>JANRMT010061414.1:27163887-27180017 GCA_026402145.1 Polypterus bichir lapradei
TATCTATCTATCTATCTATCTATCTATCTATCTATCTATCTATCTATCTATCTATCTATCTATCTATCTATCTATCTATCTATCTATGTGCTAAGCACTCTAAAAAGATTACATATCTTTTCATTATTGAATCCTAAGGCTCTCCTCAGTATGTCAGGTGTCATTTCCCATGGGCAGGAGTAATAGCTTGACAATATACCAATTAGTGCCACAGCAGGATACCAAGAACAGAAACAGAAAACAGAAAGGACACTAAAAACTTAAATTTATTGTTATGCTTGTATCTTAGTACAAATGACTAATCAGTTGAAATCTGAACAGCTAATCATCAGCACTCCTCAGGTTATGCTACATTAAAGGTGTGAGTTTTCACCTTGCATTTAAACACTGAGACCGATGGGCTATCTCTTACACAAGCAGATAATTCATTTCACTGTTCTGTGACCTTCCGTTGTTGTTTTTTTATCTCTGAAATCTTTCGTAGTTTGGCATGGCATTTTAAGGATATAAAATACGTTCTGGTATGTATTGATAACTTCAGATAAGTAAGTACGGTCTAAACTATTTAAAGCTTTAAATGTACAGTAAGACGAAGGCTCTTAAAATCACTCCTAAATTTAACTGGAAGCTAGTGTTGAGACTTAAGAGCAGGAGTTATGTGGTCATACTTATCCAGGGGCAACAATTATTCTTTCAGCAGCATTTTGAAAGCTACACATAGATTGATTTGTACAGACTGCAAGTAACACATTACAAAAGTCATATCTACTAGAAATAAAGGCATTCAATTCAATTTAATTCATTTTTTACAGTTCTCTTCAATGACTACTGGTTCAGAGTACTTACATAAGTCTCCATCGTCTAAACTTTTTGTGAAATCTTTCCACCGAGAAGCTTTAGTAAACTCGCACACAAAAAGACCATACCTGCCCTTAAATCAGGCCAGAAACTGTTGGATAGGCCTCATCCCCAGGCCGTCTAGCCCCAATCTCCAATCACTCGTAAGGGCCTAAGATAGAGCTAAAATTCTTAAATTAAAAAATGGCTCAGACTCTTCCAAAAGTTAAAAAGGGGGAAATTGATAAACTTTTTATTCAAGTCTCATCCAAATAAGGATAATTAAAATAGTTACGCAAAACAATATAATAGCAAAAAATATTAACAAAATGGAGAGAAACAGGTCTGTCTTAAAAGCAACTGAATCTAAATAATTACAAATGAGAAACTGCAGTTTAAAGTAGCAGTGGGTCAAAAGCAAGGAACAAAGCAGGAATCAAAATTAGTAATGCCAAAGCTGCTTCTCCATATACTGCTGTGGCAATCTAATACACGCAAAGTTAACTTAATACATAATTACACAATAATTGATAAACATTCAGAAACACAAGTACTGTAAGTCATTGGGTCAGTGAATCAAGACTTAACAAAGACTAAATAAGCAGGAAATAAACTGCAAATTAAGCTGTACCATAAATAAAGAAATGAAAAAAAAGTACCCAAAAATAAAAAATTCAATCATTAACATCTCTATAGATTCCATACTGAGAAGCATTTTAATTATCTCTTGTTATTTGATATTTTACTCTTTAAATGAGAAATATCTTCTGATTTTTCTATTACACTTCATTGTTTTTCAACAAACTAAACTGTCTTTTTGTGCTTTCTGTTCAGCTTTATCCAATATACTGCAAGAATGTCAATGCATTTGAATTCATTGCACAATTTCTCAAAATACTTTGCTCATTATAATTTAAACTGCTAGTCCTGCCATCTTTATACCATTAAGACTTGTAAGTCTTGTACAGTATGTGATGGCTTTTGCTGTGACAATTGCAGTGTAAAATACTGACTTGTTGATTGACTGATTGTTTTTAAATTGCAAATATATTTAAGTTTTACATTTATAAGCTAGCAGAGGGTCTGCATTTCTGTGGAAATCCTATGGGACTCCACTCATTTTTTTGCAGTGCATGACTAACATTTAAGAATAGTGAGTGGATGAGTAGACTTGATTTCTGTGTTCAAAAGAAATGGATGAACCTCTGAGAAAAAAATGTATATATATGGATGGCTGGGAACGCCTGGAGGATGGAAGGACCAGGAGAGAGACAATACCTCCCGCAGGACACGAGAGGGCAGCCCCCCTGGTTTGCATCGGGGCCACGAGAATGAAGCTGGGAAGCTCAACCTGGTTGGGGCGCGTGGCTGCCACTAGGGGGAACGCCTGGAGGATTCCAGAGACCTGGGGCCACATGCATAACACCGTGCATAGAATTCACTCTAAAAAATGATGTATGGACCAAAGCGGAAATGTGCGTAAGCACAAAAAAAAAACAGATGCATAAATATGTGTGTACACCAACTTCCACGCACTTCTGCTACATAAATCCCAGTCTGTGTGAAATGTAATGCTCTTGCATGCGCCTGCCGCCCCCCGACTACTCCCAGAATTACGCCTCTTTGAATATGCAAATCAATATAAATAGCCCCTTATGATTTGCGTTCTGTGAAAAGACAACGGCAAAAGCACGGGAGAAAAAAGAAGAATTTCAGCGAATACCATGTAGAGGCAAAAAAAAAAATGTTCTATTTGTTAGTTTAAGCGTGATATAAACAATAAAAGGAAGTTGATCGAGTAATAGACTGGAAGAGAAACTCAAAAGTTCAAGTTCAGAAAGTTACAAAGTGCCCAAAATAAATAAGAAGTGGTCAGATATCAAAGTCGCCGTGAAAAGGTGAGTCGTAGCCCACTGTCTGAGTGTCATATGGAAGCGTATTAGGGCACAGAGAAAAGAAAAAAAAATAGGGACACAGTTGAAAAAAATGCCCAAATGTCAACTTTAATCTCAAAATTTCCACTTTAATCAAATAGTTTATTTTGTCATTAAAGTAGAACGTCATAAACTTCATTTTAAAATCGCTTAATTTACTAGTTTCTCAAATTCCATTGTAACTAAAGTAGCATGTTAAATGCTTTGTATTTTTTATGTGTTCTTCTATGTGCTCTATGTGTGTGAATCACTACTTTCTTCTTAAACGGGTTTTCTTTTCTGCCAATAGGACACAGAATCCATTACATTCATGATATTACAGCTCTCTGAACAATTTAAATATTAAGATGTATACTTGATGTCTTTTTCATAATTATAGGAATTAAAGCATGTATGAAACATGGGGACACGATGGCGCAGTATTAGCGATGAGCTGGCGCCCTGTCCAGAGATTGTTCCTGCCTCCCTCAAGATCCTTGCTGCTCTGTGCACGACCTTCGATGAAATAATTTATTGCAGCAGTACTGTCTCTCTCAAATGTACTAACCTTCAATTCTTGTCCTTCCTTTTCTTTCTCCAAGTAACTAATCGCCACATGATCAGCTCTATAATAAATGTCAAGCCATCTGTAAGTTTAGAACGCCAATTCTGCAAAACCTTTATGGAACATTGAAATATCTTCATAGTACATGTTTAATTATTCCATCCATCTATCCATCCCGGGTTGTGCCAGTCCCAGCAAGCAAACAGCGCAAGGCAGGAACAATCCCTGAATGGGGCGCCAGCTCGTTGCTACTGCTGTGCCACCATGTCCTCACATGTTTAATTATTAACAATATACATTAGTTTAATGAAGTTTAAAACTTATCTGTATAATGTAATAAACATGCTTTACTGCATTTCATCTTAAAAATTATATCAAGAGCTCCAAGAAGATAGCTCTTGGAAATCTGAATCGACTTAGAAGCCAGTCGTCATCATATGTAAATGCACGCTTTATAAAGTAGCTCAGGTTGTGCAATATTATAACTGCAGTGCAAGTTTACAGTGAGGTGATTGTACTAATAAGTACAAACAGTTCTAGAAGGAGCACTTGATGGACTGATTGAGTGTGTTTAGAGCTCTTGGGATGAAACTGTTTCTGAAGCTTGAGCTCTCTACAGGAAAGACTCTGAAGCGTTTGCCGTACTGTATGGGTTAAGTTCAAATAGACTGTGTGCAGGGCTGAGACAGTGTGTGCTAAATGCTGTATCTTGATAATCTGATCAGCTGCTGTACAGCTGTGATTCCACATTCAGATACAGTGAGTTAAATACTCTTGACAGTGACAACGCTAAAGCAGCTATAGTATTTGGAATAGTTTGGCCATTCTGTGCACCATTATATGGTTATGTGTTGATTACAATGAGATGCCTTAAACTAATAAAAAATATGCGGTTAATTTCAGGGTATTTGATAATGCTGTGTGAATCTAAAAAATAAAGGGAAACCACACAGGAACAGTAACACTGCTTTGATGCTGGGCACCGCCAGTTTGCAAAACTGAATGGAGAACTTGCGTATGGAAGGGATTGACCTGGCGTGAAAATGTGCATGGCTTTACACCAAGTTTAGTTTTTATACATCGTGATGTGAGTGTGGAAACAGGTGCACACAACATTTTTGTGCATATGCACCATTTATACATGAGGCCCCTGGACTGCAGCACTTCGGCCACACCAGGAAGCGCTGCAGGAAGATCGTCAGGGAGCACCTGGAGCACATCCAGGTGCAACATAAAAGGGGCCACCTCACTGCATTTAGGGAGCTGGAGTCAGGAGGTGGAGGACAGAACTTGAGAGTGGAGGAGTGAAGGTGGCAGAGAAAAGAGAAGAAAGACAAAGAAAGATGGAACTGAGCTTATTTTTGGTGATTTGTGCGCTGTGTGCTGAAAAGAAGAAAATAAAGCTTGTGCTTTGAGACTTGTGAGTCTGCATGCATGTCTGTGTCGAGGCATTTTTCCATTATATATAAATATCTCTCTATTATAAAAGAAAATCTTGAGGCGAGACTATTGCCAAAAGATTTTTTCAAGTCCTGGCCTCCTCTCAACCATTTTGAACCACACTCATGGTCCTCTCACCTCTCATTTGTGTAAATGTTTTTGTCAGAGCCAGTTCCGGTGCTCTCAGCTCTTATAAATTTTTACGTTTTCCTCATTTTCAGTTTCCAGTAAAAGAAGACTCTGCTGAATCTCTCAAGCTCTGTCAGACTGAATGGAGATTGTTGGTGGACAGCTATTTTCAGGTCTCTCCAAATGATGAACGATTGGGTTCAAGACCAGGCTCTGGATGCATCACTCTAGAGTTGGGTTTGTTCTCAGAGCCATTGTCCTATTGGAAGGTGAACCTTTGGCACAGTCTGAGGCCTAAGTGCTCTGAAGCAGGTTTTCATTAAGGATATCAATGCATTTTGCTCCATTCAGCTTTGAAATAACAACCCCATGGCATGAAGCTATCACCACCATGCTTCATCATTGGAATGCTATAGTGCAGGTGAAGAGTGGTGCCTGGTGTCCTCCAGAGATGATGCCAATCATGGTATCATCAGAGCAGAGAGACTTATTTCCCACAGTCTGAGAGTTCTCAGACTGTCTCAATGTCTATCTCTGTCTGGTCAGATCAGGCTCTTGGTCACCTCTCTTGCTATGGCCCTTCTCCCCTGATTACTCAGTTTGACCAGATATGCAGCTGCAGGTAGAGTCGTGGTTGTTACACACTTTGTCCTTTTATGGAAGGCCACCATGCTCTTGGAAACCTTCAGTGGTGCAGGATTCTTTTACAGCCTTCTGCAGATCTGGGCCTTAACACAATCCTGTCTCTAAGTCTAAGACAATTCTTTCAACCTCAGGCCTTGGTTTTTGCTCTTATATTCATTGTTAGCTGTGGGACCCTCTGCAGACAGGTGCGTGCCTTTCCAGATCATATCCAATTACAGGTGGACTCCAAAAAAGATGCAGAAAGATCTAAATGATGATCAATAGAATGGGATACTCCTGACCAAGATTTCAAGTGTCACAGCAAAGGATCTGAATGTATGTGTTGATGTAATATATTCGTTTTTTTAATTTTAAAACATAAAAAATTTCTAAAATTCTGTTTTTTCCATTATCATCTGGGGGCTATTGAGTGTTGCCTGATATGAAGAAAAAAATAGTTAAGATGGTTTAAGCACAGGGAAGCAAAATACAATGTGAAAAAACTAAAGGAATCTGAACACTTTCTGAACCCACCGGGGAGACAACTTATGGTGCCATCAAATGGTAATTCCATGCGGAGTCGAGGGATGGCATTTCCACAATGACCAGCAGCACCAATGACGTCACCCCCTGAGCCCACTTCTTCTGCTGTGACTTCCTCTTGTGGAGTTCCACTGCCATCTTGGGGCAGTCTGACTTCTGACTCACGTTTGGCTAGATGTTTCTTGTTAAACTTATATTTTGCTTTACATTAAATAAACACAGTTCACCTTTTTGTACCCCAACACTTGTATTATTTTTAACAATATGTATGTTATTTTGCTAATATATCATTGATTTTGTAATCAATAGGGTTTCACCATAAAACTGCTTACATTCAGAAAAGAAAAGATGCCCTGTTCATCTATTGGTTGTGGACACTAAGGGTCGCTGTTGCCCCTTAAACCCAACAGAGAAACACGCAGGACACAGGGTAAAAGCACCAAGAAGATATTTTTTAATTATTTTCTTCCTGCACTGTGCCTCCAAAGCACCACAGCCACAATAAACATACTCAATAATAAACCCAATATTCTCTTTCCTCCAAACCTCCCAACAAACGTTGTCCACCTCCTCCCGACTCAGGCTTGCTTGCTGGGTCTCCACCAGTCCTTTATATAGTCCTTGACCCAGACAGATGGAGAATTGTATTTTTTTTCAGTGCTTCTGTGCTTCCATCCCCGTGACTTTGGAGTACTTCAGGGCTATATAAACAGTAGGGACTCCCCAGTCTCCATGCAGCGTCTCCTGGTGGTACTCACGATACCCAGCAGGGCTGTGTTGCTGAACTCCAAGTCCCATAGGGCCCTACGGGCATCCGGGGCACTGCTGCAGTCCAGGGAAGCTGTCATCAATCGTCCTGGGGGAGGCAGTATCCCTGATAAGCTGCCTTCCCCCATCCTCCCATTACTGGGGTGTCCCAGCCGGGATAAACTGCATGGCATAAGTGGAATGAAAAAATGAATGAATATGAAATAATTCTTTGAACTGCACTTTTATAAGACTAGACAAAAGAAAAAAGGTGACACTATGTCCTCTTGTCTTGCTAGAAAAAAATGATGAAATACCAAAAAAAGCTTTCACTTTAATTGATTGCATAGATAAATATAATGAATAATGTTGTCATTTCAATTAATCACATACAAGACATCCAATCATTATCCAGCCTGCTATATCCTACCTACAGGGTCACGGGGGTCTCCTGGAGCCAATCCCAGCCAACACAGGGCGCAAAGCAGAAAACAAACCCCGGGCAGGAAGCCAGCCTACTGTAGGGCGCGCACACACACATGATAATTTAGAATCGCCAACCCACCTAACCTGCATGTCATTGGACTGTGGGAGAAAACCCAAGCAGACACGGGGAGAACATGCAAACTCCACGCAGGGAATCGGGATGTGAACCCACGTCTCCTAATTGCAAGGCAGCAGAGCTACCCACTGCACCATCCCATACAAGACATGCTGCTTTGTTTAATGTAGATTTAAAGCCCCCCAATGCCCCCCCCCCCCACCAAGTGCATAAGGTGCTACACATGAAATCCCAAGTCAACACTTCCACTCCTATTACTGGTTTACTGGGAAACCTGACTCAAGTCTGCTGAGGTATGTTTGTCATTCCAGATGAAGACGGCATCAAGAGAGGGTCTTAATAGACTTACCTGTCTAAAAATAACTCTGCAGAAACTGAGAATTCGGAGGTTTTAAGTGATTACAGCAGAACTCATTAAGGATAAAAGGAAGCAGGCAGAAACATGGCAGACATCCACAAGTTTCTTCAGACTTTTTTATTACCTCAGTTTCCATGCAATTCATTTACAGACATTTATGTAATTGAGGAACACAAGCAAAATGAAAACTATCAGCTCAGCCAAAAGATTTATCAAAAATTTCCTGTCTCCATGGCTGCAACTCTTTTGTAAAGCAGGCAGGAATGAGGGAATATAAATAAATGAGCTCTCCCAGAAAACCTATAAAGGAAGATGGAGGTTTTGAAAAAAGGATGAATGATAGAATATAATTAGGCATAAAATAAAAACTAGTCAGAATATCTACTACATAATAAAACACTAAGGTCTGTGTGGCCTGACCCTCCAAACAATCTGATTGGTTAATTTGGCTTTGGCGGAGCAATGAAAGAGGAAGTGCAAGCGTGAGACAAATGAGGAGGAGTAAAGGCTGTCACACATGTGCGCATGGGAGGCAGCTAAAGGGTCTAAATGAGAGTAATTCCACGAGTGCACCGACCTTTTTCTTCGCTTTCCTGTAGACCGTTCACGGGAAATTCCACCTGGCCCTGATGACGTCACTTCCGGTTCCAGAACCTTTTAATGATGTCACTTCCGGTCCCGAACCCATGGATGAGGACCCTTCCATTTTTGGCCCTTTTTATGACGTCACTTCCGGTTCTGAGCCTATGGAGGAAGATCCTTCTGGATTCGGCCCCTGTTGACATCACATCCTGTTTTGGCCTATAAATCTTACAAACAATTGATCAGTTCTGTTTTGGACTCCTAATTATGCACATCAGTGCTATCAATTTACCCTTTTTTGCACCCAGAGAACAATACACAGGCGGCTGCCCCAAACCTTTTATGACTTTTGTGCCTGATTTGTGTGACAAGGGACACACTGAGAAAGTCACCTTCAAAGATGGCAGGTACAAAACTGGGCAGGAATGTGAGAAAGGCGCCTCAAAAATTGTGAGAGAGTCTGCAAGAAAATGCTTGAGAAAGGGAGCGTCAGTGAAGAGAGGATCACACATGGAAATACAGAGGAAAGATGCTGAAGTTACATGTAGGGCAAGAGCTAGGAAATATTTTTAAATTATTCTATTACCTGTCTTCAACAGGTACTGTGGCTAGTCAAACAATAAACACTAATCGTGGAAACACACAATCAAGCCTATGCTGTAGTTACAGTGCCCTCCATAATGTTTGGGACTCATTTTTTCTTTGATTTACCCCTCTTTTCCACAATTTAAAATTACAGATCAAACAAGTCTGATGTGATTAAAGTGCCCATTACGGGCTTTCATTTAAGGTATTTGCACACATTTTTCTACATGTTCCCACCATTTCAGGGCAGCATAATGTTTGGGACAATTGCCATCACAGGCGTTTGTGATTCCTCCGGTGTGTTTCATTGTTTCATAAGATAACTCAGTTTGCTCCTTCAGTTTGGAGTTTGTAGTTGCCATTGTTCAACATGAGGACAAGAGCTGTGTGAAAGTCAAAATAGCCATTATGAGGCTGAAAAACAAGAATAAAGCCATTTGAGACATCAATAAAATCTTAGGGTGACCAAAATCAACTGTCTGGAATATTAAGAAGAAAAAACACACTGGTGAGCTCAGTAATCACAAAGTGACTGGTAGGCCAAGGAAGACCTCCATGCTGATGGCAGAAGAGTCCACATTATGCTAAAGAAGAAGCCCTAGACACCTGTATGACAGATGTAAAAGATGAAGCAAAGCACAACATAAAGGTTTGGGGTTTTCCGGCCCCGTATATTGTAGACGCTCCACAATATCAAAAAGAAAACTCTGGTCATAAATATAAACAAAAACAGTTCATATACGCGACACCCAAAATGGTGTCGGCGGCCATTTTATAAGGGAGGAGCCGGAAGTGGAGGAATGCTGGGAAGGAGCCGTGAGGGAGGATGGGATTGCTGACGTCAGGACAAGATGGCGGAGGAAGGGCGGAAGTAACCGTAGTGCGGTCAAAACCAGGCTTATGGTGGCGGAGCGTCTCTTTTCCTGGAAGAAAGTAAAGGGAGAAAATTAGTACCCCGCCATTCCCTGCCGGCGAATGTCTTTCCAGGTGTGTTCGGATCCGTCCGCGGTCTCCTACTCGCGCGTGCGTGACACAGATCATACACAGTCTTCAGGAGGCAGACATGGTTATGTCAGAGACGACTATCTGCAGATAATGTCCAGAACAGAAACACAGAGGCCACACTACAAGATACAAACCATTAGTTAGACACAAAAACAGGATGGCCAGATTACAGTTTGTGGAAAATGACTTCAAAGAGCCTGCAGAATTCTGGAAAAAGGTCTTGTAGACACATGAGACAAAGAAAACCCGCATCAAAGTGATGACAAGAGCAAAGTGTGGGAGATCAAAAGGAACTGCCCGAGATCCAAAGCAGACCACCTCATCTGTTAAACAGGGTGCTGGGGTTGTTATGGCTTGGGCATGTATGGCAGCCACAGGTCCTGGCACACTTCTCTTTACTGATAATGGAATTGCTGAGTGCAGTGGCACAATGGATTCTGAGGTGTGTAGAAACATCTGATCTGCTCAAGTCCCATTAAATGCCTCCAACCTCATTGAATGGAGCTTCATACTACAACAAGATAATGAGACAAACACACTGCTAAGGCAGCACAGGAGTTGTTCATATCTAAAAACGGGAAAAGTGACTGACTAAGCGAGTCACCTGATTTAACTCAAGTTGAGCCGGACTTCCATATGCTGAAGAGAAAACTGAAAGGGGACAAGTCCTCCAAAACAGCTAAAGCAGGAGCTGAAGATGGCTGCATTGGCAGCGCATCACCATCCATCCATTATCCAACCCACTATATCCTAACACAGGGTCAGCTGGTGCCAAACCCAGCCAGCACAGGGCAGAAATACGAATCCTGGGCAGAGCACTAGCCCAACACAGGGCACACGCACACATTAGGATCGCCAATGCACCCGGAAGAAACCCATGCAGACATGGGGAGAACATGCAAACTCCACACAGGGAGGACCTGGGAAGTGAACCCGGGTCTCCTAACTGCAAGGCAGCAGCGCTACCCACTGCGCCACCCTGCATCACCAGAGAAGATCCTCAATACCTGGTGATGTCTATGAATCGCAGACTTCAAGCAGTCATTGCATGTGAGGGATATGCGACAAAGAACTAAATATGATGGCTTTAACAGACCTGCCATTGCTATGTCCCAAACATTATGGTGCCCTGAAATGGGGGCCATATAGAAAAAGTGTTTTCATTTCTGCATGGTGTAACCAGAATGTATGCAAAGACCCTTAAATTAAAGTCTGTGAATGTTCATTTTTATTACATTTGAATTGTTTGATTTGTAATTTTAAACTGTGGAGCAGAGGGATAAATCAAAGAAAAAAACATGTCTTTGTCTCAAACATTATGGAGGGTACTGTACATGTCTGATTACAAAATGACTGCAGATATTCCTTTGAATGCATTTTGATTATTTAAGAATGAATTCAGAAACATTCAACTTTTGTATAGTGTTTTTGTGTTTATAAAGCTATTTTTTTTTCAAAATATAGCATGGTTACAATAAGAGCACAAAATAAATTCAAACTTCAAACAGTGCACCGATTTTATACTCCATTTCTTCGACATTTAGATCATGTCTAATGCGAAGACACAAATTATACACTCCTTGTTTGTACTCTCATTTTTTGTACACTTGGAGAATGGCCAAAGGAAAAATCCTCTCTTTCTCAAATGGACAGTACAGGGGGTCCTCGGGTTATGACACAGTTCCGTTCCTACGACAGTGATGTAACCCGAATTTTGGTGTGAGTCGAAACACACCCTAGCCTAAGTCACTTACCTATCCTTACACATTTGCAAAATCATAATCTAGAACATAAAAACACAACTAAGCCACAGAAAAAGGAAAAGGACATAAATATACTGTACTGTAGTAACAGAAAAAAAAAATCCTTACCTTTATTCCTTCTCACGTCAAGTTTTTATGGGAGTGAGCGTTGTAAACTCGAAACATTGGATGTCAAGATGTTGTAACCCGAGGACCCCCTGTATATGATTTTGTTATTCAAAATAGAAAATTTGAAACTTATGGCAAATCACTTATATGTCAATTGTACAGTTTATATTATGAAAGTCTCATTTATATAGCAAAATTCATTATGTATGTGTCAAAATATCTAGTTTATATGGCAAATGTTTTGCCTTCATGTCTCATATCCTCTATAACAAAACTAAAAAAAGCAACAAACATTTGGAGTCCTAGTGAGGATATGACTCTGACTCCCTGAGAAGAGAAGAAAACACTCCCCATCAAAAAAAGCCTTTCAGGGATACACAATACACAAAACAGAGCACAAGTAATCCTCTTCACAGAGCTCGATGGCCAATCGATCATGGCCACCTCAGAAATACAACATAAGATACAGACTACAAGACAAAATGAAAGAATAGATGATACCACTCACTAAATACAGAACTATCACACATAAGCACAAAGATCTGTTAAAATGTATCATAAACTAATTAACATAAATTAAAAACAACAATATCTGTTGTGGCGGATGGCCGAGGCCCTTATCCGGCCAGGACACTCTGATTATGGAAGGTGTGGACTATGGCCAGCCAGTCATCCCGGCCAATACCCACAGGCCACCAGGTGGAGCCCTGCCTGCAGCATGGAGGTGCCCCGAATGCCAGCAAGGAATTATGGACATTGGAGTTTTCATCCACAGCCCTGCTGGATACCACAGGGGCCCCTAGAAGGCTCTGCAGGGAGGAGAAGCGAGACTTTCGCCTACAACCCGGAAGTGCGTCCTAGTCACATGGACAGAGGAAATGACGTGCTTCCGGGTTGAAGAAAAGGAGTTTTGATCTGACCTGGAAGTGCTAGGAAGTCACGTGGACTGAGTGATCAGAAACACTTCCGGGTCAGGGAATATAAAAGGACTGTGGGAGATCCCAGTAGTTGAGCTGACCTGCGAGGAAGGGTGTTAACGCATCTGGGAGAGGGGAGGATTATTGTTATTGTGATTATTGATTGTATTTATGAGAATAGTGGAGTGGAGGGTGCTTTGTGCACTTTATTATTGTAATAAAACAAATTATTGGACTTTTAACTGGTATCTGGCGTCTAGTCTGAGGGTTCAAGGGGACGACAGCGCCCCTATGTGTCACAAAGGACTGGGTGAAAGAGTATTTTCAGGACAGTTTCTCAATCGGGACCAACAAAGGGCAGGCCCCTTGGTTTCCAGCGGGATCGGGGTCATGAGAAAAGAAGCTCAACCCTGTTGGGGCCCGTGGCGACCACCAGGGAGCACCTGGACATTTTCAGGGACCTATTTTGCAGCACTTCAGCCACACCCGGAAGTGCTGCTGGAAGAAACTTGTTGGGCACCTGGAGTCCTTCTGGGTACCCCATAAAAAGGGGCCAGTTGCCAGCGTTCAGTGGCCTGAGTTGGGAGGAAGAGGACAAAGCCTATGTGGAGGACTGAAGGACTGACTGTGTTGTCAATGATATTATTATTTGTATATTGCTGGGAAGTGGCAGCTGAAAATGAAAAGTTTGTGCTGTGTGCTGATACCTGTGTCCTGCCTGTGTGTGTCGGGATTAGGGCGGCTTTATGTGACCAGGCATCAATCACCTAATTGTAGGGAAGGAGTCAGACAAGCAAGACATAGTCCTGGAACCCTCAGCCAACAAGCCATCAGAGTTGTATTATTATACTTCAGTTCAAATTGTTACAGGGCTTTAGGACAGTGCTGCTCTGCCCATTGTGGGTTCTAACAATGGCTGCATGTTTCCATTGGTGCTCTTCCTTATACTTAGTTGGACTGGGAGGAGTATGAAAAGATCTAAGGATTTTAAAGGAAGCACATTAGTAACTATGCAACCCTCTGTCCTTTCCTCATCTTCCTTTATGAAGAGTTCTGTAAAGCGTTTAAGAAGACCATGTTCTTCACCACCAGCCAATAGGTCAAAAATTCAGTTAATATGACAAAGGGCTCACTTAAATGGAAAAACTACTTGTGTTGAGTATATATCTCTATATAAGAGCAGGTTACAGATAATGGAAGTAGGAAAATTTAAAAGTGTCAAAAAAATGAGAGTAAAGATCGCATCCGCGCAAACAAACGGAAATTATTACTCTGTGATATAACGAACAGCAAAAAGAGATCGAATAGTGTTTGAGGATGTCTGGGGGAGAAGAGAGACAAGGCAGTGAGACAAAAGGACAGCTGCTGTACAGGCTTTTAAACGTTCGAAGCGCTTCACGAGATGCAGATCACGCGGCACGGCAGCAACAGCAAGCCAGCAGCTGATCGAGCAAAGAGGAGGTAAAAACAACAATAGTTATTTGTTTCCCATTGTATCACCGTTTAAGAGGGGTTTTGGAGGAGTGACTGCGTTTCCTTGGAGTTTGTTCAGCCCACCTCTTCACAATGGAGCGTAGCTCAGGCGGGGTTTGACGAGCAAAGTGAGCAGGGGGCGAAGCCCCCTAGTCTATACTAATAAAAGGCAAAGCCCTCACTGACTGACTGACTCACTCACTGACTCATCACTAATTCTCCAACTTCCCGTGTAGGTAGAAGGCTGAAATTTGGCAGGCTCATTCCTTACAGCTTACTTACAAAAGTTAAGCAGGTTTCATTTTAAAATTCTACGCGTAACGGTCATAACTGAATCCTACTTACATACATATTGTGGAACTAGACCGGGACACAGACAGACGGACATCGTTGTTCACCCAACACACGTTTATTTACAGGAAATATTTACAATTGTTTTAGTGCACGTCCCAGTGCCTCCAGCACCGATCCCCCAAAGTCCAGGCCTCACAGTCTCTAGTGCCTTTCCTGGCCGCCTCCACTCCTCTCTCTGAGCTCCGTCCTCTTCCACCCGACTCTTGCTAATGAACGGAGGGAGGCAGCCCCTTTTATCCCAACCTGGATGGGCTTCAGCCGCTTCCTGGTAATCCCCCGCGGACACACCCCCATGTGGCAGAAATGCCGGCTGCGCACCCAGAAGCCCTCCGGGTGTCCCCAGTCTTCTTCCCCCCAGCACTTCCTGGTGTGGCAGAAGTGCTGTGGTCCAGGGTTCTTCAGGCACCGGGGCGCCGCCTGGCGGTGGCCACAGGCCCCTACAGGGTTGGGCTTCCATGCCCTCTACCCATGGCCCCCAACACAACCAGGGCAGTCGCCCCCTCGTGGTCTGGAGGAGGCATAAGCCCTCCTCCGGTCCTCCTGGGAGTCCCGGCTGGGCTTCACCCCCAGCCGCATGCCACAATATATACGTCCATAGCCTGCAGCTTGGTCGCCGTGTGAGGCGGAGTTGCATCTTCCATCACTACGCCTCCCACGTAATTGACTGCCTGCCCATATAAGGCCGTCCTTCGCTGCGGTCTCTTCATTCCTTTCCTTGGTTCACCACGGAAGCAGCCTTTTTATTTAATCCATGGCTTCTCTGCTGTTCTATTGTTCGTTTATTACGATTATAGTTATTGTGTAGGTATTTTAGACTTAGTTTACTGTTCAGGTACCCATTTCCTTTATTGTTCCAGCCGTACCCCCAATAACATGTCTATCGAGGTGATCACCATCAATCAAAGGACTGTCACTTACCGAGTGGTTTCTATGCCCAGAGATGGCGCCTGCCTTTTCCATTCTCTGTGTTACATATTGCACGGCCATATCAGGCTCACTCTTGATATCCGGAGGAACATTGTGTCTTATGTATTGAATGACTGGGACAGGTTCAAGGTGTGGACTGATGACGGTACAGGAGATAATTATACTACACAGGAGCACTAGAAGAGTGAAATGCTTAAGCCCTTCACCTATGGTTCTGCATTGAGTTAATGGCTGCCGCTGAATTGTTCGGTTGTCACTTTCAAGTGTACCGAAATGGCCAAATATTTTACACCTTTGGAGAACCGTCAATGCCTCTTAAACACCTTAGATTCACAGGTGACGATTTGAGTAGTGGACACTTTGATGTTTATGAATGTTTCAACTCTCACAAGCTGGATGTGAAGTTATCGATGAAACCGGTTTTATACTTACATCGCTTGACACATGCCTAATGTCACTTCAACACAAGTCCAACTCAAACCGATTATGACAGCAGCAATCCAAGCTGTGAGAAAACAGTAAAAATGAGGCGTGTCAGATGTCGTGGTACATTTTCTGATGCAGCTAGATGGAAACAACTTCGTGCAGCTGCCCCCAAATACTCGCACAAAAATCCACAAGTTCATAGAGACGCTGTCACTAAATACTTGCAGGCAAATCCACAAGTTCATAGAGACGCTGTCGCTAAATACTCGCAA
>JANRMT010061414.1:27184097-27205287 GCA_026402145.1 Polypterus bichir lapradei
TCAGGGGGACAGGAGTGATTTAAGGAACTGAATGTATAACTCAATTCTGTAAATCTCTTCTCTTAGTAACTGAGCTCCTCATCTATCTATCTATCTATCTATCTATCTATCTATCTATCTATCTATCTATCTATCTATCTTGTGCTCTAGGTGCTCCCTGACGATCTTCCTGCAGCACTTCCTGGCGTGGCCGAAGTGCTGCAGTCCAGGGGCCTCATGTATAAATGGTGCGTATGCACAAAAATGTTGCATACGCCTGTTTCGACGCTCACATCGCTATGTATAAAAACTAAACTTAGTGTAAAGCCACGCACATTTTCACGCCAGGTCAATCCCTTGCGTACGCAAGTTCTCCACTCAGTTTTGCTAACTGGCGGCACCCAGCATCAAAGCAGTGTTATTGTTCCTGTGTGGTTTCCCTTTATTTTTTAGATTCACATCCCTGACACAGCATTATTAAATACCCTGAAATTAACCGCATATCATTTATTAGTTTAAGGCATCTCATTGTAATCAACACATAACCATATAATGGTGCACAGAATGGCCAAACTATTCCAAAAGTATCTATCTATCTATCTATCTATCTATCTATCTATCTATCTATCTATCTATCTATCTATCTATTTATTTTATAGTGCATTTCATCTATCTATTGTGGCAAGCAGCTGGGGGTGGTACCCAGCCGGGATGCTCGGAAGGACCGGAGGAGGGATTACGTCTCCTCCAGACCACGAGGGGGTGAGCGCCCTGGTGGCTTTGGGGACCACAGGAACTGAGTTTGGAAGCTCAACCCTGTAGGGGCCCATGGTCACCACCAGGGTGCGCCCCAATGCTTGGAGAGCCCTGGTCCTCAGCACTTCTGCCACACCCGGAAGTGCTGGGGGGAAGACGACCAGGGACACCAGGGAGTGATTCCGGGTGCACAGCCAGTACTTCCGCCACACTGAGGAGTGCCGGCAGAGGTTAATTGGGAGGCATCTGGAGCACGCCCGGGTGATTATAAAAGGGGCCGCCTCCCTCCATTCGGGGGCTTGAGTCAGGAGCGGAGAAGGATGGAGCTCAGGAGGATAGTAAAGGAGATGGCCTGAAGAAAGGCATCATTTTAGTAGAGGCCTGGACTTTGGGGGAATTTGGGGTTGTGTGTCACTTTATTTGTAAATATGTACAATAAACGTGTGTTGGCGTTTGAACCATCAGTGTCCGCCTGTCTGTGTCTGGGCCAGCCTTCACACTATCTATCTATCTATCTATCTATCTATCTATCTATCTATCTATCTATCTATCTATCTATCTATCTATCTATCTATCTATCTATCTATCTATTTTATAGTGCATTTCATCTATCTATCTATCTATCTATCTATCTATCTATCTATCTATCTATCTATCTATCTATCTATCTATCTATCTATCTATCTATCTATCTATCTAAAATGCTTTTCACCTATCTGTGTATCTATCTGTTATATAGTACCTTTCACCTATTTAACTATCTGTCTGAGCTGATTCTAGGACTCCATGGAATAAGTAATGAAGGAAGTTTAAAAGAGCTGGGCCTTTAAAAGTGAAGTAAAAGGAGATTAAGAGGAACGATTTTTAAAGTGTTTAAAGTCATTAAGAGAATTAGTCCAGCAGATTAAGGCTGTTACTTGAAACTGACTTCATCAAGAACATGAGGACACAGTTGGAAACTTGTTAAGTGTAAATGTTGCACACATGTTAAGAAGTTTTTCTTCACACAGAGAAACACTGACACATGGAATGAGTGACCAAGCAGTGTGGTAGTCAGAACAACTTTAGAAGTTTCACAACTTGAATTGATGTTATTTTGGAGGAATAAAGTGAATAGGGTTTGTGATATTTGTTGGACAGAATGGCCTGTTCTCCTCATTTTTTTGTAATAGTCTGATGCCTGATATATTAGAAACTCAATCCATTGACTTATGCTTAATTTATTTATTTATATGGTGTCATGGGGGCGGCATGGTGGCGCAGTGGTAGCGCTGCTGCCTCGCAGTTAGGAGACCCGGGTTCGCTTTCCAGGTCCTCCCTGCGTGGAGTTTGCATGTTCTCCCCGTGTCTGCGTGGGTTTCCTCTGGGCGCTCCGGTTTCCTCCCACTGTCCAAAGACATGCAGGTTAGGTGGATTGGCGATTCTAAATTGGCCCTAGTGTGTGCTTGGTGTGTTTGTGTGAGTGTGTGTGTGTGTCCTGTGGTAGGTTGGCACCCTGCTCGGGATTGGTTCCTGCCTTGTGCCCTGGGATTGGCTCCAGCAGACCCCCGTGACCCTGTGTTCACTTTCAGCGGGTTGGAAAATGGATGGATGTTGTCATGGGGTAATTGTGCCTATAATTAGCCGCGTAAGGCAAAACTCTACACAGACCACCAGTCCACTGCAAGGCTCCCTTACTCATTCACACCTAAACCCATTTAAAGTCACCAATCACACTAACCTGTATGTCTTCAGGGTGTGTTAGGAAATCTCTATTATCCAGAGTAAACTTTTGGCAAATGACCCCACACAGACAGCAACTAGGCTGAGACTTGAACTCAGTCTCTTGGAACTTTGATGCAAAAAAGCTACCAAGTAAGGCCTGTGTTGTTCCAAAATCAGATTTTGTATGATGTAGTATATATTGCTTGATATTCTGTGGTCAAGTACTAGTATATAATGTTTTTTTTAGAATATGGAGCAAGCATATTTTGAAAGATAAGAGGTGTCACCGAGTCGCAAACCCTGGACACAACTGACACAGACAGTTATGGGTTCAAATATAATGATTTTATTCTACTGAATACCTTTTAGAACTTTAGAACTTTATTAATCCCAAGGGGAAATTCACATGCATACAGCAGCAAAAACATAAAAACAAAGATACAGACTCACAGGACAAATAATGCAGCCAATCAGTCAATTGGTATGTAATATAATATGTCTTACTCCTCTTCCTCTAAAGATGTTTGTCCTCTGCCTCCCCAAGGTGGTGGGGTGCTCCTTTTAAAGCAGACCCTAGAAGTACTTCCAGTGTTTTGGTAACATCTAGAAGACATACTTTGGAAGTGTCATAAAGTATGGATGTTCTGTCTCTGCAGCTCCCTCTGGCAGTATCCACGACACTCATCCTTCCTAATGGTCTGGAAAATGAGAGGAGTGTGTGGCCCACCAGGTTGGCACCACCAGCTGAATCCGACACAGACACGTGTGGGACACAAGTTCACCGCACACAAGTTTTATTTTTTATTTTCCCTTGTGGGAAACACCTTCCCCGTTCCCCACAAGTATAACACAGTCCCGGCACAAGCACAGCACAAACAATGAATCCCTTCCTTTACTCTTTTCCTTCTCCTCCTTCACTCCTCTGGTCAAGCTTCGTCTTCATCCTCCCAACTCTGGCTCCCAGAATAGTGGCTCCTGGCTCCTTTTATAAGGCACCCAGAAGTGCTCCAGGCGCTTGATTGCCCATTTCTGGCTGTACTTCCAGTTGTGGTGGAAGGACTGCCCATAAGGGCTCAGAAACTCCTGCTGCAGCATCCCCTGGTGGCGCCTGCGGATCCTAACAGGGCTGCACCAAACTCCAACTCCCATGAAGCCTTGCGGGTGTCTGAGGCACCGCTGCAGCCCAGGGGGGTTGCCATCTAGCGTCCCTAGGGAGGTAATGCTCTGGCCATGCTTGTTCCCCAGGTCCTCCCAGCATGGAGGCGTCCCAGCCAGAGAAGAGCCCCGGCCACACGCTACAAGTGACATGTGGATTCGGCCATGTAGCATATCGGGGGAGTATATAGTCTGAACAGGCTAACTCTCCAAGACCTTCTTTTTTTTTTGGCCTCCCCTCCAGGCAAGGAACCAACTCTCAACCTGGTTGGGATGCCAGTCCATTGCTGTCTTTCCACTTTGGCATCCCTTCCTGGCAAGGGGCCACCTTTCCTCCTGGATGAGATGCCAGACCCTCCCATATGTCTATTGCAAGAAACAGTTATTTTCCACTTACAACATTTGATCCTACTATGAAAGGTTGTCAATGTGAAGTTTAAAGTGTATATTACTTCAGGAATTTCTTGACTTTCTTGATTTGTATCTTACACAGTCCAAAGCTTATTGAATTCAATAGGTCAAAAATGAATATGAAATGTTGCTTAATCTGAAATTTATTTGATGAACCTAATTAAATTCAGATGAAAAGGTCTCAGTTTGAGACATCTACCACAGAGAATACTGAACATTTCTGTCGATAATCTTTCTCTTGACAAAAGGTTACCTGGCAGATTTAGTTATATTTACACAAGAGGTGTACAAATTCAAAAAGAACAAGAACAGTCAGTTTCTAAAATACTGTATACTAGACAGTAGGGGGGCAAGCCCCAGTTGTGGCGAGAATATTAGTCAGTCAGTCAGTCAGTCATTGTCCAACCCGCTATATCCTAACACAGGGTCATGGGGGTCTGCTGGAGCCAATCCCAGCCAACACAGGGCGCAAGGCAGGAAACAAACCCCTAGGCAGGGCGCCAGCCCACTGCAGCAGAATATTAATAAAATCTGTAAAGGTAGAAAGAAAAATGATTACTTATTGGAGTCAAAATCACAAAATTCTATGAATATGTAAAAGAAAAATTAATTATTATTTAACGGAGTAAAAAATCATGAAATGAGAATAAAATATTTACTCTCTTACCAATTGGAGTATTCCCATTAAACTGAGGTCCACTACAGTAGATGAGTATTTATAAGAGGCTAAATCAACGATCCATTTATTTTAACTGACATTCTTATAGATAAAAAAACTTTTTTTTAAAAAAAATGATTCATTTAAATAACAGGAAAAATCACGTGAAAACTAAAGTGATATGCAATGGATCATCATAACTTGACCTTCAGCTAACTAAATTACCTAAATACAAACATTGGTGTTATGAAGAGATAATTTTTTTAAATAGTTTGTTCCTGTGAAAGAAAGTTTACTCGATCAAAAATAAAAATCACGACTTTCTTGATATTAAAAACCACAACTTTCTTTATATTTTAGTTTATAATTTAAAAATGGAATAAGAATCTGAAAATCTAACAACACACACCACATTAAAGTTTGATAAATTCTGAAAAGAATGATACCAAACATATATATGTAGGTTTTAAAATAAGCTCGATTTAAAATCGTGACAAAAAACGTGACATAAAAACGTTGTACAAAATCGTACTTTTAGACTTAGGATTTTATATATTGTGGGATATGGCCGGCCTTTCATCCCGGCCAATACCCCCAGGTCACCAGGTGGAGCCCTGCATGCAACATAGAGGTGCCCCGAGTTCCAGCAGGGCATCATGGACAGTGTAGTTTTTCATCATAGCCCTGCTGGACACCATGGGGACCTCCAGGGGACGCTGCAGGAAGACACAGAGACTGTGGATTCACCTATAACCCGGAAGTATGTCTTAATCAAGGCGACATAGAGAATGACGTACTTCCGGGATGAAGAAGAGAACTTATTATCTGACCCAGAAGTGATAGGAGGTCACATGGACTGAAGGATTGAAACACTTCCGGGTCAGGGAATATAAAGTACTGTGGGAAATCCCCAGACAGGGAGCTGTGTTGGGTGGAAGGGTGGCAAAGCATCTGGGAGTGGAGGATTGTATTGTTATTGATTATTGGTATTTGTATGAGTATTGTGGAGAGCAGAGTGCTTTGTGCATTGTTGATTATTAATAAAGTTAACTATTGGACTTTCACCTGGTGTCTGACGTATTGTCCGAGGGTTCAAGAGGATGATAGTGCCCTCTTATCTGTCACAATATATAGAGTAGATAAAACCTTATGGACAATTATGCAATGATAGTAAAACAGAATGATGAAAAGTATATTCGCTTTGTAATTTTTAATCATTATTTCTTAAACATTAATCATAAACTATACAAAATGGCTAGTTCTAATGTTCCTGAGTGTGGAAATTCAATGCCTGGTTGCTGTCAGTGCCCCCCACCCCCCAAGTCTCCATTGGTTTTTGTTCTGTAATGTGCTTTTAATCCAACATCCCCAAAGTTGTGCATGTTAGGTTGTTTGGTGATTCTAAAAAGGCTGTGTGTGTGTGTGTGTATGCGCGCATGTGTGTGTGTGTGTGTGTGTGTGTGTGTGTGAGAGAGAGAGAGAGAGAGAGTGAGCCTTGATCCCGGTGTCCCATCCAGGGCTGGTTAATATGTTTGTGCTCAATACAACCAGGACTGGCAATACCAACTCACAACACTGGATGGGATTAAGCATGCTTAAAAATTTGATCTAATGCCATGTTATATATCATACACGGCGCTTCTTCTGGGACTGTTTTCTACTTTGTCCCTAATACTCACAGGTTACTTTTGTATTTGGAACCTTGTACTTGATTAGGTGGGAGGGTGCATATTTGGTTTTATGAGCAAAACTAAATTAGATCAACATTGTTTTCTGTATATCCATCCATCCATTATCCAACCCGCTATATCCTAACTACAGGGTTACGGGGGTCTGCTGGAGCCAATCCCAGCCAACACAGGACGCAAGGCAGGAAACAAACCCCGGGCAGGGCGCCAGCCCACCGCAGGGTGCACACACACCAAGCACACACTAGGGACAATTTAGAATCGCCAGTGCACATAACCTGCATGTCTTTGGACTGTGGGAGGAAACCAACGCAGACACGGGGAGAACATGCAAACTCCACGCATGGAGGACCTGGGAAGCAAACCTGGGTCTCCTAACTGTGAGGCAGCAGCGCTACCCACTGCGCCACTGTGCCGCCCTTTCTGTATATTAATGAAATTCTTTTTTTTTTTAAACTAAATCTCTAGAAGGTTGCTTGTTAAACATATCGTGGTCTTAAATCCCTGAGGAACACAATATGTAATGTCACAATATATCGATAAAGAACATTCATCATATTTCTGTCTCTTTGAAAATAATTTGATAAGTATGAAATAAGCCAAGAACAGTGACTGACACCAACTGGGGTATAATGCAGGTATCTCCAACTGTCTTCTAATGGATTGTGAATATAGGTCTTTCAAAGCTCTAAGATCCACAGGTTCTGTCTTTAATTGTATTTCTGTAAGCACTTAATGTTGTGATTGTACTCATTTATAAGGAGAAGGGCTACAGTATATTCGAGATTGTGGAAACTACACAGTAAAAATGCAAGTGTTAATTTAACTCCCACAGAGTTATTTTCAATGCTGCCTCAGATAGCATGTGATCCCACTCCTCCTAGTGTAACTTGAACTCTACCTCCAATGTTAAACTTTCAGATTTAATTCAACACCAAATAGTGTTAAAAATGAACACTGCATAACACGGACTGGTGTTGGAACAACTTTACTCCACAGTTAAATCAACTGTTTCAAGTGTTATTTTTGACTTTTCAGCTCCTTGTAATGAGTTGAAAATGTAGCTCTTGCTAGAGCATGGGAAAGGCGCTATATAAATAAAATGTATTATTATTAGTGTATCTAATGAAGGATAATGTTCAACGTTAACTTAATTTTGCACTATTAATTGAAATGTTGCTTTTTGAGATGTACATATATAAAGATTTATCCATTCATTTAAAATGAAGTACAAAAATGTAAATTGTTAAAAAATATTTATTGTTCTTCAGTGTTATATTTATACATTATATACTGTGGAATATGGCCGGCAGTTTACGCTGGCCAATACCCTCAAGCCACCAGATGGAGCCCTCCCTGCAACGTGGAGATGCCCCGAATTCCAGCAGGGCATCATGGACCTTGGAGTTTTCCTTCACAGCCCTGATGGATACCATGGGGGCCGCCAGAGGATGCTGCAGGGAAGCTCAAGGACTTGTATTTTTCGTATAAGTACGTCCCAGTCACGGCGACAGAAGAAATGACGTACTTCCGGGTTGAAGGAGTTTTCACCCGAAGTCACATGGACTGAGGAACAGAAACACTTCCGGGTCAAAGAGTTTAAAAGGACTGTGGGAGATCCCAGCGGGAAGCCGAGTTGGGAGGAAGGGTGACTGAGCTGCTGGGACGTGTGGAGGATTGTATTATTGGTTGTATTATTTTTATTATTGTGTTCTTTATTGAATATAGTGGAGGTGGAGGTGCTTTGTGCACATATTTGTACAAATAAAGTCATTATTTGGAATTTTATCTGGTGTCTGATGTCTGATCAGAGGGTTCAAGGGGATGACAGCTCCCCCTATCTGTCACAATACATAAACATATATACACATATACAGTACAGTTCAATAAAAAAAAAATCTCCCTCAGTTTATTGCTTTTCAAAAAGAAACATGCTCTTTACTTAAATTATATATCTTGAAACAAAATAAGTTTATAGGAGCTTAACATCTTTAGATAAATGTTGGCCTATCATAAAGAATGACCACAAACAAAAAATATGCTGGTTCTAAGAATGTATTTTCATGCATTTTATCAAAAAATTAACTTTCCCTCAATACAAAGTCACACTCAAGGTGAAATAAAATCATGCATCCTTTAGTTTGAGACACACACAGTTCAAGAAAGACAAGACTACACAATAAACACCAACAACAGATACCACCACAACATGCTCAGACATATATGAACTACCAAAGGGCTGAATGTCCTATACATTTAGTAGGTGTCCCAAAAGTAAGTGCCCTTTGTGCACCACAGTAAGAGGTCATAAAATGTTCGGGCAGGAGAACAGGGAAAACCCTTTTGGCCAACAGCTGGAAGTTTACATGAGTGACTCTACCATTAGAAAAAATGGGTGCCATGATCTTGCCAGCAGCTTCTGGTTAGAGTTCTGCCTTTTTTTCCATTTGGCAGCCAACTACTGTCACCTACCAGCACATACTGGTTTCACTGACTTTCTGCCTGCCAGACATGACCTCTGTTTACAATGAAGCACAGAGACAATTTCTTTCTAAGACAACTACTAACATACAGTAAAACACACCCCAAAGACCATGCAGAATGGAATGTCCAGGTAGCCTGCCATTGCCAGTGTGGGATGTTATCTTTATTGCCCTTAATGTGTAACATTAATGCTAACTTGAAAATAAATTGATCAAAAAAACATTTTCTCTTTCAAAAATGGTAACTATTCATGGGAACCAGGCAAATAAAATTTTTTATCCAACGTTTGTTTCTTTAAAATTAATGACAATATAGCACAACAAACCAGCTATAGTCATCTGCCTTATATGTCATTTGCAAATCAAAACATCTATGGAACAAAACAATTTAAACATTAACAATGTTTTGGGTATTTCAACATGGAATGCATGCAAATGATCATTAAAACATATAGTCTCCAAAACTGTAACAACTAAGAATACTTGCTCATCTATTACTATAATAGCTTTTATTTTGTGAAAACACTGGAATTCCATAAGAAAATCTGTGCGATATTCAGCCCCAAGATGCTTAACCCATTTCACCGATAAAACACTGGTAGACTCTGAAATGTTTAATTTATGAGCAATTTCTTTACCCCCAGGCACGCGATATAAAGGTGTTGCTTTCCCTGGACCAAACAACAACACAACAACATTTATTTATATAGCACATTTTCATACAAAAAAATGTAGCTCAAAGTGCTTTACAAAATGAAGAAACAGAAAAATAGAAGACACGATAAAAAATAAAAATAAGTCAACATTCATTAACATAGAATAAGTAAGGTCCGATGGCCAGGGTGGACAGAAAAAACAAAAAACTCCAGACGGCTGGAGAAAAAAAATAAAATCTGCAGGGATTCCAGACCATTAGACTGCCCAGTCCCCTCTGGGCATTCTACCTAACATAAATGAAACAGTCCTCTTTGGATTTAGGGTTCTCACGGAAGGACTTGATGATGATGGTCACGTAGACTTCTGGCTTTCAGATGATGGAGCATCATGATGCTTTGAGTAGGTGGTGGTGGCGCAGGCCGCCACCATAAAGAAACCGGAAAAAGAAACAGAAGAGAGAGTTGGTGTCAGTACGGATTTTAGAGCCACTATGAATAGTTATTATGATGAATTGAACATACAGAGTATCAGTATTAAATTAAAGTGTGGTTATGAGAAGGCCATGTTAAAGTAATATGTTTTCAGCAGTGTTTTAAACTGCTCTACTGTATCAGCCTGGCGAATTCCTATTGGCAGGCTATTCCAGATTTTAGGTGCATAACAGCAGAAGGCCGCCTCACCACTTCTTAGCTTTTGGAATTGTAAGGAGACACTCATTTGAGGATCTGAGGTTACGATTTGGAATATAGGGTGTCAGACATTCCGATATATAAGATGGAGCAAGATTATTTAAGGCTTTATAAACCATAAGCAGAATTTTAAAGTCAATCCTGAATGACACAGGTAACCAGTGTAGTGACATCAAAACTGGAGAAATGTGTTCGGATTTTCTTTTCCTAGTTAGGATTCTAGCAGCTGCATTCTGCACTCGTTGCAAGTGATTTATGTCTTTTTTGGGTAGTCCTGAGAGGAGTGCGTTACAGTAATCTAGTCTACTAAAAACAAAAGCGTGAATTAATTTCTCAGCATCTTTCACTGATATAAGAGGTATAACTTTTGCTATGTTTCTTAAGTGAAAAAATGCTGTCTTAAACATAATTCTTTGTTGGCTAAACGTTTCCCAGTTGACTGCCATGTAATTCTGGTGTTTTTCGTTAATGTGATATTTTCGAAACATTTCTGTTGTTTTTTGAAAAAGTTATGCTTGGATTCAAAACGCATACACCACATGTGAATAATTGGACCAATCATTCTTATACAGCAGGGATAGTGGACCATAAAATGGTGTTTTGGTAACAGATTCTAATGAGGAAACAAACGCTTAAACAAACTATGATGTTCAGCTATCAAATGCTTTAAAAAGACTGTTAAACCTTTTGTCACTGGAGCAAAGATTATATTTACAATCTGTAGCAGAAGGAGCAAAAGATACCAGTACTGATCATTTGTTTGGACTAGATCATCAAAAAGTAATGGCATATTACGAAGCAAACAACTGGGTCCTCATGTATAAATGGTGCATATGCACAAAAATGTTGCATAAGAACGTTTCCACGTTCAAACCGCGATGTATAAAACCTAAACTTGGCATAAAGCCACGCATATTTCCACAGTAGCTCATACCCTGTCGTACACAAGTTCTCTGCTCGGTTTTGCAGACTGGCGGTACCCAGCGTCAAAGCAGTGCTACTGTTCCTGTGTGGTTATCCTTTCTTTTTTAGATCCAATTAACTGCATATTGTTTATTAGTTTAATGCATCTGATTGTAATTAACCTGTAACAATATAATGGTCCACATAATGGTCAAACTATTACAAATACCATAACTGCTTTAGCGTTGTTACTCTCACTGCATCACTCAGAGTATTTATATCACTGTATCTAAGTGTGAATCACAGCTGTACAGCAGCTGATCAGAAAGAGAATTATCGGTATACAGCATCAAGCACACGCTGCCTCAGCCATGCTGTCTATTGAACTGCTCTCATACGATAAACACTTCAGAGCCTTTTCTGTACGGACCTCGCAGTTCAGAAACAGTTTCATCGCAAGAAGTATAAACGCACTCAATCAGTCCATCAAGTACTCCTTGTAGAACTGTTTGTACTTATTAGTACAATTACCTCACTGTAAACTTGCACTAGTTATAATATTGCACAACCTGAGCCACTTTATAAAGCACGTATTTACATATGATGAAAATATCATTTTTAAGATGAAATGCAGCAAAATATGTTTATTATATTATACAGATAAAACTTTAACTTTAACTACACAATGCCTCATGAGCTGCAAGCGCTCTGTTCACGGATTGTTCCTGCCTCGCGCTGTAATCTTGGTAGTGCTGACACGACACTGGAAGGATAGATGGATAGAATAATTAAACACATACTACAAAGATATTTCGATGATCCTTAAAAGTTTTGAAGAATCTGCGTTCTAAGCTTACAGATGGCTTAACGTCTGTTACAGAGCTGATTGTGTGGCGATTTGGTATTTGGAGAAAGAAAAGCAAGGACAGGAATTGGGGGTTAGTACGTCTGAAAGGGACAATACTGCTACAATAAAGTATTTCATCGAAGGTAGCACACGGCACAACAAGCATCTTGTGTGAGACATGAACAATCACTGCGCCACCGTGTTCCCATGTTTAATAACATGCTTTAACTCCTATCATCATGAAAGTGATATCACGTATACATCTCAGTATTTTAATTATTCAGAGAGCTGTAATATCACAAATGTAATGGATTCTGTGTCCTGTCGGAGGAAGAGAAAGCCTGGAAGCATGCGCATACAACATATAGAAGATCAAATACAAAACAAAGCATTTAACGTGCTACTTTAGTTACAATGGGATTGAGAAACCAGTAAATTAAACGATTTAAAGATGAAGTTTATGATGTTCTACTTTAATGACAAAATAAACTACATGATTAAACTGGAGATTTCAAGATTAAAGTTGACATTTCGTGCTTTTTCCCCACTGTATGCCTATTTTTTTTTTCTCTGTACCCTAGTAAGCTTTCATATGACACTCAGACGGTGGGCTACGACTTGCCTTTTCACAGCGACTTTGATATCTGACAACTTCTTTTTTATTTCGGGCACCGTGCGACTTTGTGAACGTGAGCTTTTGAGTTTCTCTGACACGCTATGTCACTCGATCAACTTCCTTTTCTTGTTTATACCACTGTTTAAACCAAGAGTTCCCAAAATTTTTTCGGCCTCAGACCCCTTTACCAAAAAATTTTAAAACCGTCGTCCCCCTAGTCATTTACTTTACTTACTCAAATGAATAAATTTGTACAGTACTCGATATTAAATATTTCACTAGATATCAAACTTTTCATTTTAATCACTTGTAATTAATGATTGAAAAAGATAAAAGGACTATGGAATATGGCATTATCTTGTGCAACATTTAATATCGAAACCTGCACTAACTAAATTAAAGCAAAAAAATACAAGCAGAGTTTTTTTACATTTTTGACATTTATGAAATAAATATGTAAATTCAAAATAAGTACAAATAGTCCAAGCTGTACTGTTTGCTTTTCACTTTTTGGTTCAGTCATATTATTATCTGGAGAAATAAAACTTTTATTAACAAACAATTTTGACAGCCTCTGTGATAAAAAAAACAAAGTATGTACTTACTTGAAACAAAAGATTTTTGTTTAAACTCAAATAAACTGTGTCCTCTGATTTCCTTTTTCGTAGTACTGCTCCTCAATAAATAATTATATTCAAAGTTCAAATCACAAATCAGTACGTCACATCAAACGAACCAATTTATAGTGCTTTATGAAAGCATGACCGTACAAGACCGATAGATTCTGCTAATATCGATTATCCGTCGCCTCGTCTCACCGCGAGCAAGTGCGGACATGCAATGGTTTTTCATGTCCACACTTGCTATGATAAGTTTGATAAGACAATGCACAGACATTTTTGTACTACATGTATTTTCATGCATTCTTACGTGTGACTCTTTTAATGAAACATTTTGCCTTTTTGTTCTCAAGTTTGGTATGTAATGTGCTTTTATCAAAAAAGTGTCTTTTTGAATTATTTTACTTCTTAATTAGGTACCTGTTGGAATCATAGGTATTTTGAAGTAACAAACAAATAGCAGTAGTAAGGGGGTCTATTTTTGCTGTCTTCGACACCCAAATTTTTTTTATTGAAACTATCGACCACTTTGGGAACTCTTGGTTTAAACCAACAAATAGTATGTTTTTCTTTGCCTCTACTTGGTATTTGCTGAAATTCTTCTATTTTCCCTCTTGCTTTTGCTTTTGTCTTTTCACAGAAGGCTGAGCTTAAGGGCTATTTATATTGATTTGCATATTCAAAGAGGCGTAATTCTGGGAGGAGTTGGGGCGGGACAGCAGGCGCTTGCACGTGCTTTACTTTTCAGGCTGACCGGGATTTATGTAGCGGAAGAACGTGGAAGTAGGCATACTCACAGATTTATGCATCTGGATTTTTTTGTGCGTAAGCACATTTCCGTTTTTGTCCATACGCCATGTTATATTGTGAATTCTATGCATGGTGTTATACATGAGGCCCCAGGTCTGTATAGCACGGAGCCCCATATCATTGCACCCATCATCTAGCTTTACTGCAGTAGTCTTGTTCCTTGTTTCTAAGTATCTGTAATTAAAAGAATGTATTCTATCGTTAATTTCTTGGTAACTGATAAAATTATCTTGTATATACTTCAAAAACAGTTTTATTTCAAATGGCACTACTCCTTCTAAGACACCATGCATATGACATCTACCGCAAAATTATCAACTGTGTGGAAGTACTGTAGAGTATTTAGGAGACAATCATGTTTCACACCGTACACATTAGATTGTGAAGAATTAGATTTTATAGACTGACAGTGCTCTTCATGCATCATTTTAGTACACAAAATCACTTTGGAATCATCTTCGGAGAACATAGTCTGAAAATCTTCTGTATCCATGAGGCAAAAACAACAACAGTTCTTAAAACTAAACGATTCAACAAATCCAAACAATGTGTGAAGACCAAGATCATCTCCTGTAACTTGAAAGATACTTCCATGAATATGGCCACCCAGTGCTGGAACATCAACTCCTTCACTTTCAAGAATTGTGAAGTCACAAACCAGGGGCTCAAGGGTAGAACTAAACCCATAAGTCTTCATGGAAAAGTGCACATACATGTATGTTTACTAAACTTGAATTATACTTTGGTGGAAAATTCCTCAAAATAAAGTAAACTCCACCCAATTTATGTATTCCTTTTTTTGAACCTAGAGGATTGGCAGTTTCAAATTCATCATAAAACAGTTGAATCTGTAGTGTTATTTTCTCTTTTGAAAAAAGAGGATGTCTACTCCAGTAAGATCCATCCTTCACATCTACATAAACATCATCTTTAGGGGTATAAGTTGGCTTAAACAGTTCACTAATGTTAGAATTTTTCAGGATTGACTGTAAGGTTTGTAAAATTGGAAAATATGCTAATTTGTTAGTTTCAACTACTTGATCATAAATTCTAGTGGTTTTGTTCCTTCTGGTATGAAATCTAGTACCAAGTATTATTTCTACTGGACTCACAACACTCCACTTTTGAGAAAAGTAAAACTGTTGCTTTTCTACTGAATTTAACTATGCAAAGGGGTTATTAATCTCCTGAAAACACTGCTCAACTCCATCTAAACATTCTGGGTGTTGTGTGGACAAATGTCTGAGTATTATGTCTTTAGCTTGACTTTGCAATTCAGATACAACTTCTTCCATTGAACATACAAAATTGTTCACTGTCAACTGACTAATTCCTTCTGTTTGAAGGTGTGCTATGTCAACAGTACTGTGGTTTGATACTGGAAAGACAGTGGGCATAGCTGGCACCAAAGTTTCAAAATCACTTAGATTAAAATCATCAATATTTCCTACAAAGCGTTTGTTTCCTCATTTAACACAGTCAAATCTTTTAATTCGTGTACCCTTTTTAGATGCTTCCTAAAACCAGAAAATGTACCTGATACATGTAAACAGCCTACTTCATCACATTTGAGTCTAAATGTTTTACCAGGACATAGGCCATAAATTACTTTTAAATGTTTTACAAGCAAACTTGCACTTAAATGATATGACTTACAAATAAAACACTTCATCTTTAAATAGTTAAATGCAGTTCTGCTTCTATGGAAAGTTCTTGCTCTTAACTTTCTTTTACTTGACCTGTATCTATGTTATACACAGTTATCTGAATAAATGTATACATGTTGTGCAAACACTTACTGTATGCAGTTCCAAAAACAAAATGTGCTTTAAATAATTCATCGAAGGCTCCAAGTGAACAAACTGCCTTATAAGGAATGGCTATATTGTCCATTATGATATAATATGCATGGATACTGCTTCTTCTGGTGCCAACAGCAAGGAGATAGGGCTGGCGTCTTTGGGTTATGGCATCCAGATGCTCTTGGAGGCTGGTTCCAGTCTAAAAGGAGCAAAAAAATTGTTGTATTACTTGAGCTATAAGCAAATACCTGATTATCTGACTCCAAATACGTATAGAAAAAAAAGAGTTAGCCTGCAGGACATTTGTAACAACAGCCATAACTCAAAACAGTGGTACATTTTCACAAATTAGCCCAACTTGTCACCTATAAAAGTTCAGGATACTGCAGACTCTTAAACCCCTGCCTTGTCACTTATTTAAAACATGTAGTGGCCATGATGTACTGACCTTTTTGAATATGACAAGACTAGCCACGTGCGCCCAACTACGTTGCGCGTGTTAAAGTTGTCTGTGAAGAGCTCCCTGTTTAAACGCGGCTGTCAGTCGTGAACTGGGCCCTTCGTCACACAGCATTATGATTTTTTACAAGGGAAACAAAATTACAAAAGAAAACTCTTGGATATTGATTTGATTGGAACGGCCTACTCGGAATCATTGTCCGAATAGTAATTATGTGGTGGTGTAGGAGCATTTTTGCTTCTGTCCGTTCATAGTCCGTCTTGTTTTCACGACGCTGTCGTTTCCTCTCACGATCTCTTCTCAACCTTTCTCCAATCTCGCAGGTTGCTTTGTGGCAATCCAAAGAGTAAGGCAATATACACGGAGCAATGGTTATAAAAGGGGGACACATAGGTATCCAGGCTCTTTAAAGCATAAATAGGGATCACTTCACTGACATGTGAGCAAGCCACGGTACAACTGTGAGACACGCAGCACTCGCCGGCTACAACGTAACAATAATAATTTCCGGAACGTGCTGCTACGTTGTCATTCATTTTACCCACTGTCTTTCTTTCAGTCATATGTTACATAGGCACGTACCTTTTATCTTCGGCAATCTCATTCTCTAACCATGCCTCAGGAGCTAACCAGTGTAACACTGTCCACCACCCCTTTCGTTATTCCGGCACATTGTTCACATCCGTGAGTAACAACAACGTACTAAACTGGAAGGTGGTCTACGCATGCGTGGAATTCGCGGATAAACAAAGATCAAGATCTAAATGAAGATCTCCTTAGTTAATTTAAAGCACAACAATTTGTTTAGTTTGAATGTCTGTGTTTTGAGGTGTGACTGGAGTATTACAGTCTTTAGTAGTATAAGCCTGGAGGAGATTCTTAATGCAATGCCTATGTTTTAGCTGTCTCTCTACTGCCATCTAGTGCTTCTTCTTCAAATTCATTCACGGACAAACAAAGATCAAGATCCAAATGAAGATTATATATAGAGATGCTCTGTAACTTGTGTGGCTGACATTTTTCCTGTTTTTTTCCGGCCTTGTGCTGATTGAGGAAGTAAGTGAAGCAACAGCAAAATAGAAGAAAGGTCACTGTCGCAACCTGAAAAACGTAATGTTTCCAAAATGCAAACAAAGTTAAGGAAAATCTTGAAAAAATCCCTTCACATCTGCATCATATCAAAATGCCACTAGGTAATGTGGCTGTAATGCAAAATACCCTTACCAAATAAATCTGTTGCATTTTCTTCTGTTGTTGACTCTGCTGCTTGAATCAATTCTTGAAGATCTCTGGATTGTGACAGACCTATGCTTTGCTGAATAACTTTGTATTTGAAAGAGATTAACCACCTCTCTAAAAGCTTTGCTGATGTACTATCTCTAAAAAGCATGATAAAGTCTTGCTCAATCTGTAGCAAGTACAATTATTTGAAAATTAGACATAAAAAATGTTCAACACCATGCTGAAATGTGTTTAGACCATATTTAAATGGAAAACACATACCAAGCCTTTAATATCTTTAAACCAAGAGAAAACAGTTATCATATTACAGCACATATTTTCATCATGGACCATCTTCTGCCGATAGCTGACTGTAATCTGCATTTTCTGCTTGACCGTTTCCTCATCTGAACAATGTTTCATAAAGGAAATTGCCTGTTTGCATTGTTCCTCATTCAATAGGCCGGGGTCTCCAACACGTCGCTCGCGAACTATCAGTAGCTCGCAACCCCTTTCCAAGTAGCTTGCCAAAGGGTTAATGAATCCTACATATATTGATTGGAAAACTTGATTAGTCAAATTAGGGGTGGGCGATCTTTCCAAAAAATTGTATCACGATCCTTTAAACACAAAATTATGATCCACAATCTGAATTGCAATCTATCTTTTCAAGGTGGCATACACTTAAGAGAATATCCAGACTCAAACTCATCAAGACCTAAGTAACACTTTATTTCAAATATTAAACAAAGTTGAATTCAATTGTTCTCTCGTTCGCTAGCTAAACGGAGTTAAGGACCACGCCCCGAAGTTGGCAAGGGAGTGAGGAAGGCCCCACCCCTCTTCCCACTGCCTTTTTCGCGCAAATAAATCGGTACTGCAAGTGAACTATGATACATAATGAAATGAGAGAAGTTGCAAAATCAACCGGAATGTTCAAGCAAATTATAGAAAAAAAAACTCGATCTAAATCAGTTAAGTAGTTCTCTCGTGAAAAGCGGACAGACATACAGACAGAGAGACATTGGATTTTATATTGTGAACTGGAGGGCTGATCGCACCCCAAGAAGATACAGACGCCCCTGGGAAAACCCCAACCCCTGAAACACAGACTACCCTCACATTGCTCCTTACCTTCTCACTTGCGCTATAACGCGTAATACAAGCCTCGCGCGATACTTCGCTAACTTAAAAGCCTTGTGCAGCGCCTGTCAGTTTTGGAATTGATTGTTTGCTTTTATCTCTCTCTCTCTCTCTCTCTCTCTCTCTCTCTCTGACATTCTCTACTCCTAGCGGAACTGTCATCTTTGACTTGTCATGGAGCACGTTTAAGCTTTTGAAAAAGAAACAAATGTTTGTTTGCAGTGTTTGAATAAAATTCCTGTTTTCTACAACCACCTGTGTCTCTGTGCAAATCTGTGACCCAAGCGTGACAAGTGGTACCAGGAGTGGTTGCACAGATGGATACTGCTAAAGACTTAGTTCAAATGGCTAAAAGTTATGCATTTAAAGACTGGAAATTAAACATGGATGACCCAATCCGTGCACAAATTCAAGATTTGATACAACTTAGTGGGGGAGGGGAGAAGAAGAAAACCAAGACGAAGAACTGGTAGCGGCCGGGGAAAATCTAGAGCCCAACTTAGATATTGAACCCGATCTCTCCAGTGAGACGGAGGTCACCCCCGGCAATTTTCCAGAATGGGCTGGTCCTTCTACATCTTCCCAGATGGCAAACGCCTCCGAACACAAACCGAGAATTAACGAACAATCAGATTTTGTGCATTTGCAGCATACTGATAGCTCATTAGAATATGCATTTAAACAGGCTCGCTCTGCCAATGACTCTTATTACCAAGAGCGTGATTTCGTGGGCGTGAAAACCCCACACTTTATAGAAAAGGACGGTTGCCTTTTCAGAGTGATCTCAGATCATTTAAAGTGGGAATTTATTGAACAACTGGTTGTACCTGAAGCACATAGGGAAGCTGTTTTGCATCTGGCACATTCTCACATCTTGGGAAGGCACCTTGGTGCTGAAAAAACCAGAGAGCGGTTATCAAAACGATTTTATTGGCTTAATATGGGAAAAGATGTTGAACGGTTTTGTACTTCATGTCCAGACTGCCAGATCGTCTCTGCTTATAAGCCTCCTCAGGCTCCCCTTTGTCCTATGCCCATTTTAGAAGTTCCCTTTCAGCGGGTGGGATTAGATATTGTAGGCCCTTTACTTAAGACTAAGAATGGGTACCAATACTTGCTGGTGTTGGTTGACTATGCAACATGGTATCCTGAAGTGATCGCCCTGAAAAAGGCCAACTCCTAGGCTGTAGCCAAAGCTCTGTGTGATATTTTTACTCGTGTTGGTATCCCTAGAGTAATCTTGATCAAGGCACACCTTTTACTTCTCACGTGATGAGACAACTGTGTGACAGCTTTGCTATGAAGAAATTGAGTACCACTATTTACCATCCACAAACGAATGGTTTGACTGAGCGATTTCACAAAACTTTGAAACAGATGATCAAGCGTGTCGCTCATAAAGATCCCACAACCTGGGACACTGTCCTGCCTTTTGTTTTGTACATGGTGCGAGAATCACCACAGGCGTCCATTGGTTTGAGTCTGTTCGAGTTGTTATTCGGCAGGCAGCCGCGAGGCATCCTGGATGTTGTACGAGAGGAATGGATAGGGAACGAGAGAGCGGCTCAAGGACCAAGCTTTGCAGATCGGCTAATTTCGTTGCAAGACAGAATTTCTATGCTTTCCTCTATTGCTGTGGAGCATCAACAACGAGTACAGGAAACTCAGAAGCGTCTTTATGATAGGCGCAGTAAGCTCCGTGAATTCAAACCTGGTGATCATGTTTTGGTACTGGTTCTGTCAGACCCACACAAATTCTTAGCAAAATGGCAGGGCCCCGCCATTATTGAGGAGCGTATGAGTCCAGTAAATTACAAGGTTAGAATACCAGGCTGGCACAAACCATTCCAGATTTTACACATTAACCTCTTGAAGGAATGGCACGACTGACAAGAGGTTAACACTTCCTTGGCTGCTGTTTCTCATACCGATGTTACCATTGGTAACGATCTTACTGACACGGAAAAGACAGAACTGTTATCTTTGATAGAACGAAACACTGATGTCTTTTCAGACTTACCAGGCAAGACTAACATCAGAAAACATAAAATTACCACTGAACCTGGTGTTCGCGTACAGATGCGGCCATTCCGGATTCCAGAAGTGCGGCAAAATATTGTGCGCGAAGAGGTAAAAACAGATGCTGACATTGGGTGTAATTTGTGAAAGTAAAAGTGACTGGTGCAGCCCAGTTGTATTAGTCCCAAAGCAAGTAGGTTCGGTTCGCTTCTGTATTGATTTCAGACGCTTGAATAAGGTCTCTAAATTCGATGCTTATCACCATGCCCTGTGTCGATAAACTGTAGGAAAAACTGAGTCAGGCGAGCTATATCTCCACACTAGATCTCACGAACGGCTATTGGCAGGTGCCTTTAGAGGCTAGCAGTTGTGAGAAAACAGCATTTGCGAATCCTGACGGACTTTATGAATTTACAAGACTCCCGTTTGGTCTTCACGGGGCACCTCTAACTTTTCAGTGTATGATGGATCAGATCCTGCGTTCTCATTCTGAATATTCCGGGGCATACCTTGATGATGTCATGATTTTTAGCAATGATTGGAAAACACACTTAGAGCGGCTTCAAGCC
>JANRMT010061414.1:27207774-27247774 GCA_026402145.1 Polypterus bichir lapradei
TTTGAGTAGGAAATTACTTCCTAGGGAACATAATTATTCTACAATTGAGAAGGAATGCTTGGCAATTAGGTGGGCTGTGGAAGCGCTTCGCTATTACTTGTGGGGACGAAACTTCACTTTGGTAACTGATCATGCTCCATTTCAATGGTTATACCGACAGAAAGCAACAACAACAACAACAACATTTATTTATATAGCACATTTTCATACAAACAGTAGCTCAAAGTGCTTTACATAATAAAGAATAGAAAAATAAAAGACACAATAAGAAAACAAAATAGATCAACATTAATTAACATCGAATAAGAGTAAGGTCCAATGGCCGGGGGGACAAAAAAAACCAAAAAAAAACCTCCAGACGGCTGGTGAAAAAAATAAAATCTGTAGGGATTCCAGAACATGAGACCGCCCAGTCCCCTCTGGGCATTCTACCTAACATAAATGAAACAGTCCTCTTTGGATTTAGGGTTCTCATGGAAGGGCTTGATGATGATGGTCACGTAGACTTCTGCCTTTTAATCCATCCATCATTGTTGGAGCATCATGAGGCTTTGAGTAGGTGGAGGTGGCGCAGGCCACCACCACAAAGAAACCGGAAAAAGAAACAGAAGAGAGAGTAGGGGTCAGTACAGATTTTAGAGCCACCATGAATAGTTATTACGAGGAAATTGAACATACAGAGTATCAGGATTAAGTTAAATTAAGTTAAATTGAAGTTATAAAAAGGCCATGTTAAAGTAATGTGTTTTCAGCAGTATTTTAAAGTGTTCTACTATATTAGCCTGGCGAATTCCTATTGGCAGGCTATTCCAGATTTTAGGTGCATAACAGCAGAAGGCCGCCTCACCACTTCTTTTAAGTTTTGTTCTTGGAATTCTAAGGAGACACTCATTTGAGGATCTGAGGTTACGATTTGGAATATAAGGTGTCAGACATTCCGATATATAAGATGGGGCGAGATTATTTAACCCTTTATAAACCATAAGCAGAATTTTAAAGTCAATCCTGAATGACACAGGTAACACAGGTTAGAAATAACCTACCGAGTGCAGTGTGGGTGAAACAAGTGGAAGAAGACATCAGGAGTATTGTATGATCGAAGAATTAGGGCAAAAGTTGAAGATAAGGTTTATAAGACAGTGGTAAGATCAGCAATATGCAACTGAGACATGGGCAGTAAATGGAGTGCAGGAGAAGTTCAATGTGGAAAAAATAAGAATGTTGAGAAGGATGTGTGGAGTTACAAAAAACGACAGAATAAGACACAAGACAATCAGAGACGCAACAAAAGTGGTGAGAGATATATTTAAAATAGTACAGGAAAGTAGTTTGAAGTGGTATGAACGTGTGATGAAAATGGAAGTACGGGTTGTTAGAGAAAGAGGGGGAGGTGGATGAATAAAGTAAGAGAAAATCTGAAAGAAAAGAGTTTGTTGTGCAGGATCAAGCTGTATAAAGAAGGTTGATCAAACACATCGCCCCCACATATAAGTGGGAAAAGATGAGGAAGAAGAAGAAGAAGTAAGCACTTATTGTGCATGACTGGTGCTAAAATACACTCTTAATGAATTTGTATGAAACACAGTATAATTAATTCATATTTGTACATCATGCAGAGTTATCTTCACTCATTGTTAAGGAAGCTGTAATCTTATGTTGTTTTGAAGTAGAAAAGGAAGAGGAAGAGCTCATTCAAGGCAGCTGAGCAGGATCCTGAGTAGAACAGAAAATGGCATTAATAAGTGCCTATAGTCAGGAACTAAAGACTCAAAAGGTCATAAACAAGAATAATCAGTAGGTTGATTAAAGTGTAAAAGGACAAGACAAAAACTTGTCAAAAACTAGTCAAGGGTCAGCAAACCAGAGAAGCAATCAAAACTGATCTTCAACTCCACTACACAAACCAAATGCATAGTTCTATTTAATTCAGCTCAGTTTATTTTTTGCATAGCACTCTTCACTAAGTGCAAGTGCAAAGCACTGTGACAGGTTCTCAGGTAAAATGCCAATACTATATTTACAAATTGATGATTAAATAATAAGTACATATAAAGTCACAGATTTGTTTAAAAAAGGCAGGAAGACAAAATAGTTTCCATCTGAGTAACATAAATGGAGCTCAGCAATACCTGGCCATTAATTAAATGTAGAATTACAGCCAGTTGACAGTGAAGGAGAGGAAACAAAATCTTCAACCAGCATCATCCCTGGAGAAAATAAACCTCTTGGTCAATTATAACAGGGAAAGTCAAAGAAAAAGTCAGCCACAGTCACTGTCCTGTAGACCAAATGGTTGCCCATTCTCTCTTGGGCATTCTGCAGTAGATTCCATGCTGAGCCATTTAATCTCACAGAACAAAAAACTTTCCATCTTTTGACTCCAATGCTCACTATATCTCAGGTGTCTTTTTTCCTATGGCAAGAAAACCAGCTTGGCGTTAGAGCAGTGGCACCAGGTGTCACAGCAGGATACCAAGAAGAGAAACAGATCAGAGGAGGTTAGTAACAGTTCATCATTATTGTAATGCTTACATTTTTGTACAGATGACCAACAAACAGAGGTGCAGCAGCTCTAGTCAGGTTATGCTATAATAAAGTAGTGAGCCTTCAGCCTGGATTTAAAGGCTGAGACTGAATGGGCATCTCTTATGTAAGTTGGCAAGTCATTCCACAGCTTTGTGGCCCTGTAACCAAAAACTTGACATTTGAGTAGGTTAGTCGAGGATTGTTTAAACTTGGAAATGGCAGGAGCAGGGAGTTTAAGAGAAGCCAGGGTAAAATCTCCCATATAAAGAATGGACAGTAGTATGAATACAAATATGCTAGTTAACTTTTGAATTCTAGTCCACAGTAAAAAGCCAAAGAAAAATGTGTGATACATTAAAATTGCATGCCTTAATGCTCAGAGTACAAGTGAGCTAAAGTCTCTGCTATGTCCTCCACCCTCCATTCAAAACTCCATCCTCCCTACTTCTTCTTTCAACATCCGTCTTTCAGCAATACTTCCATGCTCTTTGCAGAAGACCTTCTTCCTTCAACCTCTGACAAAAACTGCTTCTATATTCTACCTTCCAACAAAGCTCCATCCTTCATTCTACCTCAAGAAGGTCCTTTCTGTAGAACCTAAACATGGGTGGGGTTAAACATTTAACTCCACCTGTAACTCATAGATGTTTCATGTTTGGGTCCTACCAAGTTCTAAACTAGACAGGAAAGACATGACTCTAATCAGATAACCCTAATCTTAAACATAGTGTATCAAGTGCATCGAACTTGCAGTTGCTGTAGCTTGACAACTCTCAATTTTTACCAAAACCCATGTTTAGGCACACCCTATTCCACTGTCTGCAGTGAGGGGTGTTGGGCCCAGCCTGTTTATTTCTCATTTTTGTGTTGGAGGTCTAGGAGGGAGGACACAGAAGGGAGGATGGGGCTTTGTTGGATGGTGGAATGTGGAAGCAGTTTTTGTCTGAGGTGCCGTTTTGAAAAAGGCAGGAGAGAGGATGGAGTTTTGAATGAAGGCTGATGGAGTTTTGTCAGAGAGAGGTGGATGTCCTAAAATGGACACTGTACCACACGTGTTCTGGTCAAGGCAGGGTTCCACCTTGGCTTATGTTTAAATTCCTTCTTTTCATCTTTTTTGATTGTTTTCCTTTATTGTTCATTATTTTTCATAATATGGTTCTGTTCATTTTATTATTTAATCACATATTGTCTGTTAATTGTATTCTATTTATTCTCATTGAGCAAGTTATTAGAAGTACCTGCTTATCTTTGCAATTATCTAATTACTCCGAAAGCTGAAAAAAATGAAATAAATCATCAGATCAGCATAGTTTAAAATATGCTAGTTCTGTTACATTGGGTGTGGATGCTGACATTGAGGTTGAAAGATAAAAGGGACAGGAACAGGTCAATGGGAATTAAAATGCATCAGATAAGGCTGAGGAGAGAGAAGACTTCAATATGAGTGTGTTGCACAGAATGTGGATAGCAGAACAATTTAACATTGCAGCCTATCTAAGTGAAACGCTGATTTAAACGTGTGAGTATACATGAAGCAGCACTGACTTCATATGTTCATTAGTCCAATGATGTCATTCATTATTAACAGCACTGCACCCCACTTCCATATTGAGCATCCTGGCATCTCACTTTCAGCGCCGACACCTCATGATTTATAAATTAGAGACTGACCTCATCCTTAATCGCCTACAGACGTGTAACTGCAGTAGCAACAATAAATCATTTTGTGTGGACTGAATTATGGAAAACACAAATAATGACAAAGTGAGATGCCAAGTTGTCATCAGACTTTGCAAACACTTCTGTAAATTCTCTGAAGTCACCTTTATTGACAGAATCTCTTCTCTCATTATGTCCCCTAGAAGCAAAGCAGTGATGTTGCACCAGTGTAACACTGGAGAATGGACCTGTTCTTTCTCACCATCACATGGTGCTTTGCCACTTGATGTTATGCACCCTCGATATGTTCCACTGTCACCGTGCCAAGTATGCTCAGCGTATGTCAGTCATCTATGTTTGGCTGTAATTTGTTATTAACTTTTATCAGTTCATTTTCTAATATTCACCTTCATCTGAAGAACCACAGAGCTAGAAGGTCAAGAAGGTTAAAAAGAGGACATCCCTTCTTGTCAGGTGACCCACAGGAAAGCTTCTAAGTCAGCATTTCTCAACCTTTAAGTATTTGCAACCCAAGTTTTCATAACAGTTTTAATTTAATTTATGTATTTAATTAATTTATGTATTTGTTATATTTTCAATTCTTGTTTTCTTTTTTTCACATCTTCGCACCCCCCCTTTCAGTTACTTCGCGCCCTCCTAGGGGGGCCCGTCCCACAGATTGAGAACCACTGCTTTAATGTTTAATCCAGCGTTTCTCAACCTTTAAGTATTTGCGACCTAAGTTTTCATAACAGTTTTAATTGCGCCCCCCTAACATTTTTTTGAAAGGAGCCCACTAATACCAATTTGTTCTTTTTAATTAATGATATATCATAGATGCATATTTTATTATACCTACTTAACTTTTATCAACATTTATCTAACTCTGTATTTATTTTTCTAGTATCAGATTGTAGTTTAAGTTAATTTGTTTTGGTTTCAATAGATGTGTTTTTCATATTTTTGATTCTTGTTTTCTTTTTTTCACATCTTCGTGCCCCCCTTTTAGTTACTTCACGCCCCCCTACGGGGGCCCGTCCCACAGATTGAGAACCACTGTTCTAAGTTATATTTTAATTTCCTGTGGTATTGGAAAACAGATATAGAAAATCAGTGGATGAACTGCTTTCAAATACATTTATTTACATGTAGGAGTGGTGGCAGAGTGGTACAGAAGGTGTGGTTGCCTTGCTTGTTCCCTTGGCGGTTTGCTTCCCGTGTGAATTTCTTCTTGACGTACTTACAGGAGATAAAGCACAGGAGGTTTTTTAATGTCTGAGCAGAAATAAAGCAAAGAGGAGGAAGTAATGTTGAGAATAAATGGCAAACTTTGTTAAGAAGAAAATTAACACTGCTGCCTAAAAGACTATTGCAGATGGACCAGCCAGAAGATATACAGTAGTTTATTTTAAAGACAGCACTGACCAGTCACAGCATTAGGCACCAACCAATTAAAATCAAGTCAAATTTTAATTTTTCACATGCAAATTATACATTCAGTACAATATGCAGTGAAATGCTTAATGGCTTAACCTGAATGACTATGTCTTGAAATGAAAATAAATGGACAATAACAATACATGACTTTAGAAATTCAAAAATCATTAACAGAATTATAAATATGTAATGATAATAATAACAACAAAATAGATGACTTAAATAGATTAATGTGAGAGAGTTAACAATAGGGCATCTTGTATTTTAGACACTTTCCTTGTTTAGCATATGGATAGATGGGGACAGAAGCTCCTCCTTAGTCCCACTGACCTGGGGCCTCATACAAATTTGTTGTGTACTCCCGTTTCCATGCTCAAATCGCGATGTGTAAAACCTAAACTTGGTGTAAAGCCACGCACATTTCCACAGTAGCTCAAACCCTGTTGTTCTCCACTCAGTTTTGCAAACTGGCGGCACCCAGAGTCAAAGCAGTGCTTTTGTTCCAGTGTGGATTCCCTTTCTTTTTAAGATGCAAATCCCTAATGCAGCTTTATCATATACACTGAAACTAACTGCATTTTGTTTATTTGTTTAAGGCATCTGATTGTAATTAACCTGTAACAATATAATGGTACACAGAAGGGTCAAACTATTCCAAATGCAATAGCTGCTTTAGCGTTGTTCCTCTCACTGCACCTTCTTCTTCTTCTTTCAGCTGCTCCCGTTAGGGGTTGCCACAGATCACCTTTTTCCTTATTACTCTCACTGCACCACTCCGAGTACTTATATCACTGTATCTATGTGTGGAATCAAAGTTCTGCAGCAGCTGATTGGAAAGATACAGCATCAAGCACATGCTGCCTCAGCCATGCTATCTATTGAACTGCTCTCATATGGCAAATGCTTCAGATCTCGCGGGAGGCAGGAACAATCTCTGGACAGGGCGCCAGCTCGTCACTATCACTGCACCACTGTGTTCCCATGTTTAATAACGTGCTTTAACTCCTATCATCATGAAAATGATATCAAGTATACATCTTAGTATTTTAATTATTCAGAGAGCTGTAATATTACGAATGTAATGGATTCTGTGTCTTGTCGAAGGAAGAGAAAGCCCGTCTCAGAAGCACGTAGTGATTCACACACATAGAGCACACAGAAGAGCAAATACAAAACAAAGCATTTAACATGCTACTTTAATTACGATGGGATTTGAGAAACTAGTAAACAATTTAAAGACGAAGCTTATGATGTTCTACTTTAATGACAAAATAAACTACGTGATTAAAGTGGAAATTTCGATATTAAAGTTGATGTTTTGAGCTTTTTCATCACTGTGTCCCTATTTTGTTTCTTTTCTATGTTCCCTAATAAGCTTTCATATGACACTCAGACGGTGGGCTATGACTCGCCTTTTCATGGTGACTTTGATATCTGACAACTTTTTTTTTCAGGCATTGTGCGACTGTGAACTTGAGCTTTCGAGTTTCTCCGACACTCTATGTCACTCGATCAACTTCCTTTTGTTGTTTATATCACTGTTTAAACCAACAAATAGTACATTTTTCCTTGCCTCCACTTGGCATTTGCTGAAATTCTTCTATTTTACCCCGTGTTTTTGCCATTGCCTTTTCAAAGAATGCTGAGCTTAAGGGCAATTGCAATGCAATTGCATATGCAATTTGCATATTCAAACAGGCGTAATTCTGGAAGGAGACAGGGCTGGACAGCAGGCGCGTGCACATGCGTTACTTTTCACGCAGACCCGGATTTATGAGCAGAAGAACGTGGAAGTTGGCGAATGCACAGATTTATGCATCTGGATTTTTTTGTGCCTGCGCACATGTCCGCTTTTGTCCTTATGCCATGTTTTAGTGTGAATTCTACGCATGGCATTATGCATGAGAACCCTGGACTTTAGACAGTGGTAGCACTTACTGGAACACAGCACAGAAAAGATTCCATTGTTGGGATAGCTGATATGACAGATAGTTCTCCTTGCCCTGGTCTGGCATCACTTAGTGCAGATATCCTATAAGTTTGTGGGTGCACACCCTGTGATGCATTCAGCTGACCTCACCACTCACTGTGATCCTGTTCCATGCTGTTCCAAAACCAGGTGGGGATACCTCCTGTCAGAATACTTTCGATGTTGGATTTATAGAAGTATTTTATCTGAGAGGGCAACCTGAAATTCACGAGGCATCTGAGGTGATACAGACATTGAAGTGCCTTCTTCTCCAAAGTGTTGATGTACTTTGAGCAGGTCAGATTCTCCGTTATGTGGACATTGAGGTATCTAAAACTATCCACTCTATCTACCTGAGTGCTGTTAACACAGAGGTGGGTGGTAGTGCCTCTGCTGTTTCCTCCCAATCCACAGTCAGCTCCTTTGTCTTGCTGACATTCAGATGAAGACTGTTGGTCTGACACCAGTGTGGCAGGCTCTGTATTTCATCCAGCTAGCTGGCTCATTGTTGTTAGATATCAGGCCTACTACCACCGCTGTGTTATCAGTAATGTGACAATGATGTTAGAGTTGTATATAACCGTGCTGTATACATGTAGAGGGAGTACAGCGGAGGACTCAGAACCCAGCCCTGTGGAGCGCCAGTGTTGAGGATGAGGGATGAGGTTTGGCTTAGATGCATTTTCGGCTTGAGATGATTATAATGGTTTTCTTCCACTGCTAAGTTTATTTTACAGCTGATTATTGAAGATGGTTCAACAAACCAGAAAAACCCAACAATCTCAAATCAGCTCATAGTAAAAAGATGTGCTGGAGGGTCAGTTGACATTAATTTTGGTCTATGTATGCATGTGTGGCTATACCTTGAAATGGACTGTGGTCGCTGCCTTTGTTCCAGTTTCTGCTGGGATAACCTGTGATCCTGAAATTGTATTAGACAGATTGAGTAAATATTGAATACTAGCCAACCTGCGGCATACTATACGCCGCATAATCAGGCTGGTTTTTTAATGATTTTTAAGCACAGGGAGAAAATTAAAATTTGAAAAATCGGTAATGTAATAAATCAGCAAGAAAAGCAACATTGTAACAATGCACGGAACGAACCAACACACAATCGTCCGTGACTGAAAACTGGCGGACCGCCATCGCGCCTTCTCCTCTCAGACGGAGGGATGGGGTTGGACGGCGCTCAGGCTCAGGAGAGGAGAAGGACGTCCATTCCGCTCCCTCCGTCATGCTAGTCTGCTGATTTCTCGTTTAGTATGCACTGCCCGCTCGTGTGCCCACCTCCAACTCGTCGTCGTCGTTGTCGTCTTTGCACAGTCCAGATACACCTGTGACTCACGTAGACTTTTCATTGCCTTGTGCGGTTTTGGCTGTTTTTCTATATATAATCCACCAAGACACCCTACCACGGTAGTAGCGAGGTGGGAGGGGGGTGTGTACAAAGGGTAGGGACGTAATGAGTGTATGAGTCGCACTTAGTGGGAATTCCATGGTTTGCAGCCCGAATGGGGTTCAATGGCTTACCCACGCCTCTCTGCGCCAGGTAGACACGCGCTCAATCTCATGCATAATTATTTATTGAATGCTAAACACTTCTGGAAAGACATGGTTGTCTAAAACGGGTTGGTGTGAGAATACAACAGTAAGTGAATGAAAAGATGGAACTCTGGAGAGAGCAAAATACAACACAATAGTGAACCCACGGCATAACAAACGCTGCATAATTATTTATTTATGGTTGAACACTTCTGGAAAGACACAGTTGTCTAAAAAGGCAGGGTTTGAGGATACAACAGAAAGTGAATGAAAAGATGGAACTCTGGAGAGAGCAACATATAATTGTCCGTGAGTGAAGACTGGTTTTGGCAGATACAGGCATATCTTTTTGAAAGTTTGTCCTTGTGCCTTTTTAATTGTCATCGCAAATGCCAATCGAACAGGAAATTGTCTTCAGGTAATAGTAAAAGGCAAATTTGAATCTGACGGGGTTAGGCATATCCCGGGAATAAGGACAGTTTGTGAGGTTGCAGATGTGATAGTTTTACACTCCAGTACATTACGGTGAATGGTGCTAACAGACAGTCCAGTGCCATTACAAAGACCTTTTGCAGGCAGGAGGTTTCTGAGAAGCATGATGACGGATCCATTTTTAATTTTGAGTTTATGTGGAGGCATGCCAGTAGGAGTAAGACTATTAAGAAATTCCTCGGGGAATAAAAGTTGATCTGCAGGATCATCTGTGACGATGGAGTCCACGCTCGTGAAAGTCTCCTCATTGTTAGGGATAAGTTTTAGCACTTCTTCATTAAGGTATAGCGAGTCTTTGTTGGTGACGCTTAATATAGCTCGCGTGCTGAGTTGTTCCAGAGTGACAGTTGAGAAGTCGATGTTGCCATACAGTTGTTGAATGGGATCAGAAATTAAAGGAAAACAATGTGAAGGCAATGTCACAGGTGTTCCGTTCATCCCGTCTCCAACATCAAGGAGCCATTGTACGAAATGTTGTTTTTCAGGAAGAGCTCTCATATTTGTCGTCAGTGTAAGAACATGCATGTAACGCCACAAAGGGTGCTTGTTAATGCAACTGGCGACAGTAAGCACGCGGGAGCCACGCATAATGATGGGGAGAATTTGTCAGAAATCTCCACCCAATAGTATTGTTTTGCCTCCAAAAGGCTGCGTGTCACCCGTGAGGTCACGTAATAACCTGTCAACTGCCTGGAATGTGTATGCGTGTGTCATTGGCGCCTCGTCCCATATAATAACTTTGGATTGTAGAAGATATTGAGCATGTGGTGAGGAAGGTTTGATGTTGCATGTGGAAGTAGTAGTGAGCTTCAACGGTATTTTAAAAACAGAATGGGCAGTTCGTCCACCCGATAATAATGCTGCAGCTATTCCTGTAGATGCTACGGTTGTAGGAATGTCTCCCCTAGCTCTGATGGTATGAATCAGGGTTTTGTACACAATTGTATCTGGGATGCCTCTGAAAGAGTATCATGCCATATCTTGTCGTCTTTGAGAAGACCTAATTCTTGGCAAGCTTCTTTGAAAGTGTCACATTTGATACCATTGACTGTTTGTAGATCGTGAAAACTTGTGATACCCACGCAACGGGTAAGGAGAAGTCTGAGGTAATAACGTTCAGTGTCATTAATGGCAACAACAGGCATTCTACCGATCACTTTTGTCCCTCCTCTGATTCTCTTTTTCCATTTTCCAGAGGATTTTTGAAATGTGTAATGTTGCGGAACATCAGTGTAATGTAACTCTACAGCTTCAGGATCTGTTTTGTTGAGTTCAAACCATGCTAACAGCATAGTGTTTTTGTGGGCATGTCTTTGGAGCGCTTGTTCCTCGTGACCCTCATGAAAGAAGATGAGTTGTTCTGGCAAATGAACTGGTAGTCAGGTAATGACGTGAGATTTTTCTGATAGGCTGTACTTGTTCAAACGCCACATAGCCTCAGGAGCACTAACATACCTACCATCAAGGAAAGTCTGTATTTCATCATGTTGAAAAATATCATCGGCTGGCTCCCTGCGAAGTGCAATTGATGCAGCGTCGTGTCCTTTGCACACATACTTATAAAGATACTTGTTACATTGAATGGACGCGCAAACTTCAACGTTAATATGAGCATTGAATTTCTGAGAAAGCCACGGATTGTAAGGAACTATCCAACTGTTGTCGATATCGTATTTGCCAACAACGGCAGTTCTCCCTTGTCTTCTGCGGTATATGGGGTAGCCTTGTGTGTTTTCTTGAGTCTCCGCGTTGAAGTCTTTCGGGAAATTTTTGGTACATGCGCCGTGCAAGGTGATTTGGCGTTGAGCATGCCACACGGACCATGCACCATGCATTTAGTGACAATTTGGAAAATTCGAGGGTGTATTTCAGGATTTGGAAGCTCAGCACAAATATATTTGTCTGTATCATCCTTGGCCCTTATTTTGGATTGTGAGTCAAGTGTAAGTAACATATGGCAATGAGGCAATCCTCATTTTTGGAATTCAATGATGAAGATGTAAGCGAGAACATTGCCGAAAATATTCCTTTCCAGAATATCTGTTAGAAAATGTTGCAGTTTGATATGAAAGACGCGAGCAACGATGTCAGGTCTGTGTTCTATTTGCTCATGATGGGAAATGGCGTTGCAGATTTCCGGCCAAGCAGGATTGCAGGTGAAGGTTAAGAATAAGTCAGGTTTTCCACATTTGCGGACAATTGCCATCGCGTCTTGGTAGTTCTGTTGCATGTACCTTGGACTGCCTTGAAAGGTAGAGGGAAGAATGATCAATTGTCCTGGGCGGAGGTCATGGTGATGTGCTTTCGCAGTGACAGCATCCATAAGTCCCCTGTATTGCTCTACACGCAAATCTTGTTGATATGAGCGAAGGTAATGTAGACGCGCGCCTTCTGTTCTGACATATGTGTCGACGATGTATTGCTGGAAGAGTTTGCCACTGGAATGCAAGACACTAAATGAAGATCTCATGGCAAGCCTGAAAGCATAAAATTGGAGCTGTGTGACTCGCGTTCTTTTCGCGGATCGCTTTTCCTCAACATGGGTTAATTGTATGTGCCAGCCTGGATCTCCGTAAGGGAATAGCAGTGGACAAACCATGGGGTCACAGTTCATATTGAGAACAGAGATACGCTTGCAAGCATCTCCCCTTGGATATATGGAAATGTCGCGTTGTGCAGGAGGTTCCCCATCTTCACCTACAAAGATAGCAACAACATCAGTTTGACTGGACGGGGCGTTATACCTTCTCATATCCAGACCTGGATTATCCATGAACACCATTTATACAGCAGTAACAGGGTTACCGTGAGTGATAATTTAATGCATTTGCATGTAAGACTTTGCGAAGGGATTAACCTGTCGTATCATGTTGTCTAGTTGAAGCAACAAAATGTCACTGCAAGCGCTATTACATTCCTTTTGCAAACGTTGACTGGTAGCCTCAGCAGGATCGAAGATATATAGCTGACCGTATTGTGGTGACGTGTCAGAATTGTTATATAAAGGAGTGACCTGGTGATAAATTTGACCGTGGATTCTGAAAGCATACGGTCCTTGTCCAGATGGTTGAGCGAGGTGTACGCCCATTGACGCGAAAGCTAAAGCAGAGTTGTATTCCCTGATATGATCACAGTAATTTCGGGACAGGGGGTTCTTGCCAGTCAAGAGGTCTTCTAATAAAAGAGGGGGTTTGGATAGCGGTGGCAAAGACACCTTGCTGGCATGACAACACTTAGTGTAATGTCCGGATTTGTTGACCTCTGGTGGCCAATGAAGAGCATTGCAAGAAGCACATAGTGCGGTAGGTAGGCCAATGTTATGTTCTTGGACGTTAATGGCGTATCTTCTTGAAAAGCTGCAGAAAAGTGATTGCGATGTTTGTGCATGAACGATTTAGTGCTGTGTTGACACTGAAGGTAATTGGAATGAGTTGTGTCGAAGAATTGCTGGCAATGTTCACATTGCATAATTCGTTCAGTGGAGTGTGTTTTTAAATGCATGTTGAGAAATCTCTGCACTTGGAACGTTTTTGAACAAATCGTGCATTCAAAGATCTGTTTAAAATGCGTTTGTTCAGTGGAGTGGGTGTTTAAATGTGCTTTGAGATATTTCTGGCGTGTAAAGGTTTTGGGGCAGTGTTGACACTGAAAAGAATTCATCAGGGAATGTGTTTTGAGATGGTTAGTAAGGTATCTGCGTGCGTGAAAGTGTTTGTCGCAAATTTTGCATACAAATCTTTGTGTTGAATGGATCTGCATATGGTTGTTGAGATCTATCTCACCTGTGAAGTCCTCATTACAAAATGTGCAATTGAAGGTGAGAGTGGAATGAGTTTGTAAGTGTTTCTTGAGAGCGCGAGTTGTTTTGAAGCATTGTTGGCAATGTTCACATTGCATCATTCGGTTAGTGTTGTGTTTTTTTAAATGTGCGTTCAGATATCTGTGCACTCTGAAGCTTTTGGAACAAAAGGTGCATTGAAATTCCTGTGTGGAATGCGTGTGTTCAGGGGAGTGTGTCTTTAAATGTTTTTCAGGAAGAGGAGAGTGGGCAGGTGACGTCACATTAGTGTGGCGAGCAAGTGGGTGTGCACCCTGTGTGCACATACCGACAGAGTCAAAAGATGTCACCAGAAGGTTATCACGTGGGTATTTGAGAGGCACGAGAACCTCGTAATGCCCATGATCCAAAGGACCGCTAAAGAGCAGGGATATGAAGAGATGCTGGGCCGGATTGTAAACTCGAGGAGAGGCATGAGGATGTTCTTGGAAGTAAATGCTGATAGTAACTGGAAGGATTTGGGACATTGCCACAATTTCTGCCTCGCCACCATAGACTCCGGACGTATTCATGTAGTCAGCGTATTGTTGAGCAGACTGTATAACAATGCCTCTGTGACTAACAACAACGGACACCACGTCACTGAAGTTGTCCCAATGTTGGCAAACAAAGCTAACAGCCATGTTACGAAGTTTGAGAGCAACAGTTTCGTCAATGACATTTTTCCAAAAAAACCCGACTGACAGAAACAAACAGTTACCTGAAGCAGGAATTTCTGTAACACTGAAAGAAGTGTTGTTTCCATGAAATACATTTGAAGCGGTAGCCATGGAGGGCAAAAGAATAGTCAACGTGGCTCACAGCTGGATTTGGACCGCAGCACAGACCAAAGCGACTGAGTATGTGTTTGATGAGCTGTTTGAGTTGGCGGGCAGTGGTCTGTGGTGCGTTCCTGAGCACGTGGGAGGAGGGGTAGAGTTTCTGGGCGGGGCTTCGTTGTTCCTTTCGCATGGTTTTTCATGGTGGACGCGGTCGGGTGTCGAAACCGAAAAGAATAATGAAAAATCAACTTGGCTCAGACGTGCATGTGGACTCCTAGCACAGACGAAAGGGACTAACTGGGTGGTCGGTGAGTTTTTGCGTCCGGTCACATGGGCAGGCAGTGTGAATGCCTAGAGAGCGAGGGTAGACGCGGGCCGGTGAAAAAGGAGTGTTGGTGGGCAGGGAAACGTCTTCCATGTTCCTGCAGGAGCATCTAAGAAGACGCATGTTTGTCGCGGATGCGAATTGCTGTATGTAGCATGTAAAACAGTTTGCTATGGTGCACGTGGTCGTGCGTCGTAACCGAAAACTCGGTTTTTAAAGACTGCTTACTTCATTGTGTTTTAACCTCAGTTGTAAAGGATTGTTTTAAGGATCCCATGGGATACCCCTCGCAAACCGTTTTATACGCTGCATATGGCGAATCACCTCCACGAGAAACATGTCTCTATGAACAGTCAATGTGGCTCGGAGGTGCATGTGGCCTCTACGACAGACGAATATAAATGACGCCGTTTTTTCTGTGTCGTCGCGTCCGAGTTGGTGGGCGTGGCTCTGCGAGTTGTCGTCGTATCAAATGGTCTTGGAGTTGGTGGACGTGGCTCTTTCCTGCGTGCGCCATAGGTGTCTTACTTGTTGGCAACTTAGTGAATTATATATATAGATTCCGGTGTGCTTTCCATGGGTGTCTTGCCTTAGTGAATTATATATATAGATATTGTGTAACTTAAAATCACCTTCTCCCTAATGTAAAAATGTACATTCAAGTTGTTGAGCTATCAAATAACTTAATGGGTACAACATACATCAGAAAATATTGATAACTAAAGCGAAGAAAAGCACAAATCAACACCCTCATAGCCTAAAACAGTCAATTTTAATGTAAAATAAAAAGCGATTTCAAGACAAATTATTACTCTTGTAATTATTCCAACAGCTAACTTGTAAATGGTAGGATACTATGAAAAGGCCAACTCAAATTACTGTCAGCATGACTTCCTAAAGTTTATAATAGACTATTAAATGCAAATAGCAGTCAGGCTGCATTATAAAAGAAGGTCGCTTTGATGCTGCCGCTTCACTCAGAGTGCTTTTATAGAAGAAGGAAAACCGCACTTCAAAATGCCACAGCAAAAATTGAATATAACAAGGTGAATTTCTAGAAAAATGTTCATTTTCATCAACCCCCCCTTCCCCGCCCATCCATTTTCGGCCTATTATATTTGATGTTTTGCAAGAAAAAGCCTTGAAGACCTCCTTGCATCAGATTTACTCGCAATAGGTAGTTAGCAACAATTAATACACCGCTCTACCATTTTATTATTGACTCAATAGAAACACCTAAAAAAATAAGACTTTAACCTCCTAGAATTCTGAGGTGTTAAATTCAATTTGGCAGTCGCTTGACCACAGGATCAAATCCCATGGCTTACTCACTGCATGGTCCTCAACTTGTTAAAAAAAAAGCAACAACAGTGCTTCAAGCTAAATTGCACCTTTCTTGCATGCACATTTGATAGCACAATTAACATTTAAAATAAAAATGGATGGCAGTTTGAATGTTTTTTCACCTTGTAAGAAAATAATCCCACGCATCCCTGTGTTCTGCAAAGGGCCATGTCAAAATGAGAATATGCTCTGATTTTTCATTATATATGAAGTAACTAAAATTGCTTTAACCTAAATGTAATTATGTAGTTTCTTTAAGCTTTTTAAAATATGTTTATCTTGAACAAAGAACAGAATGCTTACAGAAATATCATTAGTTCAATGGGGATCATCGAACAATAACAGTCACCAGCTATGATCACAAAAGAAAGGGTTAAAAGCAAGTAGTGATATACAAAGGTTTAGATTTAATTGTAATTCATAATTATGTACTCGGAAAAGCCATGTTTCCTTCATGTTCTGATGGACAGAGATCATGTTTCTTTAACCACACCAAAGGTCATTCATTGATGTATCTCAACCGCCCCTTGCCCCCTTTATCCACTTCAGCCTATCCTAAAAACACCAAGAGCAGGAGCCAATCCGTTACAAGACACACCTAAACATATACTCCAGCTGTCAGTAGATATGTTTGGTGTCATGCATGCATTTTTGAGGATCACCATCTAAGCTCTCCCCAGGTATGTGATACCACTCCAGGCTGAGAGGGGACACTGCTACTAATTGTCTTATCTTTTCTTCTTCCACAGTCTTGAGAAACCGTCCAGAGAGGGCAACTGACCCATCCTCTCCTGGTGCCAGAGCTTCAAAAGGATGACCACACTAGAAGGAGATGTCATTTATCGACCTGACCAAAGAAGCTCCAAGGCAGAGCCAAATTAATCAGAAGCTACCCCACTAGGTGATGATTGCCTTTTCTGTTGTTTCTTTATAACACCGAGAGTTGTTAATAATTGGGGAGGGCACCCCAAAATATTCCAGAGTTGTCGACCTTTCTCCACTCAGGCGACCACATTGGAAAGGAAACCTAAATACACAGAGAAAACTTCAACACATGTGGGATCTAATGCACTCAGCGCTGACAGCAAGTGGAGCTGAGCTGGCTTTCAAATCCACTTTGATAGGGTTGAGAGCTTCAAAATAGTGTACCCCTGCAATATTCTTTTCAATTCAATGTATTTTTACATGGCGCAGTTACAGTTTCACAAGTTGATATCATGATGCACATCCCATATGTATATCATTTTTTTAAATATTATCCATCCACCCATCCATTATCCAACCCGCTGAATCCGAACAGGGTCACGGGGGTCTGCTGGAGCCAATCCCAGCCAACACAGGGCACAAGGCAGGAACCAATCCTGGGCAGGGTGCCAACCCACCGCAGGACACACACAAACACACCCACACACCAAGCACACACTACGGCCAATTTAGAATTGCCAATCCACCTAACCTGCATGTCTTTGGACTGTGGGAGGAAACTGGAGCTCCCGGAGGAAACCCACGCAGACACGGGGAGAACATGCAAACTCCACGCAGGGAGGACCCGGGAAGCGAACCCAGGTCCCCTAACTGCGAGGCAGCAGCGCTACCACTGCGCCACCATGCCGCCCCTTTTTAAATATTACACAAATGTAATTTTTTTTTTGTGTAAGCCACTATAAGTGTATAATAAAGGTCTTTGCATCCAGCAGAGGGCAAATGCTCCCTGGGAACATGTTCGTGAGAGATTGCAGCTTTTACTGAACCAAACTTGTATGTATTGTGAGTGCCATGGAGGACAGAAAGGCATCCCTGCTGGATGAAGGCACGACCTCCTACCAAAATGGAAGGTCCCAGGGATGGACAAGTAGAAGCTGGGAGTCAGGAGCAATTCCATCCCCTATATGGCAGTCCACTGGGAGCATCCCGGTGTGGACACCCGTACGGATTCATGGGAACTGAAGTCCAGTATTGCAACGCTGTCGGGATCCTTGGGTGCCACAAGAGGGCACTGTTAGGTAGGGACTGTCTTTATTCTCAAACAGCCTGCAAGAACTCCCAAGAAGTCATGTCAGGTCACTGGGAGCTGTTCTGAGTCCTTTATAAAAGGAGCCCACTGCCTTACTTTGGGGAGTCACTGTTGGGCGGCAGCAGGCGATACTCATCAGGAGGACATAAGGAGGTGGAGAATCTGCATATACTTGTAAAGTGTTGGTGGCAAATAAAAACCTGTTGTTTTGGGTAATACTGTGATATTGTTTCTGTGGTCTGGGCCTCAATTGCACCTCATTGTGTTTGCAATAAATATATTGTCACACACATTTACATAGGAAGCAGCTTAAGGGCTCTAGTGAAAGTAGTTACCTGCTGAGCCAGGCCAGAGAGCCTGGGGTTGGCACTGTTTTCTGACCCTTTCTCTCTTTCTCCCTCTGCAGACCGGGTGATTGATGGCTCTTCCACCACTGATGTCATCTCCGATGTTCCTAGACTCCCTCCTTCCTGCCATCTATCTTCATATCCCAGCAAACCATTTACCTGCTTCAGTTCTGTTTTGGACTTGTGTATGCAAAGATATCTTCACAATTAATTGTGTGTTTATTTTCCTCAAACTTTTCAAATTATATGGGGTCACCAAGATGGTACCCCATTTCTTTATCTGTGTTCCTTGTATCATTTTACAATTTATATAAATACTAGGGGGTTTGCCCCCTGCTCGCTTTGCTCGCCAACCCCCCCGGCCTAGGCTACTCGCCAGGCACTTCGCGTCTCTGTCACTTGCATTGTGAAAGGGGGGGCTGAACGTACCCCAAAGAGTCGTGGTCGCCCCTCCAAACCCCCTCTTAAACGGTGATACAATGGGAAACAAATACAGTTTTTTTTTTTACCTCCTCTTTGCTCGATCAGTTGCTGGCTTGCTGCTGCTGCTGCTGCTGCCGTGCCGCGTGATCTGCATTTCGCATGGCACTTCGAACATTTAAAAGCCTGTACAGCAGCTGTCCTAAACGACTTTGTCTTTTATAAAGTCTTGTCTCACAGGACATGAGTTCTTGATATTTTTTAGTTTATAATTTAAAAACAGAATAAGTATCTGAAAATCTAACAACATCGCATTAAAGTTTGATAAATTCTGAAAAGAATGATGCCAAACATATATATGTAGGTTTTAAAATAAGACAGATTTAAAGTGTGACTAAAAACGTCACATAAAAATGTTACATAAAATCGTTGCACAAAATCTTTGCACTTTTAGGCTTAGGATTTTATATATATGGAGTAGATATATATAAATAAAAATAAAATATATTCTGGGAGGCACAGTGGTAGCGCTGCTGCCTCACAGTAAGAAGTCCTGGGTTCGCTCCCCTGGTCCTCCATGTGTGGAGTTTGCATGTTCTCCCCGTGTCTGTGTGGGTTTCCTCCCACAGTCCAAAGACATGCAGGTTACGTGCATTGGTGCTCCTAAATTGTCCCTAGTTTGTGCTTGGTCTGTATGTGTGTGTGTCCTGCGGTGGGCTGGCACTCTGCCCAGGATTTGTTCCTGCCTTGTGCCCTGTGCTGGCAGGGATTGGCTCCAGCAGACTCCTGTGACCCTGTATTAGGATGTAGTGGGTTGGACAGTGACTGACTGACTAAAATATATTCTTCCTTAGTGGAACAGCAGTGCTTCTAAGATAAAGGAAAAAAAAAATAACACCAAAGAAACGATACACTTAGCTTCTATTGATATTGGCAATACTCACAACAATACAATTTTCAAAGGAAATCTGGTCACTTTGAAAGTGTAGGAGGCATGGCTCCTATGTATGGGCATGAGTGATGTCTTCCATTTGTCCATAGGTGAGTTTTAATATTCAGTACAGTTTCCAGAGCTTTATACTTTTCTCACGGTCTTTGGTTCCAAAATAAGAACATGCACTTACCAAACATGGATTACAATCTTTTCCTGGCATAGGTTAAATGAAAACAGCACATCATAACTGTCGACCATAAATTGAACGATAGACCACCTACTCTCTTTTAATAGCCTGTCTGAGTTGTCCACATTTGACTCTTCCCATCTCCCTATCATGGCCTTAATGTTTTCTCCCTGTCATCTACTTTGCATAGCTTAGATCTTTCAGCTGTGTCTATTCATGGCCTTAGTTACCCATTTTGAGTAAAATAATGTACAATGGAATAAACCCGACAGATCACAGTGGCACACTTTAAACCTTTGACTACAGTGTCATACTCTTTGTATGAAGACATCCTTCCTGGCTTCAGTTTTAAATGCACTTCCCCTTAATTTCCACTGATGCCCTCGAGTGTCTGATTCACCCTTAAGCTGAAAGAATGTTGCTGGATCCACTTTATCAATGCCTTTTTAAACACCTGGATTAGGTCCCTATGCAGTCTCCTCTGTGTCATCTTCCTCCTAGAATCAGAAAACACATGCAACCCTGTGAAGCAACAATAATAACAAAAGATTTACTACTATTTACAAGTCATTTCTATCTTCTTGATGGAAGAAGAAAGTATGAAGCAACAAAAAAAGACATTCTAGCTGCATCCTGAGCAATGACTTTAAACAATGGTCATTCTTACGTCGCTGCTTCATGGCTCAGGCAATGTGTGTCCCAAGATTTGAACTCTGTGAGCACAATGATATAAATATATTGTAAGATTTCTAAACTCTTTTGGGACCCCCCTCATTGGGACGACACTTGAAACGTGTGCCTAAACGCAATCACCGCATCTGTGGAAGACAGCCTATCAGTTCAACCTCAGGGTTCTAGCATGGAGCGGCTCGCAAAGAAAGCAAATCCTAGCCAACTGCGGTTGCTCTAGAAGTGCCCGCCTTCGATGGGTGATGCAAGGATAATTATAATTGCAGGGAACAACATTACTTGCCCACTAACCCGGCCTGGTTGCTGTGACTGTGTATAGGAGAGTGGTAGATCCCACTACAATAAATACCCTGCTGGTCCTGTTTCAAGCTGAATAAAGCTGGTTTTGCTAAAGTACTGAACCTTAGCCTCATGTTTAGGGGTGCAAGACACATCACAATAAATTTTTTACTTTCTTGTTTGCGGTTATTGATCTGTATGCATCGTTTGTGGTTTGAGACACTGCAGTACCATGGTTAGCATTGCAGTCTCACAGCTTAGATCATCTTTTTAGCCGCAATAACTGGCTCAGCATAGTTGGCAGATGCTTTCCTAGCCCTCAGGCACACTTAAAAGACCACTGCACCATTAAACTTTCCTCAAAAACTCCATCAATGCATTTCACAGAGTTTGGTGAAGTTCATGAAAATTTCTGTGCTTTGCCAAACTCACGGTGAAGTGAACTCCATGGGATTCGCTCATCACTATTTCTAAAGTATACCTTATACATGAAAAAGTCAGACAATATTTTGGTAACACTTTAAAATAAAGTGTATCTATTAGTCACTTACATATGGAACAAGATGTTAAAATGTTTTGTTTTGTCTTAATAAGACTCATAATACACCAATGTCACTGCTTTAGAATAAAGGCTACCTAATGTGCATATGCTATATTTACATGTACATAACCGGACCTTAAAAAACGTGTTTTTGTGTTACATAGAAATAAGCAACTACAAATGTCTTCTTACATTGCCTAAAAATAACAATATAAGAAAATGGTAATGTGAAATCTATTAAAAGATTAATATTTAGGAGACAAAAACAAAGTCTCTACATCCAAAGGACCATTTTTTGTTATTTATTTATTCACCTTATACAATTTCTTTCATTATGAATTTTTTTTTGTATACCCCTTGGGGTCAGAGTGCAGACTCAGCCATTATACCGCTCCCCTGGAGCAACTGCAGGTTAAGGGCCTTGCTTAAGGGCCCAACAGAGTAGGATCCCTTTCAGAAGTAATGGGTTTCAAACCTTCCAGATACTGGTGCAGATCCTTAGCTTAAGAGCCACCTTTCCACCACCTTATGGAAGTCTAGCTGGTCATTAGCCGCATCTCTGGGAATTTAACATCATGCAGCACACTAGTCACCCAGCAATGCCATACTGTATAATAACTAAGATGTTAGCTTTTAGATTCCTAGAAAATGACAATTTAATCATCCTTTCTTATTCACTGTGTTATCTTGAGCAACTCACTTAATCTGCTTGCCCTCCAAATGTTAAAAAAAGAAACACACAAAAGCACAAAAACTTGCATTCACTGCAGATCTGGCGTGGCCACCCAGGCCACTTTTGACCGTCTGCAGGTGTGAGGAACGTCGCTTCTGGAGGACCGAAGTGGCTGCAGATTTTTGTTTCAACCCAATTTCTCAATGAGAAGTCAATTACTGCTGAAAAAGCACTCTTTGCTCAAGCAACATTTTAATGCTTCATTTTAGTGGTCTCGCTTGTTAACATATCTCACCCTTAATTGCTTATCTTAGCGTTTAACAGCCACATTCACTATTTTTAATGGCACCTTATTAACAACTAGCAGACCACGTGCGCTTCGCTGCAGTCGCTGTAGTTGGAATAATTATACATCTACATGCGACTTATAGAGCTTCTTTATATACAAAAGTTTTGATTTGTCCTCTGGAGCCAAAATATATAAAGTGTCTCTATGACTAATTCGTGAAAATGCTACATAGAAAATAGAAACGGGAAAAACGGCAACACCGCTGGGAACAACAGTAAATGAGATAAAGTAAAAAAAGGGCAACAGCGCCAGGAACAACAGTAAAAAACAACAGTAAATGAGATAAAGTAAAAGTCTACTAAACACTAAAGAACAAAATTGAAGTAGAAAGTAATAGTAAACCGAAACACCACCGGGAATACCGGCACACCGCGTCTACTAAACACTAAGAAACACTAAGTAGAAACACTATAGGAAAAAATACCATTCAGTAAGTATTGCATCTAGTAAACAGTAAATCAGTAAAGGAGAGAGGACGGCAAGACCACATCAGCTTGGAGCGAAATGAAGTGAATGAAATGAGGTGAATGGGAGGGGAGATGATCACGTGACTCCCCCACCCGCCTTAACTCTCCATCCCTCCACAAACACACAAACACAGTCTCTCGGATCCCAACTCTCCTTTATAAGTATCCTTCTATATAAAAGCGGTCGGGATTGTCCTTCCGTCCCGTGAGTGCTACGCAGGCGCGGAGTTTCACACACGCCCCGTCCATTTTGCAATGCACGATGGGATTTGTAGTTTCGTTTTTCCAGGTAAAAGATGATTTTCTACTCCAGACTGTGCGATATCTTCTTCTTCTTTCTTACTATATAAAAGCGGTCGGGATTGTCCTTCCGTCCCGTGAGTGGAAAGCGTAGCGGTATTCCGCTTATCACAGACTTACTACTTGCAGCTTGCGGTACGAAGCGACATGATGTGAGCAGAGTTCTGGTGCTCCCATCGTTCCCTTGCTTTTGTGCGCGATGCGCTGGAAAAATAGACGAAATTATGTCTCTGGAAATAATTAATGTTGATGGAGTAGAAATGCCTCACCGCGTAGTAAATATCAGGGGGGTTCAAAAGGGCGACCTCAATATAGAAAAAAAGTTTAAATTTCATCACAAAAATAACAGAAACTACGAGTATTAAAGTACGCGTAATACCGCTCAAATGCAATATAACCAAATTAATGAGTTTGCATAAAATATAAAATTGATCTAAATATTGAATTGCCTTAAGAAGTGGTCAACTTAAAAGTCGGTCGCCTTAAAAGGCGGGTCAGCCTAGTAGATAAGATAGAAGTGACAAAGGATCCAGCAGGTGTCCATCTAACCTCTTTTCCGTTACACCTGTGTGTATTCCTCATGAACTATCTGGTTTAATCAAATATTTGCAAAAATAAATTGAAGAGATAAAAGTGCTGGGCTAAAAATTATTCATCTGTTTTTGGCTTAAAATCTTTTGGATGATATCCATGGACAGAAAAGAATTCTATGATATAAGAATGTGCAGACATGGTAGCGTTAAGACACTAACAAGACCTGTTATTGGCGAGGATTAGCTTCAAAATAAGCAACTAGGGTGGAGTAAGAACCTGCAGACGCTGCGGCCCACCAGGACTGTTGTGTATTCTACAGTATTTTGTTATATTTAAAATAACTTATGTAACAAAATCGACTGCACCATAAAGTTGTGCCTGTTGTGTGTTGGCAATGGATGTAAATAAGAATTGCGCTGCGTTACATTTTTTCTGAATGAAAACTTTGGTTTTTTGAAACACCACAGGCCACCTGCAAATGGTCACCATAGAAGACATCACGCACAATAACCAAAATGCTTCCTGGGAAAAATTAAAAAGTACAGGAAACAGAATGACGCACCACAAACCAAATGCTTTTTTTTTTTTTATTATTATTGGGCATGCTTAGTTACTCTTGTTGAGAATATGGTAGAGATAAAGAGAATGAAGTGTTTGACTGAGAGAATACAATCAGTAACTTTAACTGTTTCTTTTTAGTAGATGTTTATGCAAGTTCATAAAGTAATGAGGCAATTCTGCTTTTAGTCTTTAGCCAAAACAGAGAGGTGATATAGCAATGTTAAATAATTTGTAATGAACCCCAGCACTACCCCAATGCCATGCAGCCCTCTCCACCCATGCTGCAGATGCTTTTGTCAATCCATGAACGATTCTACAATTCTTCACTACTTTAACATCTTGTGTAGAGCAAATATAATCAATAATTAGTATGTTACTAAATGCTTTAAATTGTTATGCAGACATAAATATGATGGCATGTCATTTTCCAACCTATTGAATTTTGATCAGGGTCCCAGGGGAGGGCTGGCGCCTTTCCAAGGTAGCATAGGGCGCAAGGCAGGAACAAACCCTGGAGAGGGTGCCAGTCGATTGCAGGGCACAAGCACACACCTCTAACACACAGTAGGGCCAGTTTAGCATCGCCAATTCACCTAACTTGCATGTTCTTGGACTGTGAGAGGAAACAGGAGCACTGGAGGAATCCCACACAGACACAGGGAGAACATGCCGACTTGATGCAGGAAGCAAACCCTGGCCTACTCTTATTGTAAGGCAGCAGCGCTACCATTGTCCCACTCTCATACATATCATATATTTTATATTTTACACCTAAATTTCCCTTGCTTAAGCTCACACATGTAAAATATTTTAGCTTATAATTTGAATATGAGACACTATATGAGCTTTAGTGCAAGGCATTTTAAAATTTAAACATCAGTGAAAAAATAGAAAGAAACACAATATCTGAAGGTCTACAAATGGCCTTAATATTCTGAGTACTGTGAGAAAGTGTAGGAAGAGGGCTATACAGAGCTGTATGACCTAATTGGCAAATGTTATAATTAATCATTGAATCACACGATAAAGGAGGCTACTATACTTTGTTGCTGGCCACTTGTGGTGTATGGAAGTAATGATACAAAAAGTAGAGGGTGCTGTGAGTGTGTGGTGTGATGAAGAAAGGAGGGGAAGAGCAAAGGTGGAATAAAGACCGAAGACAATAAATCAAACTGACTGAACTACCGGTTGTATCCTTTTCAACTATACAACATACAGTGCCCTCCATAATGTTTGGGACAAAGACACATTTTTCTTGGATTTACCCCTCTGCTCCATAGTTTAAAATTATAAATCAAACAATTCAGATGTGAGTAAAGTGCTCATTACAGGCTTTCATTTAAGGTATTTGCACACATTTTAGGCACATCAATGACAATACTTTTTCTACACGTTCCCCCCATTTCAGGGCAAATTACAAATCAAACAATTCAAATGTGAGTAAAGTGCTCATTACAGGGTAGTTGCATACATTTTGGTCAAATCATGTAGAAATAGCAACACTTTATCTTTATGGACCCATCTTTTCTGGGCCACAGCAATGGCAGGTCTATGAAAGCCATCATATTTAGGACTTTGTCGCATATCCCTCAAATGCAATGACTGCTTGACGTCTGCAATTCATAGACATCACCAGGGGCCTCATGTATAACGCTGTGCGTAGAATTCGCACTATAACATGACGTAAGCACAAAAGCCTGTCAAGGATGCCAGGGGCGACGACCCGGCCGGGACGCCTTCAGGGACCGGAAGTGGGCGTGCGCCCAACTGGGATCACGTGGGGGCTGCCATCCTGGTTGGTTTGGGGGCCACGGGTAGAGGGCTTGGAAGCCCAACCCTGTAGGGACCCGTGGTCACCGCCAGGGGGCGCCCCAATGCCTTGGGGACTCTGGACCTCAGCACTTCCGCCACACCAGGAAGTGCTGGGGGGAAGAAGAAGAGGGACACCCGGAGAGCTTCCGGGAGAACAGCCGGCATTTCCGCCACACTGGGGCGTGTCCAACGAGGAATGCCGGGACACACCTGGAGCTCGTCCGGGATGACATAAAAGGGGCTGTCTCCCTTCATTTAGGGTTGGAGTCGGGTGGAAGCAGGACGAGGAAAAAGAGAGCGTGGAGGCGGCCCGAAGGAGAAGGCATTGTGTTGTTGGCCAGGACTGTGTTGGGGTTTGTTTGTGTGCACTTGATCGTATTGTAAACATTGTAAATAAACGTGTGTTGGTGATGAACAACATGTCCGCCTGTCTGTGTCTGGGCCGGGTCCACAGCCGAAATGTGCTTACGCACAGAAAAATCCAGATGCAGGAATCTGTGTGTACTCCCTCCGCTACATAAATCCCAGTCAGCATGAAAAGTAACGCTCATGCAAGCGCCTTCTGTCCCGCCCTAACTCCTCCCAGAATTACGCCTCTTTGAATATGCAAATCAATATAAATCGCCCTTAAGCTCAGCCTTCTGTGAAAAGACAATGGGAAAAGCACGGGGGAAAATATAAGAATTTCAGCGAATACCAAGTGGAGGCAAAGAAAAACTTACTATTTGTTTATTTAAACCGTGGTATAATCAACAAAAGGAAGTTGATCGAGTGACATAGTGTGTTGGAGAAACTTGAAAACTCACGTTCACAAAGTTGCACAGTGCCCGAAATAAAAAAGACCTTGTCAGATATCAAAGTCGCCGTGAAAAGGCGAGTCGTAGCCCACCGTCTGAGTGTCATATGAAAGCTTATTAGGGTACAGAGGAAAAAAAAGGCACACAGTGGGGAAAAAGCATGAAATGTCAACTTCAGTCTCAAAATTTCCACTTTAATCACGTAGTTTATTTTGTCATTAAAGTAGAATATCATAAACTTCATCTTAAAATCGTTTAATTAACCAGTTTCTCAAATCACATCGTAACTAAAGTAGCACGTTAAATGCTTTGTTATGTATGTGATCTTCTATGTGCTCTATGTGTGTGAATCACTACTTGCTTCTTAAACCGGCTCTCTTCCTCTGACAGGACACAGAATCCATTACATTTGTGATATTACAGCTCTCTGAATAACTAAAATACTGAGATGTATACGTGGTATCATTTTCATGATGATAGGAATTAAAGCACGTTATTAAACATGAGTTTCACGGCGCAGTGATTATGCGTGACCTTCGATGAAATTATTTTTTGCAGCAGTACTCAGGGGCGGCTCTAGGCTTGTGGCGGCCCTGGGCAGAGAAAGAATCGGTGGCCCCTTCGCCCGCCAATATCAATATGGTATCTTATGCACGGTGGATGGCCACGTCCGATGCGGACACTGCATAGCCGCCTCGTGCTCATGACACAAGCGTTTAACTTTTGTCGAAATTTGCCGCTGCGTTTTTAGCTGTGTCGTTATTTTCTCTTTCTGTTTTATATTCAATATATATTGGCGTGGCCACCCCTGCAGTCCTTGCTTTTCTTTCTCCAAGTAACCGATCGCCACACAATCAGCTCTGTAATAGACATTAAGCTATTTGTATGTTTAGAGCGCTGATTCTTCAAAACATTTAAGGAACATTGAAATATCTTCGTAGTACATGTTTAATTATTCTATCCTTCATGCCAGTCCAGGTGAAGAATATAGATTATTTAAATGAAGTTAAAGTTTTATCTGTATAATATAATAAACATATTTTGCTGCATTTCATCTTAAAAATGATATCGTCATCATATGTAAATACACGCTTTATAAAGTGGCTCAGGTTGTGTAATATTATAACTGTAGTGCAAGTTTACAGTGGGGTGATTGTACTTATAAGTACAAACAGTTCTACAAGGAGCAATTGATTAAGTGAGTTTAAAGTTCTTGGGATGAAACTGTTTCTGAACCACGAGGTCCGTGCAGGAAAGGCTTTGAAACGTTTTGTCGTGGCTGAGACAGCGTGTGCTTGATACTGTATACCAATAATTCTCTTTCCGATCAGCTGCTGCTGTGATTCCCCACTCAGATACAGTGATATAAATACTGCGAGTGGTGCAGTGAGAGTAATATGGAAAAAGATGATCCACTGTGGCAACTCCTAACGGGAGCAGCTGAAAGAAGAAGAAGGTGCAGTGAGAGTAACAACGCTAAAGCAGCTATTGTATTTGGAATAGTTTGACCATTCTGTGGACCATTATATTGTTACAGGTTTGATTTGAATGTGGAAAAGTTCTTACGCAACATTTCTGTGCGGTGCACCATTTATACATGAGGCTCCAGGTGCTGAGGATCTTCTCTGGTGATGCTCTGCCAAGCCTCTAATGCAGCCATCTTTATTCAGTTTCAGGTTCAGCCTCATGCAGGATTGGGCTGAGGTTAGAATGTGTCCTTACACAAGATGCTATGCCATCGCAGACCCCAGTCAGGCACCTACCCACAATTACACTTGGGACATTTTGAAATTGCCAATTAACCTAACGGGCGCATGTCTAGGCATATGGTGGGAAAACCCCTGGAGACAAGGGGAGAAGATGCAAAATACTTTTCAGACAACATGGAGGTGCAGGATTCAATGTCAGAACAAAAGATCTATGAAGTAGTAGTGCTAAGCACTACACTGTTCTACATAATAATAATAATAACAATAATAATAACAATAAGAACAAGATCAAGAGCAAGTAGAAGATAAGCTAAGATAAGGCAAAGAATGATAAGATAAGGTAAGACAAGATAAGATACAATAATATAAGGAAAATAAAAGATATGAAAAGTTGAGATATGATATGATAGGATAAGAAAAGATAAGATAAGGGGAAAAAAGGCAAGGCATGAAAAGGTGAGATAAGATAAGGTAAGAAAAGTCGAAGAAAGATAAGAAAAGATCAGATATGATAAAATGAGACAAGAAATGTTGAGGAAAGATAAGGCAAGGTAAGAAAAGATGAGACAAGATAAGAAAAGGCAAGGAGAGGTAAGATGAGATAAGATAAGAAAAAGGTATGATAAGTTGATATAAGATACAGTACAATAGGATAAGAAAAATAAGATAAGGGAAAAAAAAGGCAAGGCATGATAAGATGAGATAAGAAAAGCCAAGGAAAGATAAGATAACATTAGGAAAGATCAGATCTGATAAGATGAGATAAGATAAGAAAAGAAAAGTTGAGGCAAGATAAGGAAAGGCAAGAAAAGATGAGACAGGATAAGAAAAGGCAAGGAGAGATAAGGTGAGATGAGATAAGATAAGAAAAACAAAAATATTGGATATGATAAGTTGAGATAAGATAAAAAAGGATAAGAAAAGATAAGGGGGAAAAGGCAAGGCATGATAAGATGAGTTAAAATAAGATAAGTTGAGGAAAGATAAGAAAAGGTAAGAAAAGACGAGACAAGATAAGAAAAGGCAAGGGGAGATAAGATAAAATAAGATAAGATAAGACAAGACAAGACACTACAGGGCAGCTCTGCATAAAGTGTGTGCTGTGTTGAACTTGTGTCTCAGCCTGTCTGGGTCGGGGTTTGGGGAGCGGAACTCCCTGTGGTGGTTGACATAAGACAAGATAAGATGGAACTTTTTTGTCCCTGGGGGAAGTTTGCCTTTTTACAGAAGCTCTTCAAATAGTAAATACGTTCAGAAGCAATAAAAAAACAGTGAGCAATACAGAGCTGTTTTTACAGAAATCCTTTATATTAGTAATTTACATACTGCATTACGTTAAATCCACTAGAGGTAGTGCCAGAGTTACAAGTGGAAAGCAAATTCTTTCATTTCCCTTACCCAAGTGTTTGGTCTTTTGCTTCATTTACAATTAAGGATTTCCTTTGTCTCATGGATTCTCCTGATTATACACTAACCTGTAGGGATAAATGCTTCATTCCTCCACTAGGCTCACTCAGGCTATTTTCTTATGCAATCAAAAGGTCAGATTTCTAATTTACAAGGTGACATTGGTCTACTCAATTATTTTAAACTAAATTGTATTTTAGGTAAAGCTTGAAATATGATTCCAATTACAATGGATTTCTTTTGCAGTATTAAATGGAAAACTGTTTTTGTGAAGTCATGATCCATTTTTTTATGATTCAAAATTAGTTTAAAATTATATGAGCTCCTTGAGAATATTAAAAGGGACTGGCAAGGCATACACACATTTGCTAGTGCATTTGTGTTTCTGCTGTGTTAATGAGGAAATAATAAGCTGGGAATGATTTGAGCAGCATGAGAGAAATTATACCAGAAAGAGTCGAGTCGAGAAGGCTTCTTTTAAGGGCTTCTGTTCTTTTTCTCTACTTAGTGCGCAATGATTTATGTTCAGTAAATTACTCAGTATGACTTTGAACATGACAGAAAATTGCATATTACAATTACAATGCAACAAAGATTGGCCTAAATGACAAGGTTCTCACAGCGTGTGTGTGTGTGTGTGTGTTCATTACAGGGTATGCACTTAATTCAACTAATTGCTGAATAACTGCACACCTGGCTCTACATTAAAAGTATACAGTAGATGAAGAACTGTGGTTAAAGTACAAATTGTTTTCTTATAAACTTAATTATTATGTAGCCATTATGCGCTTGAGTTAGGTATATGTTGTCCTTAACAACAATGGCAATACACAAACGGTGAAAAAACAAATCGGTAAAGTATCAATTTTTTTGTCTCTCTTCCAACAGAGTCCATCTCTTTACCATCTGTCATTTTGTATCGTTTTGTAGACCAGTGATGAATGAAGTCGTGCTTTCTCATTCATGCTTCATGACAATCGAGAGTGCAGGTTGTGCATCAATCCTCTCACTGACAGGCTCAATGCATCTAGAAGCGAGTTAACAAGTCGGTGTGTCCAACTGTGGGTTTTATTAGACTAAATTAATGCAAGTCAAACGCTTTTCATCTTTAACAAGGTTGGTCCGCAGCTGTGTGAAAGCTCAGAAAAGAGCAAGGAAGCTATTCAATGAGAAAGATGATAAAATGAGTCCTATTAACATCAGCAGCGTTCCAAAGGAAGATCCATATCAGAACCGTTATGGCCTCTTTTTTCCATTATTGTTTGCTCTTTCTTTAGTTAATCAACAACATTAATCAAGTCAGTTTGATCCTGATGGAAAATAAATTAAATAGTTTATATTGTAAATGAAACAACAGTAGTTTTCTTGACATTTGTTGCAGCAGTTGAAATTATGGAAGCTGTGCTTGTTAAAGCTTAAATTTCTGTCAGTAAGGATAATAACCTAAGTCTGTGTCACTACAGTGAGGAATAGTGGCTTTGCAGCAATGCAAATGTTTTAAACGTACTATATATCAGAACCATCATTAGAACTGCATACAATCATCAGTGTTGGCTCCCATTTGTATATGATGCCAAGACTTTCAGGGAAATACTGAAGAAAACAACAATGTTAATTGTAAAGCAAATAAAGACAAAGATAATAATAAGTTTTAAAGCTTGATTAGTATGACTAAGACATTGAAATGTTTGTGTGAGTTGTTTAGTTAATATGGCTGATCATCAAAGCTTGTGGCACGTAAATGAAAACAGAAGTGAACAGTAGCTGCAACCATTTTTAACGAGGACAGCCCAACAAAGCTCATCAGTCCTATTCTTTTAATTCCTCCAAAACAACATCAAGTTGAGGTTTGAAGGTTCCCTAAAGTCCTACTGTCTACCACACAACTTGGTAACTTATTCTCTTAGTCTGTGGTTCTCTGTGTGAAGAAAAAATTCATAACATTTGTGCAAAATCTACCCTTAAGTTTCCAACTGTGTCCCCGTGTTTTTGATGAACTCATTTTAAAGTCTTGATCCACTGTATTAATTCATAATTTTAAACAATTCAATCATTTCTCCTATTCTGTTGTTTAAACTGGAAAGGTTCAGCTCTTTTAGTCTCATCCTCTGCAGTCCTGGAATCAGCCTAGTTGCTCTTCTCTGGACTTTTTCTAACGCTGCTTTTTTGTAGCTTGGGGAGTAAAAGAGTACACAGCATTCCAGATGAGGCTTCCAGTGTGTTATAAAACTTCAGCTTTATATAATAAATATTTGTATACCGTAGATCCCGGAATACAAGCCGACCCGGTATATTAGCCGATCCCCTTCTCTACCGACTAAATTACATGTATTTGCCGATGACCGGTATTTAAGCCGACCCCCTTCTCCAAGCAAAATTTTCTAAATTTCCTTAAAAGTGTCTCTTCGGGTATATTTATAATGTTTATCAGCGAGAATTTGAGACTGCCGGCATTTTGATGGAAACTAGGAAGTGATTGCGGAGAAGTTTGGTAAATTGGAACCTTTGTGTTGAAACTATATACGCAAATACGGTACATCGGCGGGTGGATTTCCGGAGACTTGTTATAAATTTGATTAACTTAAATACACAATACAGTGGACCCTTGACTTACGAACTTAATTCCTTCACAAAGGCTAACCCATAATGCGTTCCAAACCTCCCACTACAACACTTACTTAACCTTTTCATAATAAAAAACACCAATATTTTTTCTAATGTACTAACCAAAAAGTTATAAAAAGTGCCTAGCCTACTTCGATTAGGCTAGGAGCATGGCGGCGCGCAGCGGCTCAGGGCTCTCCTTTTCAGTGCACTTTTTTGTTGTTTTTGTACTTTTTTTTTGTCCTTGTTTGTGCACGATCGGTTCGGCGAACATCCGCTACACCATTCAGAACCTTATAGACATCGATGTCCAGAGCCAGACATCTGTTTTGAGTGTTTTTCATCACACGCACAACATCCCAGACAACATAGCGAGACCAGAGGGCTCTCCGTGGTTTGTTGTCGGGTCTAGGAGACGACACAGACGGAGGAGGGAAAGAAAGCAGAAGCGGGGCCGCAGATATGGCGTTATGCTAAGGCTAAAAAACAACCATACAAGCCCTATACAGAACTTTTTTCTGCACTGAAGGAGTTGCTTTTAATCTCATTGTAGATGCGTATAGTAACAGTAAAAGGCATTCTGTTCTAGAAACAATTTCATACTGTACTCACCATTTAATTTGACATCTTTGGGCTGCAGGAAGGGAGGAAGAGATATTTCCACACAATGTCCATCTTCGTTTCGAAATTACATCCACAAACACATGTATCTGGGCTCCGACTTACGCTTACTAACGCTCTCGGTTGTTTGTTTACAATCGCGCAAGCGGATACACGTGACCGCATCCATTTCGTAACGCAAGATGTGGATTGTAAATCAAAATAAAAAATTTTATTTTAAACTTCCCGATAATTTATTATAAATTTTATTAATAAAATCAAGAACTAAAACACTTTTTCGAATAAATTCTTTATTTAATTTAAAGTACCGGCATGCAAAGTTACTTCTTCATCTGAAAGATGGCTCTGTGGTTTCGTCATTATTTACTTCCGTATTCATCAGCAAAACCGGCATTGCGCTGGAAATCTTGAATCTGAAATGATACTCGTTGTATAAACCGAACCCCAAACTCCAAGCCAAAAATCTAGGACGAAATTCTCGGCTTGTATTCCGGGATCTACAGTAATTGTAATAAGTTTATATGTTCAATATGTCACTGTGCTCTGTACAAAAAATATATTTATAAATCTGATTCTTCTCACATGTACAGCTAACACAAGGTCATTAGAAGACAAGAAAGGGACAACTACGAAATGGGCATTGTACTATTTCTGTGTGACAGAGTCAGCATGTCATTGGATCTTCTTTTCTTTGTTTGGAATGGCATGATTTACCTATGTAGGGGCCTGCACATAGGAAAGGAGTATAAAGCCTTGGAACATTGCCCGGCACACCTTTGAAGCCTACGGACAGATAGGCTATAACATCTTTCTGAGAGGCGGAGTTCAGACATTAAAATCAAGGACCGAATATTAACAAGACCTGTAGCATGTCTGATTCCTCTGCCTGAAATTCAAGACAATGACTTCAACGATATGACTACCGAACACTAAGAATTTCATTCTTCGAGGAGCAAATATGCACCACATATTTGGGGATGGCAGTGTCTGAGAGGCGGAGTTCAGTCAGCAGGAGGACAGACTTAGATGCTGCCTTCTGCTGAGCGAAGTACTGTGGGTAGCAGGAAGAAAGAGAAAACATGGTTGTTTTCACTGTCTGTTTAAGTATTTGCACTTCACAAAGTTAGAGAGTTCCATAGAAATAGTGTGCGTCAAACGAAGCAATGTAAGTTCTGTACATTTGTTTTTTGTTTGTATTATAATAGTTACGCTTGTAATTTCATTAACACTAAAACATTTCTCAATAGTGCCTTTAGTTACAAGGTGCCATCTAGTGGCCACCTTCAGTACTGCAACTTTAAGATTAATATTTGTGTAAGATTTGCAATGTTATTTTCCTTCATGTGTAATTTGAGAACTAAGAATAGATCTACTTTATTTTTTATTGTAGACCACACACCCACACTGTCATATGTACAGCTATATCTGCAAATTAAAGGTTTGGATTTGAAATCTACTTTCCAAGTGTTTTTATGGACACTCTACTGCAAATGCCAACTATTCCTGCACAACCAGAATAAGTCCTTTAGTTGTTTCTCTATTTCTACGTCATCCGATCTGATCCTGATAATCCTTGTATGGAACCATGTTCCATACCATCTGAGACGCCCGCCCACATGCACCATCCATCACACAATGCTAACAAAACTGTTTCAAAGTGATGAAAGCACAGTCTTCCATAGATTCAATTCTGTTTTAAATGATGCAGTCTTTTAAGGTAGCTAAGGGATGCTAGATACAGTATATTAAGGGATGTCTTGCCAACTTGTGTCATACTCTGTAACTCTGAATTGATAATAGAGGTGTCTGTTATAATACAAATCGGAGTGTGCTCCTCTTGACTTTCTCGTATACTGAGAAAGAGGAAAAGGTCATCAGAACCACTTTCAGTTGTGCAATATTTCTCATTTACAGTATATATATAAAAGGCAAAGCCCTCACTGACTCATCACTAATTCTCCCACTTTCCATATAGGTGGGAAGCTGAAATTTCACATGCTCATTCCTTGCAGTGTACTTACAAAAGTTAGGTATGGTTCATGTCCTATTGCAACACCCAAGGGGGGGAAATGGGTGTACACCCTAAACTGTACTGTATATATAGATAGGGGAAACCCCTCCTCACTATTTCTGCGACTTCCAATATACGTAGGAAGCCCAGATTTCACATGCTTATCCTTTACAGTGTTCTTACAAGCGTTAAGTATGTTTCATTTCGTGCCGTGCCCAGTAACGAACTTTCGAAAATAACGTCTTCTTTTTGGCGGTTCTCACCAATATGCCATAAGGAACTTTCAGAACTGAACTCTCCTTTTGCCGGTTTCATTCCTTATTTCCATTAAAATACGATTTATTTCACAGCAGAGATGCACAAGGGCCGCCCCCGGTCCCCCTTCCTTTTTCTTCACAACCGCTGTCCGCACACCTACCACGTGGTTGGCTTCCTGCTATATACATTAACGACATCCCGCGCACATGTGCCTCCTCACTTGCTTCCTTACTTTCCTCAGCTGTTCATCATGCTCACTACTCCCTTCTTCTTTACTCCACCGCTTCAAACCTGCTATTGTTCGCCTTCCTTTACGTCTTCCTGCTGGTGACTCCGGCCTTTTCTTTCAATCAACCTCTTCAAGGCTGTCATTATTGGGCTTCCTTACTTGCTCATGTACGTCTTCCTGGTGCTGACTTCTGCTTTTCATTCCCTGTGCCACCGCTTCTTGCCTTCCTTCATACTTTCTTTCTCAATGGGTGCAGGTTTACCCCGAATAACATGTCTATTCTAGTGATCACCGTCGATCAGAATTTCACTGACCCGTTCCCAGTGGTTTCCATGCCCTGAGACTGCACCTGCCTCTTCCATTCTCTCTTTTACTTATTGCATGGCCATATTAGTCTCAGCCTTGATATCCGCAGAGACATTGTGTCTTATGTACTGAATGACTGGGACAGGTTCAAGGTGTGGACTGATGATGATACAGGAGACAGTTATACTACACAGGACCACTATAGCAGTGAAATGCTTAAGCTCTCAACCTATGGTTCTGCATGTGAACTGATAGCTGCCCCGGAATTGTTTCATTGTCGCTTTCAAGTGTATAGAAATGGGGAAATATTTTGCACCTTTGGACAACCGGGAATGCCTGCTAAACATCTTAGATTCACAGGTAGCGATTTGGATAGTGAACACCGATGTTTATGAATGTTCCAACTCTGACAACGTGGACACAAAGTTATCAATGAAACCTGTTGTATCTTTATAACGGTTGACAAACGCGGAATATAATCTGAATACAACACGTCCTCCAAATACAAACCTGGTTGAAAGAAATAATGATAATCAAATCTTTGATAACAGCAACACTCATAACAGTGGCAAAACATTGACAATCATGCTACGTTATTTTTAAAACGTTTCCTTTTCTTTTTCATAACTTCTTTAACACACTACTTCTCTGATGCGAAACGTGGGTATATTATACTATTATATAGTATATTATATAACGTGTGGCAAGCGGCTGGGGGCGGTACCCAGCTGGGACGCCCGGAAGGACCGGAAGAGGGATTACACCTCCTCTGGACCACGAAGGGGAAGCCACCCTGGTTGGTATGGGGACCACGGGAACAGAGCATGGAAGCTCAACCCTATAGGGGCCCGTGGTCACTGCCAGAGGGCGCTCGGATGCCCGAGAAGCCCTGGATGTCAGCACTTCCACCACACCCAGAGGTGCTGGGAAAAGGAATACCAGGGACACCCGGTATTGGTGTGGCGGAAGTGCCGGCGGAAGTTCATCGGGAGACACCTGGAGCACATCCGGGTGAACATAAAAGGAGCCGCATCCCTCCATTCGGGAGCTGGAGTCGGGTGGAAGAGGATGAAGCCTGGAAGAGAGGAGTGGAGGCTGTCAGGAGAAGAGGCATTATTGAGGAAGGCCTGGACTAAGGGTGATTGGTGCAGGAACACTGGGTTGTGCGTGTGCACTTGTAAATAGAAATGGTTAATAAACGTGTGTTGGTGCTTGAACCCTCTGTGTCTGCCTGTCTGTGTCCGGGCTGTTCCCCACACTCTCTATATCTGTTTCTCATCATAACTGATTGATCATATTGATATGACAATCATTCATTTCTACTTATAATGAAACTTTATATTAAAATGATATTTTCGCACTTATGGAGGTCAAAAACATTGGTGGAATTTTTTCATGATTACAAAGGCATTACCTAGATTACGTGCAAAGTAAAAAGAGTTATAGTGAGCTAAAAACATAGAAAAAGTGTTAGTATTATATAATATTTGGTGCAATAAATTGCTATAGGCAAAACTGCATTTAGCTGCATTTAATTATGATAATGATGGCGGAAATAAAAAAAAAATCATAAAATTAAATGTATTACCAGGAACACGATGGGGACATAGCAGCTTATTGTTCCCATTACATCTTTATATTTACATGGCATGTTCAATGTTTACATGTTATTGTTAAACTAATGATATATAAATTAAAATAAAATTAATAATAGTCATTGAATGAATATGTGTTATATTGAATACAGTTTTTAATATCATGTACACATTTATATTTCCATGGTACCAAAAATTCGGACGGTCGTTTAAATAAAATACTACTTCCGGTTGATTAATTTTTCTTAAATTTCATATTGCTTTACTTTTTATCATTATAAATATCTATACAAAATTTGAATCATCTATCTATAATTAGAACCATAGTTTAGTTGAAATTTTGTGAAAGTATTCAGTTAAAGTACCACTTCCGGTTGCCGGAAGTGGCCCAAGGGTTGATAGGATTCCTAATTTTTGATATAAAGCAGGTGTACAAAACCTCATTGACCGAGGAGAGCAAAGCGTTTTTGAGTTATCGTATTTACTCACAGACACACAAACAGATATAACTTCAAAAATGGTCATCAAAATCTTGAGGTTGAATTTTTGCACAACTCCTATACTTTCTCTTTACTTTGAATACGAGAAAGTCAAAAGGCAGAGAGGACATAAAGGTTTGGGGTAAACCCTGTATAACTGGAAAAACAAAATAACAAAATGATTAACATTTGTTTAACAGAGATGCCTTTTCAGATGCAAATCTGTGAATAGACTGCCTGCAGATGACGGTGTAGCGGGTTAAGAGGTCAGTGGAGAGGAAGAGGCAGGTTCAGGCGACCAGAAACCAGAAGTGATGCCATGACTCGTTTTGCTGCCAATCATCAGATCTGCAGATGAAAAAAGAGGAGAGACATTAGGCGAGAGTGCCAAAGCTCGGTCAGGGCTGGAATCACAGCCAAATGAGACATTGTGTATATTTTGGGATATGAAAATATGATTTAATGTAAAGCCAGACATTCGTTTGTCTTGTCAAAGCCAGACAAAAGAAAGCTGACTGATTTGTAAGTTGCGCTCTCAGTATAAGACATTATAAGGGAAAGTGAATACATGGCCCATGCGCATTCATCATTCAAACATTTAAGGAACTGTTTTAGACGCAAGTGGTTCAAGGCAGGGCTAACAAAGCTGTTTCCTGTTGTCCCGGATTCTTTCCTCTCTCAAATTATGTTTCAAAATTATGTAGACTGTTAAGGAAGCTGTGGTTTGTTTCAAATGTTAAGTGGTATGGGGATGTATTGTCAAACTTGTGCCATTAATAAAAGAGTCTGAATTGCTATTAACAGCTGGTAGTACTTCTGGTGTTTGGAATGCAAATCCCTGCTGTGGTAATCACAGAACCCAACAGGGCTGTCCCATGGGACTACAGTTCCCAGCATTCCCTGTCGGTGTACAAATGGGTACCAAAGCCCAGGGATGAAGCCATCTAGCATATCGAGGGAGGGTATAGTCAAGACCAGTTATCTCCCTCTCTCCTTCCATTGTACTTGCCAGATAAGGGTCCTTGCTCCATCCCTGATGGGACGCTAGCCCATGCATGCCATCCATTGCAAAATAAATTTTAACTTACTTAGTTTAAACTTTATTTAGTTGAATTGCAATGAAATGCAAGCTCTTGGTGTTATTGCATCACCTCCTTACTGTGGAAGAGTCCGGGGTTTGACTGTGACTGTTTAACTTTGAGTATATTGGGAGACTTGAGTAAAGGCTACAACATGCTCAGTTTATATTTTTTATGTCATACTCTAGAGGTGCCATTAGTTTTAAAAAAAGGCACTACTTACAAATCTGATATGCTTTAAACAAAATAACATACATGGCAACATTCTTAACTTCTGCGGTGGGCTGGCGCCCTGCCCAGGGATTTGTTCCTGCCTTTTGCCCTGTGCTGGTTAGGACTGGCTCCAGCAGACTGCTGTGACCCTGTGTGAGGATATAACGGGTTGGACAATGACTGAGTGACTGATATTCTTAACTTTATTAAACAACACCAATCTGTAGAGGCCACCTCTGGAAGCTGCATTTCTAGTTTGCTTGAAAATAATTTGGGGTTTTACAAAGCACATGGGGCTATCAGCTGCACCAAAAGGCAATTCGAGCAATTATAATGTAGCAGGAAAAGAAATCAATCTCTGCCAGCTCTTACAAATCAGGTTAATCTCGAAAAATTGGTTTCAATTCAATTCTGACAGGAGCCATGTGTACAGATTGATTTATATAAACCACACTATGAAATTATACTAAATCCCAATTAAGATAAGAAATCTTTAATGCCTCAAGATTACTTTGTACACTGGGCTATTTTTCATTTGGTTCTTCTAACAGGCAGCCAGCAGCAGAGCAGGGCTTCAACAGTGCAACTAGACCCCCATGGCCATTAGACTGGATAATGTGGGTTTAGAAAAATGGCAATAATACATGTATATAAAAATTAATATGACAGACTGTGTGAATGCCCTTAC
>JANRMT010061414.1:27252774-27253858 GCA_026402145.1 Polypterus bichir lapradei
GTTCCAATTCTCAAGTGTCGTTCTTTCTGTTTGTAGTTTGATTTTGTTTTTATTGTTTGGCTTGGTGCTTACTTTACAGTCTGCTTGTCGGCCATATTAATGTCCTAAGCCCTACGCACCCAGTAGGGCAGACAGACTGTGACGAGACAACACCTTATTGACTGGGGGCTGCCCAGTTTGAGGCGGGCGGTAGCTGTCCAATGAGATAAGGTAATCTCTCCCACCGACGAAGGCAACCCCTGGCGCCAGCTCTACGTCAATCGAGCAGGTGGCTTATAACCGGTAAACTGCTGCCTTCCGTGTTTTGTCGACGCTGAATAGCGAAGCTGGAGTGTCCTCTCCAGGGCGCAAGCCTGGGCAGCATATTGAGGAGAGACTGATGTTGCCCATGTACCAGTTCCCCTCTCTCCACACATCGGATGTTTACAAGGGAAAGGCATAGCCTATACATCTTGGCATCCAAGGTGTCGCAGGAGTTGCCAGAAAGCTATGAGACAAGCAGATAGCAAACTGCCTTAGGGACTCCGACTCCTGATTTGTCTTCGGGGTTTACTCCCCTAGCCTTCCCCATGAATGGGTCTAGCCACAAGGCAGTGGAGGTTTAGGATCAGAGTTTTCCTTCTCCTAGATGAGTGGCCTTACAAGGCTAACGAGCTCCATCAGCCCGAAGCAACTGGTTTTAAGGCGCCAGTGGACCGCCTTCCATCCCTTCTCCTGTTAGTTTAAAACGGGTTTCGCCGGACTCATTAATGAGCCGCTCGTGAAGGCCAGGAGCTGGATTTGATTGTCAGAGGCGCTGGGAGACGCTAGCTATTTGGAGTATTTCTTGAGAACTGGGAGCTTATCCCCAGTTCCACTCCAGCAATAACAACCCTTGAAACCCAATATATATATAGCAAAATACCCGCGCTTCGCAGCGGAGAAGTAGTGTGTTAAAGAAGTTATGAAAAAGAAAAGGAAATATTTTAAAAATAACGTAACATGATTGTCAATGTAATTGTTTTGTGACTGTTATGAGTGTTGCTGTCATCAAGGATTTGATTATCATTATTTCATTCAATCAGGTTCGTATTTGGAGGATGTG
>JANRMT010061414.1:27263858-27281524 GCA_026402145.1 Polypterus bichir lapradei
AGTCTCGATCCACTGGACTAATTCCCTTCATAATTTTAAACACTTCAATCATGTCACCTCTTAATCTTCTTTTGCTTAAACTGTAAAGGCTTAGCTCTTTTAATCTTTCCTCATAATTCAACCCCTGTAGCCCTGGAATCAGCCTAGTCGCTCTTCTCTGGACCTTTTCTTATGTCCTTTTTGTAGCCTGGAGACCAAAACTGCACACAGGACTCCAGATGAGGCCTCACTAGTGTGTTATAAAGGCTGAGCATAACCTCCTTGGACTTGTACTCCACACATCGTGCTATATATCCTAACATTCTGTTAGCCTTCTTAATGGCTTCTGAACACTGTTGGGAAGTTGATAGCTTAGAGTCCACTATGACTCCTAAATCCTTCTCATAAGGTGTACTCTCAGTTTTCCTACCGCCCATTGTGTATTCAAACCTAACATTTTTACTTCCTATGTGTAATACTTTACATTTACTGACATTAAATTTCATCTGCCACAAATCTGCAAAATTCTGTATGCTGTCCAAGTCCTACTGTAATGATATAACGGATTCCAAATTATCTGCTAATCCACCTGTCTTGGTATCATCTGCAAACTTAACCAGCTTGTTACTTATATTCCTATCTAAATAATTTATATATATTAAAAATAGCAGTGGCCCTAGCACTGACTCCTGTGGAACACCACTCTTAACATCGGCCAGTTCTGATGAGGTTCCTCGCACCATCACCCTCTGCTTCCTGTGTCTGAGCCAATTCTGAACCCATCTAAAAACATCACCCTGAACTCCCACTTCTTTTAATTTGATGCCCAACCTCTCATGTGGCACCTTATCAAATGCTTTCTGAAAGTCCAGATAAATAACATCATATGCTCCACTTTGATCGTATCCTTTTGTTGCCTCTTCATAGAATTCCAGCATGTTAGTAAAACACGACCTCCCTCTTCTGAACCCATGCTGACTGTTCAGAATAACTCCTGTCCTTGCCAGATGTTGCTCTATCTTATCCTTAATAATTCCTTCCATTAATTATCCTGTGATGCACGTTAAGCTTACTGGCCTATAGTTGCTTGGATCTGCCCTGTCACCCTTTTTATATAATGGGATGATATTTGCCATTTTCCAGTCCTTCGGAATCTCTCCAGTGCATAGTGACTTCCTAAAAATATGTGTCAAGGGTTTATATATGTACTCACTAGCCTCCATAAGAACACGAGGATAAATATTATCTAGTCCTGGTGATTTGTTTGGTTTCATCTTATTTACTCTGAGCTGCACTTCTTCCTCTACAATTTCCAAATCTCTCATTACCTCCTTAGTAGTGGCGTTTACCTCTGGGAGGTTGTCCACTTGCTCACTTGTAAACACCTCAGAAAAATGTAAGTTTAGGACATCCACTATTTCACTGTCTGTGTCTTTTAATTCCCCTTTACTATTCCTGATGCACTTGACCTCCTCCTTGACTGTTCTTTTACTACTAAAATACTGAAAGAATCTCTTGGGGTCTTCTTTCGCCTTATCTGCTATTTTCCTCGCCAACTGTCTTTTAGCCTCCCTGATATCCTTCTTAATGAATGCCCTCATATTCTCATACGCTCTACGATTCACTTTGCAGTCATTAATCTTAAATGCCTTATAAAGCAGTTTTTTCCTTTGCAACTTCTTTTTTAAATCTCTATTAATCCACCGTGGAGTTTTTTTTAGTTTCCTATTAATTCCAAATTTAGGCATGTATCTGTCCTGCATTACAGGTAAAGCATTTTTAAACCTGTTCCACTGCTCCTCGACTGTCTCCACACTTAAAAGCTTATCCCAGTCTATCCTACTTAGACTTTGTCGCATCTGCTCAAAATTAGCCATACCAAAGTTCAACTTAACAATTTTAGTCTTTGCTTCTCCACTCTTACAACTACAACTACTACTACTAATACTACTACTAATAATAATAATGACAATTTAAAATACAACAACTATTACTACTACTATTAAGTTATATTAATATAAAATATAACTACTACTACTACTAATACTGCTACTACTAATGCTACTACTAATAATAAATAGTACTACTTCTACTACTACTAATAGTAACAATAATGTAAAATTCAACTACTACTACTACTGCTACTACTACAAATAATAATAATAATGAAAACTACTACTACTACTTCTGCAGCTACTAATAGTAATAAAAATATAAAATACAACAACTACAGCAACTAATACTACTGCTGCTTCTTCTTCTTTCATCTGCTCCCCTTAGGGGTTGCCACAGCAGATCATCTCCTTCCATATCTCTCTGTCCTCTACATCTTGTTCTCTTACACCCATCACATCCATAAACCTCCTCTTAGGCCTTCCTCTTTTCCTCTTACCTGGCAGCTCTATCCTTAGCATCCTTCTCCCAATATACTCAGCATCTCTCCTCTACACATGTCCACACCAATGCAATCTCGCCTCTCTGACTTTGTCTCCCAACCGTCCAACTTGAGCTGACCCTCTAATGTCCTCATTTCTAATCCTATCCATCCTCGTCACACCCAATGCAAATCTTAGCATCTTTAACTCTGCCATCTCCAGTTCTGTCTCTTGTTTTCTGGTCAGTGCCACCGTCTCCAACCCATATAACATAGCTGGTCTCACTACCGTCCTGTAGACCTTCACTTTCACTCTTGCTGATACCCGTCTGTCACAAATCAGTCCTGAAACTCTTCTCCACCCATTCCACCCTGCCTGCACTCTCTTTTTTACCTCTCTTCCACAATCCCCATTACTCTGTACTGTTGATCCCAAGTATTTAAACTCATCCACCTTCACCAGCTCTACTCCCTGCATCCTCTCCACAACACTGACCTCCCACTCATTTACAAACAGGTATTCTGTCTTGTTCCTATTGACCTCCATCTCTCCAGGATCTCCTCAACCTGCTCCCTACTATCGCTACAGATCACAATGTCATCAGCAAACATCATAGTCCACGGGGACTCCTGTCTAATCTCGTCTGTCAACCTGTCCATCACCATTGCAAATAAGAAAGGGCTCAGAGCCGATTTTATGAATGAAATTAATAAATTGGTGCAAGTCTTTCAAATTCTCTGTCTATGGATGGGATGTAGCAATAGACTATTTTCCTACAAATAACCCAAAAATGCCTGCTGCAATAAACAAAATAATTCAGTTTATAGGGATAATGGAAGATGGACAAATGCAAGTATAAACATACACAGAACAATAAAGTACAGCACAAAACATAAATGAGCTTGATTTGTATTTTGTCTAAAGGCATTTTCACAAAGACTATAGTCTGTTTGCTTTGCTCTGAATCAGTGGACATTTTCTGTTCTTTGTTTCAATTTCCAGTTAGTTTGGCAGCGTTTCACACTGTAAACTTCCAAGCAAAGTAAACACTTCAGTAAACATGTCATAAGTGTGTTGTGAACTTCTTTCATTTGGTAGAAATGGGAAAAATATACAGTATCATGGTGGGTATTTTTGCACTGCAACATATTCCACAATTATTAACTGTAAAACTACTTGTAAAGTATACTCTAGTAAGTTTAATGCACTGGACAATGTATTTCAAACAGCTGAGTGTTCAACAGAATGCAAGCATCCACTGATAGGCTCCATTTCTATGACTGTAGACTTATCATGTAATTTGGTGGCGTATTTACTCTCCAGCAGCTGCAATGTGAATGTAACTTCAATTTAGTTCATGTCAGTTCGCATGTCTACTGTCTTAACCCTTGTGTATATTTGTTATTAATGTTTGCTTTGGACTGCTTGATTAATATTAACTAGCATGTCAATATTAGTGTGCGCGTGTAGAGGACGCCCCACCATGGTGTATTCATGGTGTTAGATTAGAATGTTTGATCAGCAGTCTCACAGGGCACTCCTCTTCTTTTCTGAATGACCCGATCACAACTAAATGTGAACCTTTTTTTAACGTGGCCGACAGCTGACCCACTGAGGCTCAGAAACTGAACCAGATTCTGCTCTGATTGAGCGAGTAATCGTGCAAGTCAAATTGTGTTATATTTGTACCTGTGTTTGTATTTCTTTTAACCTTTTTATTGGTTGTAGTGCTCCATGTTAATCCTTGACGCATTAAGAATGAGATTCCCATTACCAATAGCAGACAAACGGCGTGACTACCACAACACACAAAATGTAGTTAGATCAGTCCTGTGCTGGATCACATTTAGACCTTATATGACTGCTCAAGGGTTCACTTGGCATCGTGCTGAGGCTACTCTTTTCAAAGGGTCGTGGTACTGTTATATTGGTCTGCACCAGAGTGGTTCTGGCGTGTTCACGTCCACCTAAATGAAAAGGGGACTCATGCATTACATCGTGCTTAGAATTCACACTAAAACATGGCGTACAGACATAAGTGGAACTGTGGATACACTCAAAATGTATAAAAGATGTAGAAAACCGTGCATAAGCCAACTTCCACACATTTCCACTACATAAATCCAGCGTAAAGTCAGCGTGAAAAGTAACGCTCATGCACGCGCCTGCAGCCCCAGCCTGACTCCTCCCATAATTTTGCATATTTTAATATAGAAATCGACATAAATAGCCCTTTTCTGTTCAGTGTTCAGTTAAAATACAATGGTAAAAGCACAGAGAAAATAGAAGATGTCAGTGAATACTAAGTGGAGGACGGTAGGCTGGCGCCCTGCCCAGGGTTTGTTCCTGCCTTGCACCCTGTGCTGGCTGGGATTGGCTCCAGCAGACCCCCGTGACCCTGTGTTAGTATATAGCAGGTTGGATAATGACTGACTGACTGACTGACTGACTAAGTGGAGGAAAACATACTATTTGTTTGTTTAAGCAGTGGTATAAACAACAAAATAAAGATGATCGAGTGACATAGAGTGGCTTAGAAACTCAAAAGTTCAAGTTCAGAAAGTTGCACAATGCCCGAAATAAAAAGGAATTGAGCAGATATCAAAGTCCCCATGAAAAGGCGAGTCGCAGCCCACCATCTGAGTGTCATATGGAAGCGTAAAAAACAGGAACACAGTGGAAAAAATAGGTCGAAATTTCCACTTTAATCACGTAGTTCATTTTGTCATTAAAGTACAACGTGATAAATATCTTAAAATCGTTTACTAGCTTCTCAAATCCCATCGTAACTAAAGTAGCTCGTTAAATGCTGCGTATTCTATGTGATCTTCTATGTGCTCTGTGTGTGTGAATCACTAAGCTCTTCTTAAACAGACTTTCTCTTCTGCCGACAGGATACAGAATCCATTACATTCATGATATTACAGCTCTCTGAACAATTTAAATACTATGATGTATACTTGATTTCATTTACATGATGATAAGAATTAACAAATGTATAAAACATGGGGGCACGGTGGTGCAGTGATAGTGACGAGCTGGCGCCTCATCCAGAGATTGTTCCTGCCTCCTGCAAGATGTTTGTTGTGCTGTGCGTGACCCTCTGTAAAATAATTCATTGCAGCAGTACTGTCTCTTTCAAATGTACTAACCTCCAATTCCTGTCCTTTCTTTCTCGAAGTAACCAATCGCCACACTATCAGCTCTTTAATAAATATCAAGCCATCTGTAAGCTCATAACACTGATTCTTCAAAACTTTTATGGAACATTGAAATATATTCGTAGTACATGTTTAATTATTACATCCATCTATCCATCCAGGGTCGCGCCATTCCCAGCAAGCTTACAGCACCCTCCTTCGGTCCTTCCAGTCATCCCGGCTGGGTACCACCCCCAGCCACTCGCCACAACTTATAAGTACAAACATTTCTACCGGGAGCACTTGATGGACTGATTAAGTGTGTTTACAGCTCTTGGGATGAAACTGTTTGTGAACTGCAAGGTCCCTACAGGAAAGGTTCTGAAGCAATTGCCGAATAGGAAAAATTCATATAGACTGTGTGCAAGGCTGAGGCAGTGCATGCTAGAAGCTGTATCACGATACTTCTCCCAGCTTTTAACACAATCTGCCATAGAGCTTTCCGATCAGCTGCTGTACAGCTGTGATTCCACACTCAAGTACAGTGGGTTAAAATGCTCTGAGTGGTGCACTGAGAGGAACAATGCTAAAGCAGCTGTGGCATTTGGAATAGTTTGACCATTCTGTGCACCATTATATGGTTACAGGTTGATTACAATCAGATCCCTTAAACTAAGAAATAATATGGGGTTAATTTCAGTGTATTTGATAATGCCGCGTCAGGGATGTAAATCTAAAAAATAAAAGGAAACCACACAGGAACAGTAATACTGCTTTGATGCTGGCTGCCGCCAGTTTGCAAAACCGAACCGAAAACTTGCGCATGCTGTGGTTTGAGCTGGCATGAGAATGTGCATGTCTTTACACCAGGTTTAGTTTTTATACATTGCGATGTGAGCGTGGAAATGGGCATATGCAACATTTTTAAATGAACTCAAGTGAATTAAATTTGTAAACGATATGCAATTAACTTCGGTGTATTTGGTAAAACCCGCATTGTAGAGGTGATTCTAAAAAAGAAAAGTAGACCACAGAAACAGTAGCACTGCTTTGACACTAGTTGCGGTCAGTTTGCAGAACTGAGCAGAAACATGCATACGCAAAGGGGGACCCTGCCGTGAAAATGTGTGTGGCTTAACGGCAAGTTTAGGTAGCCTACCATATACGTGGATCGAATGCCTCAAAACCAAGAAGCCTTATTGTCCATTTCAACAAAGTACAGGCCAAACAAAATTTCATGTCCCTTCTAAGACAAAAAGAGATTATATTTAAAAATAACCACATTCGCATTTTCCCAGATTTCTCCCCTGCAACAGCTGTTAAATGCGCCACATACTACAGTATTAAACAGCCTCTATGTAGTGCTGATATCAGATACAGCCTCTTGTATCCTGCCAAATTAAAACTGAATATTGAAAGTCAGTATTACATTTTTAGTTCTCTGAATGAAGCAGAAAAATATCTAAGCAGGCTGATCAACATTCTTTTGAAACACAATCATGAGTTATACTGTGTTCTGACAAGGCAAAGAATATTCTGCTTGCAACTTGGACTATTTGTAATATGACATTTGCAGTAATTATACATTCTATTTCCTTTTCGGCTACCTTTCCCATTTTTGTTCTTCCAATTATTATATTATATTGGAATCTCTTTCAAAGGACTAGGGGGCTCTGTCCCCTGCTCGCTTTGCTCGTCAACCCCTGGGCAGGCACTACACACTAAGCCACTTCATGGATCTGCTTCTTGCGTATGTGGAAGCAGATATACAATTTAAAAAGATTGTTATTTTCTTGGGAATTGTTACATATGCACAATAGAACTACTATTTTACATTACAGTGAGTACTTAACCATTATTAAAAATAGTAAAACATAATAAATTGAAAGAAAATGATGTTTCATGCTGCATTAGAGGTATTCGTTGTGTTATACGTCTTCGCTCTGTTTGGCTTTGAAATTAACATGCAAATACTTTTTAAACTTACACTTTTACTGTAAAACCTCAGTAAAAACAATTTTTAAATTAACTTTTTGTCAATATCGCACTGAATTTTAATTCCGTGTTTGGAGTTACATCGTGAAAACGCAATGTATAACTACCTGTGAGTGAATATAGTTTCTTTCTCTGTAATAAATAAACCTACTTTTTCGAATATTTGTCCCTGTGATTTGTTAATTGTCATAACAAAAAAAGCTTTTCTAATGGGAAACTGTAAACATTTTAATACGAATGACATATCAAGATCTCCTTTGGTGTCTAATATTATCCGTGGAAGATGTACTACATTACCTTTCTTGTCGCCTTTTAAAATTGTACATGCCATTGCTGTGTAACCGATCGACAATTTTCGATAGTTTGTCAGTGCTAGGATTGCCCGTGTACTCATTTCTTCTGTTGATAACCCTTTGGGATGAAATTCATCAATAAGATGTGGACACAATAAGTCTTCTTTAATTGGGAACATAAAGTGAGGAAAACATAAATATTTAAAAGAGCTGAGAGTTCAGGAACTGTGTCTGACTAAAGCATTCACACAAATGAGAGGTGAGTGGACCATGGGCATGGTTGTAAATGGTTGAGAGGAGGGTGGAACTTGACAAAATCTCTTGGCAAAAGTCTCGTCTTGTGGGACTTGAAAAAATCTCTTGAAAAAAGTCTTGTCTCAAGATATTCTTTTATAATAGAGAGATATATGTACTACTTGGCAACTACAAAAAACTAGCTATTTACAGGATTTTTTTCCACTTCATATCCTTGATTTATTTTATTGGGAATGTACTATCATATATTATCTCAGTCTCCATGGGAACTGTTTCACATCATTCCCTAGTTTTAATGTATTGGGACTGCAATTACCTCAATTTTAATCTTTTCTACACCACTGCTGGGGATTTCATTTTGCTCTGGACATGCTCTGTCTCTCTTGGCATGTCAAGGGACTGGGACTTTGTGAAGTGTGTCTGCCTCATTTGGGGAGGGAAAATGGAGGGGGGATGCTGGAGAGGAGAGAGGACAGAGAACGGGAACTTTGTTATTTCTTATTTATCCTTTGTATCCCAATAACCATTATTGCCAACACAGTAATTGGCTTCAAAGCCATAGCACCTGGGGTCTCATGTATAAATGGTGTGTACACACAAAAATGTTGCGTATGCCCGCTTCCACGTTCACATCGCGATGTATAAAAACTAAACTTGGCATAAAACCACGCACATTTTCACAGTAGCTCAAACCCTGGCGTATGCAAGTCCTCTGGTCGATTTTGCAAACTGGTGGCATCCAGCGTCAAAGCAGTGCTACTGTTCCTGTATGGTTTCCCTTTTTTTTTTTTAGATCCACAACCCTGGCGCAGCTTTATCAAATACACTGAAATTAACCGCATATTTTTTATTAGTTTAATGCATCTGATTGTAAGTAGCCCATAACAATATAATGGTCCACAGAATGGCCAAACTATTCCAAATACCACAGCTGCTTTAGCATTGTTACACTCACTGCACCTTCTTCTTCTTTCAGCTGCTTCCATTAGGGGTTGCCACAGCGGATTATCTTTTTCCATATTATACTAACTGCACCACTCGGAGTATTAATATCACTGTATCTGAGTGTGGAATCACAGCTCTACAGCAGCTGATCAGAAAGAGAATTATCGGTACACAGTATCAAGCACACGCTGCCTCAGTCACAATGTCTATTTGAACTGCTCTCACACGGCAAATGCTTCAGAGCCTTTCCTGTACGAACCTCGCGGTTCACAAACAGTTTCATCCCAAGAACTATAAATGCAATCAATCAGTCCATCAAGTGCTCCTTGTAGAACTGTTTGTACTTATAAGTACAATCACCTCTCTGTAAACTTGCACTACAGTTATAATATTGCACAACCTGAGCCACTTTAGTGCATATTTACATAGTATGATGATATCATTTTAAGATGAAATGCAGCAAAATATGTTTATTATATTATACAGATAAAATGTTAACATCATTTAAATAATCTGGTGCCCCTTTCAGGGATTATTCCTGCCTCACACTGTATTCTTGCTGGGACTGGAGCGACACTGGAAGGATAGATGGATAGAATAATTAAACACGTACTACGAAGATATTTCAATGTTCCTTAAAAGTTATGAAGAATCAGCGTTCTCAGCTTACAGTTGGCTTGACATCTATTACAGAGCTGATTATGTGGTGATTGGTTACTTGGAGAAAGAAAAGGAAGGACAGGAATTGGGGGTGAGTACGTTTGAAAGAGACAGTACTGTTGCAATAAATTATTTCATCAAAGGTAGTGTACGGCGCAGCAAGCATCTTGCATAAGGCTGGAACAATCTCTAGACAGGGTGCCAGCTCGTCACAATCACTGCGCCACCGTGTTCCCATGTTTAATAACATGCTTTAATTCCTATCATCATGAAAATGATATCAAGTATACATCTCAATATTTTAATTATTCCGAGAGCTATAATATCATGAATGTAATGGATTCTGTGTCCTGTCGGAGGAAGAGAAAGCCCGTGTAAGAAGCATGTATTGATTCACACACATAGAAGAACACGTACAAAACAAAGCATTTAACGTGCTACTTTAGTTACGATGGGATGTGAGAAACTAGTAAAATTAAATGATTTTAAGACAATAAGTCTTAAAATTTTAGAAGTTTATCAACATGTTGATAGAGGTTGTAAGGAGATGAGTGCTATTGGACTGAGCAAATTTGATTGATGTTAGTGATACTGGATAACTGAACATGGATGTGACACTTTCCATTTGCTTTCCATTTCAACCTTTACACTTTTTTTTTGTAAAGATTGTGGTCAATAACTGCAATAAATGTTGGGGTGCCAAACCAGCTGTCCCTGTTTACTTCCAGAACATAATAAAACTACACTTGATGGTGCAATTACAAACAGAAATGTTGCCCTCTGACATTCTAACAAATAATTGCTGCCTATCACGGCTTCCAGTAAGGCATCTAATTAAGGCTCAAAGGAACTCCATCTCTCTGGCTTTCTTGTCAACAAGTGACACCTCCTTCTGGTTGGCTGGGCTTTTATGGTCCTAGTACCAGAAAGAGCGGAGTCAGTTGCTCTCGATAGGCAATTTCTTGGTACTGTGGAGGTAAAGGAAGATGACATGGTTATTGGCAGTGCACCTTTTCGGCCTGTGGTGGTACTACATACCTGAGAGGAACCTGGATAGTGACCCTCTGAAACACATGTGTGACAAGATGTACAAGTAACAATTTGCAAAAAAATTAGTTGTATGTAATACTAGAATTTTAAGGGTTGCTTTATTTGCAATATATAAAAAATCATATTGTAGTTTCACTCTGACGTGGATCACCTCATCAAGTCAGGTCAGGTTGGGGAGCATGCATTGGTACAGAGCGTTGCTGCACCCACTACACAATGAAACAGCTCAGAATCCTGGTTAGCAACCCCCCAGGCAGACATACAGTCCAGTCCCACCCTCCGGAAATTACCCTCTATCTGGCGCAGCCAATTGTTACGTGGGCTTCCCCTTGTACTGGTCCAGGTGCTTGGGTCCTCAACAATGAGTATATTATGAGCTGGGTTACCGTCGTGGAATCGCGCCACATGGTCGTAGTGCCGTAACTGACGCTCCCTCACAATGCAAGTAATGTGCCTCATTCGAAACTCTGTGAGCAACCGCTCAATCAACACAAAGTCATCACTTGAAAATTGTCTGCCTGCAGCTTGTCAGTTTATAAAAGACAAAAAAAAAACTTCCCAAGACTTCAGTATTCTGGAAATTCATGACCAGGTAAATGGGCTGAAAATCTTGTTAATTACCTCATTCAAGTGAAATGTTTTACACGTATACAGACATGAAAAAAACATGATTCTTTTAAGTTATGTTCTTAACTCTTTTTTTCTGAAAATTGGGAAAGACTATCTTTATGAAATTCTTGCACAGAAATATTATAGACTAGTTTTCCAATTTAACATGCTTAACAATATAATAAATAATAATTGTGTCTGCGTGGGTTTCCTCCGGGTACTCCGGTTTCCTCCCACAGTCCAAAGGCATGCAGGTTAGGTGCCTTTGCGATTCTAAATTGTCCCTAGTGTGTGCTTGGTGTGTGTGTGCCCTGCGGTGGGCTGGCACCCTGCTCGGGGTCTGTTTCCTGCCTTGCGCCCTGTGTTGGCTGGGATTGGCTCCAGCAGACCCCTGTGACCCTGTAGTTAGGATATAGCGGGTTGGATAATGGATGGATAGATGAAGCTGCGTTTTTCCCAAATTACCAGGGTTCTGCAAATTTTAGTTTAAGTCATAGGACAGTTCTGGCAATAACATTGCCAGATGCTTTCAAATAATTCCACTGACCAAATATCTTCGTTTTTAAAAGTTTTAGTAAAATTTAAAGCAAAAAACAGAGAAAAAAAATATTAAAGAATGGAAAAGTTCTTATTTAAGAAATGTTCTGTTTAAGACTTATTTGTCTTGCTTCATTTTTCTAAATTTGGTCATACAGTCGTACTTTGAAATGTTGATATGGAAACGTTCAGAAAATTGTATGCCAATCTGCCATTTGCAAACTTAGCTAACAAACCAGTAAGCAGTAAGGCTATTTCCAAACTGGCTAAATTAAACTGTTATACAGATATAGCAAAGAAAGTTCTATTTCATGTTAACTTACAGGGAGTAAAACACTATACTATAATCTAAATAACTATAAGAAACTGACGTTCTATTATAGAAATTTGGGCAATTCTAGCATTAACATTAAACATTATAGGATTTGCTCTTTCAATAATAATAATTCTTTACATTTGTATAGTGTTTTTCTCACGAATCAAAGTGCTTTAGAGAGTGGGGAGCCACTTCAACCACCACTAATGTGTAGCATGCACCTGGATGATGTGGCGTCAATTGTTTCTGCACCAGTACACTCACCACACTTTAGCTATTAGGTGGTAAAGTGGTAAGAGAGCAATAGCCTATTAGAGACAGTGAATAATTAGGGGGCCAGAATGTCTAGGCCAGGGGTGTCCACACTTTTTCGGCTTGCGAGCTACTTTTAAAATGACCAAGTCAAAATGATCTACCTACATTAAAAATTATATATATATAAAATTATATATACATATATATATATACAAGTATCAGAGGTGGGTAGTAACAAGTTACATTTACTCTGTTACATTTAATTGAGTAACTTTTTAAAAAAATTGTACTTCTAAGAGTAGTTTTACTGTACCATACTTTTTACTTTTACTTGAGTACATTTGTGAAGAACGCACGCTACTCTTACTCCGCTATATTGGGCAACACTCTAATCATTACTTTTTTTTCCCATTAGATAAAGTCTGACAGACAATTTTCAATCTGCTCTGTGTAGCATATGTAGTCAAGTTGCGCACACGCCTTCCATTGCATCTCCAGCTCTGACGTGAGGTTTTGGATGTTCCCCAAATCAAGGCACTGCAACTTTGAGGACAGATGTTGCATTTTTCATTTGAAAGCATTAACTGAGCTAATCATATTGACCATGGTTTTCTCTTTTCCTTGCAGCTATAAATTAAGCTCATTCAACATGTTGGTTAGATCAGAAAAAAAATGCCAAGTCTAGCGACCATTGATCGTTATTAAGTTGCTTGTATTCTGCATGTTTAATGACAAGGAGAAACTCCTTTTTCTCCGGCCAGGGGTCTTGAAATCTCAGCAGGAATTTCTCCCTAGCCATCTGCCTCAACGAAGGCATCTTTTATCATCTCTCCATCTTGGAAGGACTTCTTAAGCTTAATGATCGAGTGACTCACCCGGAACGATGCTTTGGTGTGTCTGCCTTTGCTTTTGAATTCAGCTGAGTGAAAAATGACGGCTGTCCGATTAACTGCGATTTTATTTCCCTCTCCTTTCTCTTTCTCAGATCGCTTTTCGGAAAGAAGTCAGTTTCGTAGTTTTTATGAACAGTTCGAAAGTGCCTTTCCAGATTTTCCTTCTTTGGAATAGCAATGGTAGATTGACAGATCAGACAAACGCACTTCGATTGTCACATTATGAAAGAAACAAATCCTCTTCCAATTCCACATCCAGCCCATAAACAACATTTTTTTTTAAATCCCTTCTTTAGTCGATATAAATTGGAAGGCTAACTAGATCACTTAGATAGCCGGAGTTTTGCAGTAGCTCGCACGTTTGATCTTGCATGCGGGATGACCAGTGTGTTACAAGAAAAGAGATCTCAGACTGGCCGCCCTGTATGTCAATCAAGTGGCAAACACCATAAGGAGGATATATGATAGACTAACATCTAAAAAAAAATTTTTTTTAATGCAACGCGATCTACCTGCACTACCTTTCCAATCTACCGATCGATCACGATCGACGTATTGGGCACCCCTGGTCTAGGCCATGGAGGGCTATTTAGCCAGGACATTGGGTACACCCTTCTCTTTACACAGGATACCCAGGGACATTTTATGTCCACAGAGAGTCAGGACCTCGGTTTTACATCTCAGCCAAAAGACAGCATCATTTTTACAGCACAATGTCCTCGTCGCTGCACTGAGGCATTGGGATCCATGTTCATACCACAAGGTAAGTTCCCCATGCTGGCCCCACCAACACCTCTTCCAGCAGCAACCCAAGCTTTTCCTGGTTGGTCTCCCATCCAAGTACTGACCAGGCCCGAACATGGTTAGCTTCAGGTGGATGACCTCTTCTGAAGTGCATGAGGTATGGCTGCAAAGTGTATCTTCTTATGTAATATGATACCATGGCTGTCTGTTTGTCTGTCCAGAATATTAAATCACCTGTAGCTCACAAACCGTTTGACCTATTGACCTGAAATTTGGTACACATATACTACGTGGCATCTACTACCTGCTTTCGGGGTGATGAGTGACCTCCAAGGTTATTCCTCTTTTTATTTTTATTTTATTTTATTGTATAATCAACACTCGGAACCGGCCAGCAGGGCGGCTGTGCAGCGCATGCTTATGGGCGCCGTTCTCATCCCTACCACCATTGCCGTCACTTCCTCTACCTCTTCTTATCTTAAATCATTCTTAAGGCAGATTACAGACTTAGGTGCCAGCTTAAGTGAAAAATTAAGGAAAATGTACTAATTAATTGCAACACAAACACTGACTTAATCAGTTTTAACGCAAAAAGATGCCAAGGAAAGAAGAGAAGAATCAGGCTGCTAGAGTGGAGAAAAGAAGAGCTGCTTAGGAAGCAGCAAGCACATCAACCTCTGAGCAAACAAATGGTAAATGTACAGAGAAAAAGGATGAAAGCTATGAATGCTGAACTCAAGTGTATTCACTGCACGTTATCGTACAGTGAGCCATTGCTGGTATGATATAATCTTGATAACAGGTATAGTCAGAACATGTATCATCGCCTTACTTGTGAAACATGTTGTCACGCATGGGAGGTAGCTAAAAAGACCAATAGTAGGTAATTCCACAGCAGGCCAGGGGGTGACAAGGTGCATTAAACTTTTCTCTGCTATCCCTACAGGCCAAACACGGGTATTTCTGTCTGTTTTCGGCCCCTAAGACGTCACTTCCAGTTCCAGCCTCATTGACATCACTTCTGCCAACCAGCCATAAAAACCAGACCACATCCTGCTTTTACTCAGTTCTGTTCTGGACTCAAGTCTGTACACATCTGTACTTAATATTTGCCTTTTTGCAGACTGGATTCAAGTATACGGGTGGCTGCCCCAAGCCTTTTTTCGCGTGTCAAGGCTATTCATTTCACAATGTACACTGCAGTATATGGGTTTAGGAAAGGTAAACTTGTTCTTTGCCATACATCTGCTGTCAGTCAGATTAAACAGGCTAAATATTTTAATTAAGGTAAAAACCTTCGGTACCTAGCAGAATGCAATTTAAAACTGCAAGGCCTTTACAGAAGTGTTAAATGTGAGATTGTTTATCTGGAACCATTTAATGAGCCCGCCCAAAGGTTAAAGTTGTATTCCTCTGAGACCCATTATGCTTCCTACCTCAAGTATGAGTAATGGTCTTTTTTGCTGAATTATGTTACTTTTACTGCTGCAAGATGTTCAAATCTTCATGTTACTAAAATCTTCCTTCCTGGACATCATAAGTACTTTCCTATGAATGGCTGTAAATGCAGAACAGAAAAGCACAATTCAGTATAAAATCTCAGAAATGAAATGATTATGATGTGTTTTTTCAGTTTTCAATATTCAGTCTGCATAATCCTATTGCTGGCACCCTGCCCGGGGTTTGTTTCCTGCCTTGCGCCCTGTGTTGGCTGGGATTGGCTCCAGCAGACCCCCGTGACCCTGTATTTAGGATATAGTTGGTTGGATAATGGATGGATGGATAATCCTATTGTTATGGAAGTCCATTACAGGGACTTTCTGTGTCATACATACGTGAAACTTTCTCATATGTACAAGGTAATAAATCATATGCTCAGGTTATTATGTTGTACGTATTAAATATTATCTTGCACAAACTAGTTAGTACCACGTAAAAACATGATAAAATTATATTAAAAAAATCTGGAGTGTTCTCCACTCTACTTTCTTGTATACATAGAGATTATATAATAATTGTATGAATATGTCAACTTGTGAAACAAAACATGTACCTATTCAAATTTCAAGTTTTTTTGATAATTCTTTTACCTGATTAGATAAATTTCCAATTACGGTGTTATTTTGTGTATTTACCATGTAATTTCTTTGCATTGTTGATAAGTTAAAAATAATAGTACATGCAACATAGTTAATAAACTGTTACTAAATAAGATGAATAATTAAATATTATATTAAATTATATATTATTCTAGGCCTGTCTTTAACGCTTTCATTTTGTTTGTATGAAAAGTCACAGTGTAAACGTGTATGCAGCTGATTAATTTTCTTTTGCCTTTGTAATGCTGTTTGCTTTTTAACAGTCATTTTCAAATAGAAAATAAATGTAGGTGATAAAAAAAAGTTCAGGCAATCCAAAAAATCTGGAAATCAAGAAGAAATGTCATTTAATTCACAAACAGTACAAAATTGATGAAGGATCAAAACATATATGAAATATAATTCATGGAATTAAATGTAAACCCAAAGAAGTAAATGCGTAGCGCTAATCAGAAAAGTATGGTATGTAAATTTCAAAATTTTAAATTTTAAAGAATATCTATACTTTAAAAATTATCTTTTACTGGAAAAATTATAAAACAATGATTTAATTGATCGTAATATAATTTGTTAAATTAGTTCAAACAACCACGGTAATTACTAATAAAACAAATTCCATTCATTGTCAAAATAACGTGTAACAATGTAAAACAAACTAAGCATCTGTTAGTGTTCATATGTACATGATAAGTATTGAACACAAGTACTTACTAACACTAAGTTGTGTGGTTTCACCAATGAATTAATAACCTTTCATGGAAATACAGAACCAGCGCAATGAAGAAAATTTCACAAACACTATTAAATCACTAAAAGTACAAAACCAAAAAAAGCAAAACATAAATAAAAAAACACACAGCTCAAAACAATTGTGGAACAAAATTTGCCTTAAGAAAGACAGTAATAAGTACTTAAATGTCAAAATATGATCATTTGTTTAAGAGATAAACCTGCTTCAACAATATCACAGAATCACCTGTCAAGAAAGCAGCTTGAAATGTTGTCAGGCAGTTAGAGTGGTGGGGTAAATTCTAGAAAATCCCTAGTTCTGGGTAAAAAAGATAGACACAAATTTGATGTCTATAAAAAGTCAACCCTACGAGGCAATAAACTTTTATTTTACCAGATGTGTCACAATGGTCCATACCAAACATCGGAAGTATACTTCTGTATACTAACTATAATTTGTTATTTTGTTAAGGGCATTGATGAGTGCCAATTTGCCAGTCTTTTGTAAAGCACCACACATAAAGCATAAAAAAATCTGGATTGTTCTCCACTCAACTTTCGTTATACCTGTACAGGTAAAGTAGATACGACTTCTACATGTCCAATTATAATGAAACTTTATATCTGTGTTTCTTACAAAATTTAAATCACTGGTTTTTGTTTATATTGCAAGTTTATATGGCAAAGAACTTTTTCTGGTAATCCGATCAAACTGAAATTTCAAATCTGATTTTTTTATGGTCAGTAATAGATAGATAGATAGATAGATAGATAGATAGATAGATAGATAGA
>JANRMT010061414.1:27281534-27299282 GCA_026402145.1 Polypterus bichir lapradei
ATAGATAGATAGATAGATAGATAGATAGATAGATAGATAGATAGATACTTTATTAATCCCAAGGGGAAATTCACATACTCCAGCAGCAGCCTACTGATAAAAAAACAATATTAAATTAAAGAGTAATAAAAATGCAGGTAAAACAGGCAATAACTTTGAATAATGTTAACGTTTACCCCCCAGGTGGAACTGAAGAGTTGCATAATGTGGGGGAGGAACGATCTCCTCAGTCTGTCAGCGGAGCAGGACGGTGACAGCAGTCTGTCGCTGAAGCTACTCCTCTGTCTGGAGATGATCCTGTTCAGTGGATGCAGTGGATTCTCCATGATTGATAGGAGTCTGCTCTGCGCCCGTCGCTCTGCCACAGATGTCAAACTGTCCAGCTCCACGCCTACAATAGAGCCTGCCTTCCTCACCAGTTTGTCCAGGCGAGAGGCGTCTCTCTTCTTTATAGTGCCTCCCCAGCACACCACCGCGTAGAAGAGGGCGCTCGGCACAACCATCTGACAGAACATCAGCAGCATCATATTGCAGATGTTGAAGGATGCCAGCCTTTTAAGGAAGTATAGTCGGCTCTGACCTTTCTTACACAGAGCATCAGTATTGGCAGTCCAGTCCAGTTTATCATCCAGCTGCTCTCCCTGGTATTTATAGGTGTGCACCCTCTGCACACAGTCACCTCTGATGATCACGGGGTCCATGAGGGGCCTGGTCCTCCTAAAATCCACTACCAGTTCCTTGGTTTTGCTGGTGTTCAGTTGTAGCTGGTTTGAGTCGCACCATTTAACAAAGTCCTTGATTAGGTTCCTATACTCCTCCTCCTGCCCACTCCTAATGCAGCCCACGATAGCAGTGTCATCTGCAAACTTTTGCATGTGGCAGGACTCCGAGTTGTATTGGAAGTCCAATGTATATACAGGACTGGAGAAAGTACAGTCCCCTGCAGCGCTCCTGTGCTGCTGACCACAATGTCAGACCTGCAGTTCCCAAGACGCACATACTGAGGTCTGTCTGTAAGATAGTCCACCATCCATGCCACCAGGTATGAATCTACTCCTATCTCTGTCAGCTTGTCCCTAAAGAGCAGAGGTTGGATGGTGTTGAAGGCGCTAGAGAAGTCCAGAAACATAATTCTTACAGCACCAGTGCCTCTGTCCAAGTGGGAGAGGGATCGGTGTAGCATATAGATGATGGCATCCTCCGCTCCCACCTTCTCCTGGTATGCGAACTGCAGAGGATCGAGGGCGTGGCAGACTTGTGGCTTCAGGTGATGAAGCAGCAGCCGCTCCATGGTCTTCATCACATGTGACATCAGAGCGACAGACCGGAAGTCATTCAGATCACTGGGACGTAATTTGCCTCTTCCAGTCACCTGATCAAGGTCAAATTTTATATCTAACAATAAGTAATGATCATACAAAATTTAAATTATTTATCTATTTTCACATAATAGTAGTAATGCATACAGTATGTAATAGTGCTGATACCTGTTAAGATATCATTTCTGGTAATCTGTCCATCCATTTTCCAACCCACTGAATCCAAACACAGGGTCATGGGGGTCTGCTGGAGCCAATTCCAGCTAACACAGGGCACAAGGCAGGAACCAATCCCAGGCAGGGTGCCAACCCACCACAAGACACACCAGGGCCAACTTAGAATTGCCAGTCCACCTAACCTGCATGTCTTTGGACTGTGGGAGGAAACCGGAGTGCCCGGAGAAAACCCACACAGACATGGGGAGAACATGCAAACTCCACGCAGGGAGGACCCGGGAAGCGAACCCGGGTCTCCTAACTGCGAGGCAGCAGCGCTACCCACTGCGCCACCCTTCTGGTAATCTGATTAAGGTGAAATTCTATATCTATATGTTTCTTACCCTAAATAATGACAATATAAAATTTCAATTATTGTTCTCTTCTTATGCAATTTCAGATTAAAAACTACTATACAAAATTTCAATTAATTGTTTATTTAAGCTATGTACCAGTTTATTTGAAAAATGTTGAAATGTGTTCAGGTAAAGTACCACTTCCAGTTGAGGTATGTTGCTCAAAAGTTGATAGAAAGCTAGAAAACATTTTGATACAACACCCATATGGCAGATTTCATTTATCTAGCTCAAAGCATTCTCAAGTTATCTTTTTTCCGTACATACACACACACTCTTGCACACATACACACACACAAACACACACAGACATAACTACAAAATGTGTTCAGGAGTGTATAAAACATGGAGATTCATCAAAATCTTGCGGTCGAATTTTTTCACAATTACTATTCTTTCTCTATACTACTCATACGTGAAATTAATGAGCAAAGTCAAGTTCAGGGTTAATTAATTATGCTATTTGTATGACTTTGCAGGAGTTAGAGCTCTTCATTTTGTCGTCACGTGTGTCTTAATTGGCTGATCAGGGAAGTAGTAACTTGCACAAATGAGAAATTATCTTGTATGTATGAGAAAGTTCCACATATTTATGACACAGGAAGCTCCTGTAAATTTTTTTTTCATTGTGCAGTTCAGAGCTTCCATATATTTTAAATCAGATAATCATATACTTATATGTTAAATGATTTATTTTAAATTTGTATCTGCATGGTAAACCTAAGAAATATAGTAGTGTTGTTTCGGTTGCCATTCACTTCCTACTCTGTGGAGTTTGTATTTTCTATCCAAGTTTGCACATTTTTCTTTTGATAATTATGCAGTAAATATACATATTGCCATATCTAAATTATCCCACTATGAATATACTTTCTATTATGAAAAATCTTGCTATAATCACCTTGTTTTACACTCATACAGAGATGAAAGTTAGTGTGACTGCTTTAAGCAGTGTTTTAGATTTTGTGTTCTGAAAATTGAGAAAAAACTTAATTCAGTACCCAATCACAGTAACCATTGACTTATAGTAGTTACTTTAATTGGCTTTTACCACCGGCTACAACCAAATAATTTCTGTCATTTTTAAAGCTAGCAGTGTGCCAAACTGTAATTTATTTCAGGCTAGAATTAAAAAGTCAGAATTCATAAAATCATTTTGCCCACATTAGGATGAAATTCAAAACATATTGTCCAAGATGGATATTAATAAGTAAAGCAATTCTTCAAAAAGTGCACGTCTGTGTGTGCATTTATGTAACTTTGTATGTTGTAGACACCCACAACGCCCAATATAAGCATGCACGGACACAATTTAAAAGGTGAAACTCTTTAAAGCAAGCATTTCCCACCACAGCCACAAGTACAATTAAGCACAATATAGCACAACTCTTTTTTTCCTTCTTTCTATCACTGCATGTATGGAGGAATATTTCGGACAAAATTAAATAAATAAATAAATGCGTAAAGAAATAAAAGTACTGTGAAATGTGAGCATAAATAAATAAATGTGTCATGAAATGAGAGACTAAATAAATAAATTTGTCATGAAATGAGAGACTAAATAAATAAATGTGTCACGAAATATGTTTTTTGTTGCATATTTTTTTACTTTTGTCCGTAACATTCCTGCAAACCGTCATGAAATACGACTTGAAATAAAACTGTCACTTTCACGCGTCAAAGTTGAGAGGGTGGGCTCTAACACGCCCTCTAGTTACTGATTGGTGAATCGATAGCACAAGAATTAATTAGAAAAATGCTTACTACAGCCGATGAAATGGATTCTGCCGAAGATATTACGTATTTCAGAGAGAGAATTGAAGATTTATCGGACGAAATTACAATGTTGGCGGCCCTTTTAGACTCCGATGTAGATGAAACTATTTTTGAAATTATCGAAGAACAGGTGGAACGGACTCGACTACACTCCAGTTCAGGTGACGCAGTTCCCTGCTCTGGACGTCCATCCTTTGACATTCCAGCTGAGTCAATAGAACACCTTCTGTTATGCGGTTAAAAAGTACGACAGATTGCAGATCTATATGGTGTAGCGGAGAAGACGATCACAAGGCGAATGAGCCAGTTTGATAAACGGTAAGCTGCAGTTTAGGTACTTTGAAATGGAATGCCCAAAGCAGCTCCAGCTAATATTTTGAACTGAGTATTTGACCCTTGTTTTACGAGTATAAAGTCAGGTGCATATTCGCAGCTACTTTTTCAAACAACTTTGCCACTGATCAGAGCTGTAGAGATGTTTATGTATTTATGTTCATATTTCACAGTACTTTTATTTATTTGCGCATTTATTTATTCATTTAATTTTGTCCGAAATATTCCTCCATATGCATCCTCCACTCTTCCTTACAATCATTGTCTACTTTCCTCCTGACTCTGGCTCGATGATGTGATGCAGGCAATTCCTTTTATTTAATCCCCAGGAGGGTTTCCAGTGATGTGATGCTGCACCTCCAAAGCGCTTCTGGATGAGATTGACTCCCAAATCCTACAGCTTCCCCTGGTGGCCCCCAATGGATTCAACAAGGCTGTCCCCATGGACTACAATAACCACGTGGGGATCCAAACCTGGGCTCACTGCCATCTAGCACTCTTGGGGAGATAATGCCCTGTGCATGCTCTCTCTCCCTTTTCTTTCATTCTGAGGGCATCCCAGCCAGGTAAGGAGGTGGGCCGTCCCTCACAATGTTTATTATTGTGCTACTGTAATGGGTTAGATGAGATGACTAATACCATTCCTAAGTCTATTATAAGTGCTAAAGAGGTCCAAGTTCAAGTTCAGTTTATTTGTCATTCCATTCATATCTAAAATATAGTGGAACGAAATTATGTTTCTCAAGACTAGCGAATGTCAAAAAGGGAAAGGGAAAACCACAAAAAAGTAAACCACATTAAAGTAAATAAGAACAATAGTAAATAAGTATAAGTATTTCTTATAGTAAATAAGAACAGTTCTGAATTCACCAGGTCTAACAAATACCTTAGTTAAAAGTATAAAACAGTCAATTAAATACCATGATTAAAAATAAATAATTATACATATAAAAACTGGCTTGTTATGTGCATGTTACATAGAGTTTAGCAGTCTTATTGCCTGTGGAAAGAAGCTATTGCATATTCTGGCTGTTCTTGATTTTATGGAGCAATATCTCCTACCAGATGGCAAGAGAGTCCATGAGAGGGGTGTGGGGAATCTCTAACTTTCTTCTTGCATCTGTCCTTAAAAATGTCCTCAGCTGAGGGGAGAGAAACCCTGATAACCATATCAGTCATCCTCACCACACATTCAGAGTCTTCTTGTCAGACATGCTTCTGTACCGAGATGTGATGCAGCTTGTCAGGACCCTGTCAACAGTGCCCAGGTAGAAGGTGGTTAGGATGGTAGGGGGTTATTTTCACTCGTTTTAGACTCCTAAGGAAGTGCGTCCTCTGCTGAGCTTTCTTGGCCTGGTGTGTTACATTGAGTCCTGGAGAGATCCTCAAGTGATGTAAACACTTAAGTATTTTGTGCTGCTGACCCTCTCCACAGGAAAGCCAATGGTATGTAGTGGGGAAGGTTCAGCCTTTGTTCTGAAGTCCACAATCAACTCTTCTGTCATTGACATTAAGGGATAAATTGTTGTCGCCACACCAGCTCACTAAGTGTTCCACCTTTGCTCTGTAAGATGTTTTGTCTTTAGTACTGATGAGTCCTGCTACTGCTGTATCATCAGCAAACATAATGAGCTGATTTGTGCTGGATTTAACAATACAGTCCCTTGAGGGGCCCCCATGCTCTTTGATAGAGCGTGATGTCTTAGTTCCAACACATACTGTGTTTTGTGTTTCTGATAAGAAGTCCAAGATTCAGTTACAAAATGAGGTGCTAAATCAAAGCAGAGATGCCTAGAGCGCCCTCTAGTGGATCTAGGTTCTACTGATCTGACCATTATAAAAATGCCTCAGACAACCTCTCAGGTTTCCTGTTTAAACAGGGAGCTGCGAATAATATACAGAAAGCTGCTTTTACCTGCAATCCTGAATATAACATTATAGACATCTTCCACATTTGTTTGAGGCAGGCAGTTCTCCCCAAGTGTTTCAAAACCACCACCATTATATCCATACCGAAGAAGTCCTCTGTCTCTTGCCTCAATGACCATCTCCCCATAGCCCTCACACCTATCATCACGAAGTTCTTTCGAGATGAGGCTAGTTTTGGGCCATCTGAAAGCCGGACTTCCCACATTATATGACCCTCTCCAGTTTACCTATCACCCAAATCGTTCCACTTAAGTGATGATATATTGACTGTTCTTCATCTGGCCCTGTCCTGTTTGGACAAAAGAGACACTTTTTCTACAATTTTTTTTCATTGACTTCAGTTTAGCTTTCAAATTCATTATCTCTCAAAAGCTCATAGGGAAGTTATGTCTGCTAGGTTATAACACTTCCCTATGCAACTGGGTCCTGGAATTCCTGAAAGAGAGACCCTTGTCAGTCCATGTTGGAGATACCAAACCCAATGATCACTGGTGCCCCCTCAGGGCTGTGTACTCAGCCTACTTCTGTTCACTCTGCTGAATCACGACTGTGCAGCTGCTTAAAACTCTAACACCATCATTAAGTTTGCAGATGGCACAACTATAATGAGTCTCATCAGCAATGGAGATGAGTCAACTTACACAACGGAGCTACAATGACTGGCAGATTGGTGCAAGTGCGACAGTCTGTCTCTTAATGTGGACACGATGAAAGAGATGATTGTTGACTTCAGGAAGGCCCATGTTGTCCACACCACACCCCACTCAACATTGAGAGCTCTGCAGTGGAACTGGTGAAGAGCCCCAAATTTCTTGGTGCGCACCTGGAAGCTGACATTATTTGGTCAATTAACCCCACCTCTGTAGCCAGTGAGGAGCAGCAGCAACTTCACTTCCTTCAGCAACAGAAGAAGAAAGCAAACCTACCTCCCCCATACTCATCACATTCTAAAGGGACAACACTGAGAGCATTCTGACCAGCTGCATCACTGTCTGGTTTGGGAAATGCAGTGTCTCTGTCTGTAACGCCCTACAACAATTGGCGTACACTGCATAAAAGATCATTGGGTTCCTCTCTGCCCTACACTGAACACATCTGTATAAAGCATTGCATCCACAAAGATGACAGCATTGTGAAGGACTGCTCCCACTCGTCCCATGGTCTCTTTGTCCCACTTATCTGGCAGAAGGTTCTGAAGCATCTGAACCACTCCTGCCAGGTACTTAAACAGCTTCTACCCCTTGGCTGTCTGAACTCTGTGCTGACCACCTGTCCTCAGAACCGCCCGTAGTAACTAATTTATATGCAGTACATTTGTTACACTTGTCACTACTGTTGTTTTTTAATATTAGTTTTACTGTTATTATTTATTTATTATTTTCTGTTTCAAATTGATACTATCTATTCACTTACTTATTATTTATTATTAATTGTTTATTTCTCTATTATAGCATAGTATAGTTCTTCATTTGTCTTGCACTTGTCCTGTGCTGATGTGTATGTTGCACTGCGGCCCTGTTATTTCATGCCACTGTATGCTGCAAAATCACAATAAAGCCATTTGACTCGATGCCCCACAGTAAGTATTTGCTTTCTTGCTTCTATTTTTTTTTCCTGAGAAAACACTAGAATTTTGAATGTTTCTCTTTCACCATACTATTTTACTTCCCTATCTACAAGCAGCAAAGTTCTGACAAGTAAGCTCAGCTTGCCACATGCTTTAACTACCAATGGTAGAGCTGGTTTTAAAAGATGATGAGTATCCTTTTGTGCACAATTAGAGCACCTGCAGCATAACACCAACACTACCTACGACACCTCCCAAAGGGATCACTGCCATGTAATATTGCAAGTGCCAAAGTGTAAGAAAACAAACACAAATGAAAAAATGAATTAAAATGATGATAATATTAGGAAAATGAATTGAGTTGAGTACTGGATCTTGAAGAAAACTATCAAGAAATGCTGTATGAATAAAGCTAATCATTTGCCAAATAATCATTTATTAACAAGGAAGAACAGCTAACAGAATTTTCGGAAAAACCTTTTGCCACTCCATACTTTATACTTTTTTGGTACTCTGTGCTCATAATACTAAGGAAAACTAGAGGCTTGCTTGAGAGTCTGTCCCAGGAGCCATTGTAACATGCATTATCAACATTCGGCAAAGTGAAAACTTATTTGGCCCTTCTTTTATTTTCTGCATTTTTGCAATAATGACTTTGGTCACATCGTTTTTTGGGTTGTTTTCATACTGTGTTCATAACGCTTTGAAAGCACTTCAGTGTTTCTTTTTATTATTTATTTTTTTCATTCTGTGAATTCTGACTTGAGAAAACCCCCACAATGTGATATGTTGTTCCATTTCTGCAAGACATCAAGTTTTTTACGGTCCCCCCCCCCTTTCTGGCCCAATAGACCCAAAAAAACCCTCATTTGTCAGACCATTTTTGATCACACCCTTATGACAAATAGGTATCTTCAGGAAAAATGACCAGAATGACATGAAGTTGTGCATGCCACATCAACTGACCCCAGAGATTCAGCCTGTTATAGAAAACAAGGAGTCAAAGTTTCTCCTTTTCATACAATATCAAAAAAAGGGTGTTTCAGAAATCTAGGCATATGGAGTGTGGTTTTATATTATTTCAAGGTTGCTGATCATGAATGTGATAAAAATGTTTGATATTTGATTCTTTTCCCATGGTTCTAGCCCTCTAAGAGCCACTCCCAGATGGTTAAAAATGACAAATTTCAAACATAAGCATATGTGGGGTATCGTTTTAGACTTCCAAGATCAATGAATACAACTATGATGTTATTTTTGATCCATTACTATTAACCTATATCAAACATTGTAAAAATGACAATTTTCTATTACAATTAATAAACATTTAAATTGTCAGTCAGTCAGTCATTTTCCAACCCACTCTATCCTAACACAGGGTCACGGGGTCTGCTGGAGCCAATCCCTGCCAACACAGGGCACAAGGCAGGAACAAATCCCGGGCAGGGCGCCAGCCCACCGCTGGGCACACACACACACACACCAAGCACATACTAGGGACAATTTAGGATCGTCAATGCACCTACCCTGCATGTCTTTAGACTGTGGGAGGAAATCCATGATGACACAGGGAGAACATGTAAACTCCACGCAGGGAGGACCCGGGAAGCGAACCCGAGTCTCCTCACTGCGAGGCAGCAGCGCCACCATTAAATTGTACGTGTTTTAATATTTTGAAATGTCTGAAATGTTTATTGTACTTCTACCTCAGGAAGTAAATCATTACATTCCTTATGAATGCCCTGGCTTGGGCTAATTCAGATTTTTATTGAACCTGAGATAAAACAAAAGTTTCAGGAAAATAATTCAATAAAAATTTATGTGTCTACTATATAATAAAACACTACGATCTGTGTGTCAAGTGCATCAGAGCAATCTGATTGGTCAGTTCGGCTTTGATGCGATTGCTCATTTTGACTTTGATGCAATTGGTCAGTTTGGCTTTGGTGATGTGACGAAAGAGGAAGAGTGAGTGTGAGACTCGCCAGGAGTAGTATGAGGATTGGTGAGAGCCTCACCTTCAAAGAGTATGCATCCTGCAAGTATGCAACCAGAAATAAGGCGAGAAAGGCGCCTTGAAAATAACGACACAGTCAGTTCAGAAGGCTTTACGGGAACACACTCTAGAGAGGGAGCGCCAGTTAAGAGACGTTCACAAATACACAAATACAAATACCAATACAAGAAATAGTATGTTGGCTTTGTCCAAATTATTCCAGGTTCAAGATGCTAGAAGAGCAACTCACAATAAAAATCCAGATTTCACAGGGCTGATATTAGGTGTGGGCGGCACGGTGGTGCAGTGGGTAGCGCTGCTGCCTCGCAGTTAGGAGACCCAAATTTTGCTTCCCAGGTCCTTCATGTTCTCCCCGTGTCTGCGTGGGTTTCTTCTGGGCGCTCCGGTTTCCTCCCACAGTCCAAAGACATGCAGGTTGGGTGGATTGGCGATTCTAAATTGTCACTTGTGTGTGCTTGGTGTGTGTGTTTCTGTGCGCCCTGTGGTGGGCTGGCGCCCTGCCCGGGATTTGTTTCCTGCTGTGCGCCCTGTGTTGGCTGAGATTGGCCCTGTAGTGACTGTGTAGTTAGGATATAGCGGGCTGGATAATGGATTGATGGATGGATATTAGGTGTTAAACTATTATGTTAAACAACAGCAGCAATATGTTGTAGCTGCACTTTTTGTTATATTATTTAAATGTTGTTACAAAACATTCCATTAAAATTTGCATTCATTGTATTTTTGTTTTTTTTTCTTTTTATTTGTAAATGGAATATGCTGGAGTATTCTGGTTAAATATGGTTATATAAAAAATATTGCACCTGACCTTAAGGAGTTATTTTTTTGCTGACAAGGTAAAGTTTTGTAATGTGTGAGTGTGTATAAATGCTAAATACATTTTTGAGTAAATGTCTGCATAGCCATTAAAAAAGCACAGTGAAGTAATCTTTATTTTGACGTCTTGCTACATTAAAGTCATTTAGAAATATGAAAACAAGGCTGAACATTTCCCATAAGGGATTTCTAACCATAGCTAAGGTCAGTACCCCTAGCCATGCCATTCGAAGACAGAGCACACATTTACAAAATAAATCCCTTGCTTTACAGCGCAAAGGCAAAACAGGCAGGTCTCAGGTCAATGGCATACAGAAGGATTATTTTATTTTCCTATTTGGGATGCTTGATCAAAATGTCATAAATTAAAACATGGCATTCAGAAAGCTAAAGCCTTCCCATGAATCATGACATGCTATCCTTCCTTATAGTGAGGCCACATCACAGAGTGAGTCTGATTTTTCAGCCCACAAAGGCAATCTGCATCACCAATCAATCGAATCGGAAAGAGCGGAAATCAGTCCATCAGGAAAAAAGCTGAGTGAGAAGGCAAAAATATGCAAACACCTACACAAGAACCAATCTTGAGAAGAAGCATCGAGCACCTTACTGAGCTGTAGATTTCTTCCAATTTAAAAATAGAATTGCTGCATTATGCATGAAATAGACTTCAACTTTTTTCTCTCATTTGAGTGTAATTAAAATAAACAATATCTGTATTATAATCAACAATCAACATTAGCAGCTTTTAAAGTTATCATCTAATGCTATTCACCTTTCACCAAAATAAATCATAAAATTGTAGTCGGGGGGGGCTGTTTATGTATTACTGAGATTCTGCAAATTGCACACAAGTTAAAAACACCAAATTACAATCCAGATCTTTCAGATCTGCATACATATAAAATTAAAGAGATGGAATTCAATCACATTTGCAGAAATTTGCTTTGCTTTAGCACCCCTTAATGTTAATTTGATGCTCAAATTCTCAAATTTTGACACAAATCAAATGTTCATTGCCTTGCAACGAATGTGGCTGGCTTAGGGTCCAGCCCCTGAATCCAAATTGGACTAAAAGGGTTTAGAAAATGAATGAACCAATAAATTATGTGCATCTAATGTTTATTTTGTACTACAGGTATTTATGCAGCTATTAATTTTAAGGACAAAACAGAAAACAAGCTGAAAACGAAACATATCAACTGGAATATCTACACTTGTGATAAAACATTGCAAAGTCCATTTAATCCAAGCTGATGGTGACAGGAGACCAGGGACCATCCCATCAACACATGGAGCAAAGTGGAACAAGGCATCAGTCCATTGCAGGGTCCACTTATGCCCAAATCCACACTCATCCTCACATGGCCAGTTTGTGATTTCAAATTAAAGTTTAACATATATTAGTATTAGTATTTAAAAAATGTTAACAAGTACTGGCCATTTAGCCTAACAAGCTCTCAAATTCTGCTCACCTAGATTCTCCAAAATAACATCCAGTTTTGAAGGTCCCTAAAATCCTTACTCTCCACCACACTATCTGGCAATTTATTCTGTCTGTCTGTGCAAAATGTACCCTTAATGAATTTCCATCTCTGTCTCCTTATTTTTGTTGAGAAGCTCTTTTAAAGTAAAGACTTGGATCCACTATAATAAGTTCTTTAATAACTTGAAACATTTCAGTCATGTCACCTCTTATTCTTCATTTGCTTAAGCTGAAAACATTCAACTCCTTCAGTCTTCATGCATTTCAATTCTCTGGATTTCTTCTTGCACTGGTATGTCTTTTTTGTATCCTGGAGACCAAAACTGCACACAGTACTCCAGAAATGGGTGTACACACAAAAACATCCAGATGCATAAAACTGCATATGCCAAGTTCCACGCACTTCCTCTTTATAAATCCGAATGAATGTGAAATTTAACGCACATGCACGCGCATACAGCCCCACCTTGACTCCTCCCATAATTTTGCATATTTTAATATGCAAATCAATATAAATATCACCTTTCTTTCAAGGTTTTGATAAAAGACAATAGCAAAATCAAGTGGAAAAATGAAGAATTTCAGCGAATGCAAAGTGGAGGCAAGAAAAATTGTACGATTTGTTGTTTTAAGCAGTGGTAAAAGCAAAATAAGGAAGTTATGGACTGATACAGCATGGCGGAGACACTCAAAAGTTCAAGTTCAGAAAGTCGCACGGTGTCTGAAACAAAAAAGAAGCAGTCAGATGTCAAAGTGGACTTGAAAAGGTAAGTCGCAGCCCGTCATCTCTTTATTCTGTTTCAGACAATATTAAAAACGTTGACCCCCATGCCGATGACGTCACTCCATGCGATGATGGTGCTGTCGTGCTCAGCACATATTTGGGCGCAGGCTGCGCACAAACCTCTGCCTCGGAAATCACTAGGCGACCATCTGGCTGTGTGCTGCTGGACGCTGCTGGCAATAGTGGATGCTGTAAGACATGTGGCCAATTAACAAAGAGGGCTGTACTATGTGATATTGACCACAATTTAAATGAAATGGTTAAAAAATAAATGCTGCATCTGATTACTTGTGTTTACATTCTACTAATCACATTCAAATGAAACTGTAACACTGTCCAACTTGGCCGATCATTTGGTGAGTCAGGGTCAGGTTCATCATACGACATCTTTTCAGTTATGGGCAAACTGGTCGCTACATACCTCCACACTTTCTGTGGACTCGTATAAAGCAGCACCTTAATAGAGTGGAAATGCATTCTATCAACATGAGCGAATTCATTCTCTGAAGGCGCTTTTATAGTGTAGCGTTGGTGCCAAGTGCCACAACAGATAGACTCTCTGCTCATTATGTGACTATTTGAGGTGACTCGCTATCTTTAAAAGGATTGCTTGCCTTTTGCTGCACTAGTTGGAAAAAGCACTTGCGACTGTACGGAGTTGTCGTTTTTATAGTTTCTCCAGCTATATAAGGTGTAATGTCAGCTCATTCTTTTGGTGATTCATCCCTGGCTGATGTAACTTGTTCAGCACGGTTGCAATAACAATGTGCATGCAGATGACCCCTCCGATTACATATGGAGAACCAGATGTTGCTGCGAATTGAACTTTGATGTTTTCGCAGTTCAACCGCAATGTAAGGAAATCTTATCTATCTGGATGACAAGCGGATAATACCATCCTATACAGCTAGCATGGCGCAACTCAGTGAGCAAGTTCACGTTAAAAAGCACCTGTGCTTCTGAGAGTGGACAGAACTTGCAAAGGGGTAGGTAGAACAGAATTCCTCAAAATCTGCCTTTGTAAAGCTGGCGCCAATTGAGCACACAGCTCTAAGAGGATAGCTCTTGGAAATTGAAATCGACTTAGAAGTCAGTCATCATTATCACCTATAAATATGCACGTCTCTTCCATTTCTTCTATTAGCGATGTCTTCTAACAACGCTAAAGTGGTTATAGTAGTTGGAATAGTTTGTTTATTCCATACACCCGTTGTATCGTTACAGAATGATTACAATCAAGTGAATTAAATTTGTAAACGATATGCAATTAATTTCAGCGTATTTGATAAATGATGCATTATTGATGCGAATATGAAAAGGAAAGGTAAATGACATAGAAACAGTAGCCAGTTTGCAAAACTGAGCAGAATTGTGTATATGCAAGGTAGGGGGCTACCATGAAAATGTGCATAGCTTTACACCAAGTTTAGTTTTTATGCATTTCAAAGTGTGCGAGGAAATTGGCATTTTTGTGCATACACACTGTTTATACATGAGGCCCCAGGTGAGGCCTCACCAGTTTGCTGTATTTGTTAAGCATAACCTGTTGTGATTTGTTCGTGCACATTGTGCTATATAACCTGACAGTCTGTTCAGGATGTAGACAGTAAGAAGTGCACTATAGGCTCTCAAGTCCTTCTCATATGGGGTACTTTTAAATTTCAAGACCTTCCATTGTGTATTCAAATCTAATATTTCAAGTTCCAAAATATAATGCCTTAATGTGACATTAAATTTCATCTACTGTACCAAAAATCTGCTCAAACCAATAGTATGTCCAAATCCCTTCGTAGTAATCCATCAGATTATCTGACATTCCATTCAGTTTGGTAAGATCTGCACACTTAACTAGCTTTTTATTTATATGCCTAAGAAGATCATTTATAAAAGGAGTAACCACCCCAGCACTAACCTCTGAAGGACACAACTTTCCCCATCAGCTTTTTCTGATAAGGTTTTTTCTTATGCCATAACCCTTTGCTCCCAGTATTTGAGACAATCCTACAGACACCCACATTACAGTTATCATTTTCCCAAGTCAAAAAAGATGACACAAAATTTTTTAAAAAGTGCTGGGAAGGATCTCCCTTGGAGTTTTTCTTCATGTCAGAGCTAGAGGGGTCCCCTTTTGCAGTTTCTCTCCGTGTTAAGTGCAAGATGGAGGGTGTTTGCAATTATAGTACTTCCATAATGTGCATGGTACATTCTGTTGACCGTTTCTACTTCTAAATCTTCAGTTTATTTATCTAAATTTAACCCTGCAATATCAACTTATATTGCTGAAGTAATACCTAAATTAAATCAATCTACTTGTCCCTACTTTACTGATTAAGGCTTGTACTGATAAACTTTCTGCTCCCATTTCTCCCTTTATGAGAATGCTTTAGTTGCCTCACATTTTTATGCAATCTTTTTGTTCACCCCACTGAATTAAATCTGAAAGTCTGCACTTCAACTGCATCTGAGTTGTTTCATTTAAAATTCATTGTGGTAATGTACAGAACCAAAATCAGAAAAAAGTTGTCTCTGTCCAAATATTTATGGACCTAACTGTAATGCCACCTACACCTTGAATGTATCTGTCGCTCCTACCGCAGACCTCACCACGGTCACACTTTCCTCATACATATTCTGTACAACTCTTACGTACTTCTCTTCCACTCCTGACTTCCTCACACATTACCACAGCTCCTCTCAAGGCACCCTGTCATATGCTTTCTCCAGGTCCACAAAGACACAATGAAACTCCTTCTGGCCTTCTCTATACTTCTCCATCAACATCTGCAGAGCAAACGTCACATCTGTGGTACTCTTTCTTGGCATAAAACCATACCATTTAATGTTAAGAATCCCGGAAAAGTGCAATCAAACAAAATACTGTAAATGAATAAGTTTATCGTATTCTTTATTGTTTGTACTGATATATTATATGCTTTTATAAGTATTTTGACACCCCATACCTTAAAGGTTATTTATTTTTTTGGAACTGCAAAAGTATTAATTGTGTCGATTAACTAATATCATCATATTAAAATAAAATATCATAAATATGTTTAGTAAATACAACATATTACTTTTAAGTAGAATACTTCATTTATTTAGGTGGAGTAACAAGTCATAAAAAATTAAATTCTGAGGGAGAAGTGGATTTTCTGTTGTGGCCAGGGGCCTCATGCATAACGCGTGCGTAGAGCTCACACTATAACATGACGTAAGCACTAAAGCCGAAATGTGCTTACGCACAGAAAAATCCAGATGCAGGAATCTGTGCGTTCTCCAACTTCCACGTTCTTCCGCTACATAAATTCCGGTCAGCGTAAAAAGTAACGCTCGTGCACGCACCTTCTGTCCCGCCCCAACTCCTCCTAGAATTACGCCTTTTTGAATATGCAAATCAATATAAATAGCCCTTAAGCTCATCCTTCTGTGAAAAGACAATGGGAAAAGCACGGGGGAAAATATAAGAATTTCAGTGAATACCAAGTGGAGGCAAAGGAAAAACATACTATTTGTTGATTTAAACCGTTGTATAATCAACAAAAGGAAGTTGATCGAGTGACATAGCGTGTTGGAGAAACTTGAAAGCTCAAGTTCACAAAGTCTCACAGTGCTCAAAACAAAAAAGAAGTTGTCAGATATCAAAGTCGCCGTGAAAAGGGAGTGGTAGCCCACTGTCTGAGTGTCATATGAAAGCTTATTAGGGTACAGAGAAAAAAAAAAGGCACACAGTGGGAAAAAGCACGAAATGTCAACTTCAATCTCGAAATTACCACTTTAATCGCGTAGTTTATTTTGTCATTAAATTAGAAGATCATAAACTTCATCTTAAAATCGTTTAATTAACCAGTTTCTAAAATTCCATCGTAATTAAAGTAGCACATTAAATGCTTTGTTTTGTATGTGATCTTCTATGTGCTCTATGTGTGTGAATCACTACGTGCTTCTTAAGCTGGCTCTCTTCCTCTGACAGGACACAGAATCCATTACATTCATGATATTACAGCTCTCTGAATAACTAAAATACTGAGATGTATACGTGATATCATTTTCATGATGATAGGAGTTAAAGCACGTTATTAAACATGAGTTTCACAGTGGCGCAGTGATTGTGCGCTACCTTCGATGAAATTATTTATTGCAGCAGTACTCATGGGCGGCTCTAGGCTTGTGGCAGACCTGGACAGAGAAAGAATCGGTGGCCTCTTCGCCCGCTAATGTCAATATGGTATCTTATCTCGCGCTCATGACACAAGCGTTTAACTTTTGTCAAAATTTGCCGCTGCATTTTTAGCTGTTTCTTTATTTTCTGTTTCTGTTTTATATTCAATATATATTGGCGTGGCTGCCCCTGCAGTACTGTCTCTTTCAAATGTACTAACCTCCAATTCCAGTCCTTGCTTTTCTTTCTCCAAGTGACCAATCGCCACACAATCAGCTCTGTAATAGACGTTAAGCCATCTGTAAGCTTAGAGCGCCTTGATTCTTCAAAACGTTTAAGGAACATTGAAATATCTTCGTAGTACATGTTTAATTATTCTGTCCTTCACGCCAGTCCCAGTGAAGCATACAGTGTGAGGCAGGAACAACCTTTAATTATTAACAATATAGATTATTTAAATGAAGCTAAAGTTTTATCTGTATAATATATTAAACATATTTTGCTGCATTTCATCTTAAAAATGATATCGCCATCATATGTAAATACACGCTTTATAAAGTGACTCAGGTTGTGCAATATTATAACTGTAGTGCAAGTTTACAGTGAGGTAATTCTACTTATAAGCACAGACAGTTCTACAAGGAGCACTTGATGGACTGATTGAGTGCGTTTAGAGCTCCTGGGATGAAACTTTTTCTGAACCGTGAGGTCCGTACTGGAAAGGTTTGAAGCGTTTGCCATGTGAGAAACAGTTCAAGTAGGAAGCATGGCTGAGGCAATGTGTGCTTGATGCTGTATACCGATAATTCTCTTTCCGATCATCTGCTCCGAGTGGTGCAGAGAGAGTAATATGGAAAAAGATGATCCAATGTGGCAACCCCTAATGAGAGCAGCTGAAAGAAGTAAAATAGATAGATAGATAGATAGATAGATAGATAGATAGATAGATAGATAGATAGATAGATAGATAGATAGATAGATAGATAGATA
>JANRMT010061414.1:27305349-27330923 GCA_026402145.1 Polypterus bichir lapradei
ATATATATATATATATATATATATATATTGTCACAAGAATGAGACATACTCAGATAAAGGTTTGGGGCAGCCACCTGTATAATCTGGTATCCTGGCTGCAGAGTCATTTTTATAGAAATACAGAGCACTGAAGTGCATACAACCGAGTCCAAAACAAGACTGAGGGAAAAGGGAAAAGGGCAGGCTTTTAAAGGGGAAGACAGGAAGTGAGGTCATAAGGATCGGGCACATGTTCATCACTCATTGGATCAAGCCCGGACGTGACATCAGAGGGGCCGGAGCTGGTAAGGTCTGTTTCCATTGGTTCGGTCCCGGAAGTGATGTCAAGAGAGCCAGGTGGAATCTCCCAGGAATGGTCTACAGGGAAGGGAGAAAAAGAGTCAGTGCACTCTGCCACATCCCGGCATGCCACAGAACTGCCTTCACTCAAGCCCTTTAGCTGCCTCCCATGCGCACGTGTGTGACAAGATATATATATATATATATATAGTGACAGATAGGGGGCTCTGTCGTCCCCTTGAACGCTCAGGCCAGATGCCAGACACCAGATAAAAGTCCAATAATTTCTTTTATTACAATAATAAAGTGCACAAAGCACCCTCCACTCCACTATACTCATAAACAATAAACTATAACAATAACCAAACACACAATCCTCCACTCCCAGATACGTTGTCACCCTGCCACCCGACTCAGCTCGCCCATCTGGGATCTCCCACAGTCTTTTATAGTCCATGACTCAGAAGTGCTTCTGATCCCTTAGGTCAAGTGATTACCCAGCACTTCTGGATCAGGTGAAAACTCCTTTTCTTTGTCAGCCCGGAAGCACTTTATTTCTTCCGTCCTCGTGACATGGAAGTACTTCCAGGCTATATGGAAAATAAACGTCTCGGTGCCTCCCTGCAGCGGCCCCTGGTGGCCCCGACGTTATCCAGCAGGGCTGTGTGTGTACTAAAACTCCATAGTCCATGATGCCCTGCTGGAATTCGGGGCATCTCCATGACGCAGGGAGGGCTTGCTCTGGTGGCCTAGTGGTATTGGCCGGGATGAATGGCCGGCCATAGTCCACAATATATATTTGTTTTTGTAGTATAATATTTATTGTTGTAAGCCATATTGCTATAGAAGATGTTTAGGATTTACACCATGTACCCTTTGTTTCCCAAACACAGCTCCAACTCCTTTATTAAATTTGCAAATGACACCACCATCATAGGCCTAACCATCAACAATAAGGAGAGGGCTTACAGAGAGAAGGTTTACCTGCTGATTTAATCATGTTATGACAACAAACTGACCCATAATGTTAGGAAAACCAAGGAGCTGGTCATAGATACCAGGAAGCAGTAGGCAGACTACATTCACATCTACATCTGAGAGTATACTGATGTTTCTTGAAGTGTCTTTCAGCGATAAACTGAAATGGGTACAACACATCTCAGCAGTTGTCGAGAAAGAGACAAATCCTCGGATCACCCTCTGGTTCTTGGATTTGCAGCCACTTAAATATATGGTGTGACACCCTGTTGAGGATCACATCATTCCAATGCTGAAGCCTTGTTCCATTGTCATGACCTTGTGGTTCAAGTCACCCAACCTGACAGGTCTGGGCAGGGAATGGTGGTGGTGGGGATGGGGGGGTCTTGTCACACATGTGCCAGTAGAAATCACTCAAAGGGCTTGTGTGGTCTCATTAGTTCTCACCCATGTCAAGAGTGGGCACTGGTAATCAGAGTTTGTCATTTTTCATCCACAGACCAGAAGCTCAGAATGTCAAAGACCCATCAGGTCACTTCAGGTTTCATCTCTCAGACCCGCCACTTCCTGCCCTGAAGAAATTCTGAATACCCTCCTCCTGCCATCATGGAGGCATTTTGCTAGATGGACACACGTCTTCAAAGATGCTCTTGTTTCAATTTATTACTTGTCCAAACAAATAATCCTCTACAAATTATAAGGATCACCAGATGGTAGCCCAGCTCTTTTTCTACTATTGTATATTTCATTTTTCACTGTATATATACAGTACATATTGTCACGTTCTGGGCTCTGAGTTGCATAAATGAGATTAATAAACAGTTCTTTTTAAAAGCACACTTTATTCTTGAAGAAGTACAAATGGAGTTAGAGTCTTTCAGCAACAAAGACAACAGAAATGAAAACTTATCTTCAATTAAACTTGGCTCTGTTTCAATCTTTTCAGACTTAATGAAATTCCCATTTCGAGACTGAGCAGAAAGACAAATCCCTGTAGCTGGGAGAAAGCTGATTGCATTAATAAGACAAGCACTTTTAAAGACTTTTATTACTGTAAGATTTAAGAGTTTCAGGCTAAAGCGTTGAGCACACAGCTGATCTTATATCTCTCTGACTAGTGTTTGCATGACATTGCATTTTCTTTGAAGCTAAACCTTGTCTAGAAAAGTAAAGAGCAGCATTTTCTGCCCCATATATCACACACTCTCCCTCGGCTTCATTTGCTTACTTAACAAAGCAACCCTCTGTTATAGGCTCCGCAAGTCGAGAAGAGATATCTACGTTAATTTTGTGCTTACCTAGACTACAATAGTGCTATTTGATTGAGGTGGCATATAGACTCCAATTAGAATGACTGATGTGACTTCTCTAGGCAGGTAAAAAGGTTTGCAATTAATTGACATGAATTCTAAATGAGGTGAACAGTTTCTTCCCAGCACTTTAAGAACTGTGCACCATGAGTTGTGGATAAAGAATCACACTCCACCGGCATTATGGTAATTGTGTTGTTGATAACTTTGGTCAGCCCTAAAAAGCTTGTACCCAAGAAGGCTGATGGTCTTGTCTCAAATTAAATCAGTCAGCCAAGTCTCAATAAAGCAAAACACTGCAATGAATAAATAGTCAGTTCTAGACCTAGGAGCGGACTGGATCTTAAAACCAGCCTGGGCATCCTTCAACAAGTGAGGTGACGTGGTCGACCCACTCGGCCCATTATTCATTGTAATTTTCTTAAAATCTGTGATGAGTACATGGCTCGCTACCTGGTATGAGCCTATGATATGAACTCTGTCTAAACTGTTATCAAACTTAATCTGTACACTGTTGTTTAGACACAACTTAAAATCTGACGACCATGCTTAGAAATAAAATTTAATGAAAAATAAAAATTTAGTAACACGGCTTACACGTTATTAGAGTACATGTCAAATATCAGTGTCATGTCCAAGTGCCAGTACCCTAGTAGGCTAGTAGCTTACGCAGTTTGTTGCTTTTAGCGGCCACATCATCAACAATACTGTTAGTGTCAAGTTTGGCTAGGATACTTTTCTCCACCGACATCAACATGAACGCCTCAAGATGTTCTTGCGTCATTGTGCTTCTCAGGGGGCTTTTGATTCTCTTCAACGCAGTGAATGATATGAGGTCAGACGAGGATGAGGTCATGAGTGGGTGTTAATAAAACTTTACTTAATTTAATGCCAAATAATTACCCATATAGGCAGTTAGGCAGCCTAAAGCAAAGTAAGTGATCACAGGTATGAAACAATTATTTTCAACTCGATAATCAAACTGCTCATTTACAATGGAATAAATTATAACCAAGGTTATAATGAAAACCTCACATGATTGAAATGTTCCATTAACTTAATGATAATCTATAAATGTTCCGTCCTAATATGAAAAATTCCTATCCTGTGCTTTATAACTTTATTTCATCATACTAATAATCGCAGCTGAAAACCACTAATTATCACTCACGCCAACAACCAGATAACAATAAAATACATAATACATAATCTAAACTAATTATTAGTACCGAAGAATTTAAAAGCTAGATATGAGATAAAATAAATTGCAATAATGTATATGCTAACCGAAATGTAGCGGTATAGAAACAGAAATCGGCAAAAGGCAGTTTTGACCAAATTTTTCGCTGCAACGTTGTGTATTGACAACTAAAGCAACTTGATGATGTAATACAGTATATTATTACTATATAAATCGCAGTACCGCACAGATAATGTTTAGTAGTTTAGAAAATGAATTTTAATGTCAAACAGTAATTAGTACATAAAATTTATTTCATGAAATGGCCAGCCCATGACCAGACCAGAGTCTGCGGCCCACCGGGCATTGCCCAAATGCCCTAATGGCCAGTCCGCCCCTGTCTAGACCTTATACGTTGTCACAAGAATGAGTCGGAGACATCATAAAGAGTTGGGGCAGCCACCCGTATATTATTTTCTCAGCTTTTTTATAGCACGATGTGCCTAGGTCAGAGTACAAAGCAGAACTGCCTGTATGGAGACAAGATGGCAGTTTTAACAGCCTGAAAGGGAAATGATGTCATTGGTGCAGGAACTGGGAGTGGCGTCCTGATGCCCGGAAGTGACGTCATCATCGGGGCTGGAAACAGACATGATTTCCCAGGAAAGGTCTGCAAGGGACTGAGAGAGATAGTCAGTACACTCCGCCAACCCCTGGCCTGGCGTAGAATTACTATTGTTTAGACCCCTTATCTGTTTCCCATGCGCACATGTGTGACAACGTAATCAAAGCTCATTGATTTTATTGCACAAAGATACACTGTGATGGATGAAAGCCATCTGATGAAACTACGGATTGAAGCATTTGGCTACAGAAAATAAAGACCGATACCCATTAGGCTCTCAGTTCATTCTGAGAAATTTCTATGTCGACGATGGAGTCACAAGTACAGACAGCTCAGAGAAGGCTATTAAGTTGGCAGAAGAAGCCAGAAGACTTTGTGCCCTGGGTGGTCTTAGGCTCCACAAGTTTGTGTCCAATGACAAAGCTGTCCTGGAAAGCATACCAGCAACTGAACGTGCATCAGACATTAAAGACCTCAACCTTGCCTTTAACAACTTACCTTCGGAGAGAGCGTTGGGTATCCAATGGCATGTTGAATCAGACAGCCTGAAGATCAGCACCAATCTTAAGGAACAGCCTGCAACGCGTCGAGGCATATTGTCCATTGTTGCATCCCTGTACGATCCCTTGGGTCTCGTAGCCCCCTTTTTGCTCATTGGAAAGGAAGTGCTGCAGCAGATGTGCTGCCATGGAACAGGTTGGGATGACCCTCTCACCAACGAACTTCGCCCACGGTGGGAGAAATGGAAAAACGACCTCAACAACTTGGATAGGATAAATATACCCCGAAGTTACGCACCGGCAGATTTCGGAAAGGTTATCAAACGTGAGTTACATCACTTCTCCGACGCAAGCACAACCGGCTATGGACAGTGTTCATATCTGAGGCTTAGCAATGAAGAAGGAGACATCCACTGTGCACTAGTCATGGCCAAATCTCGTGTCGCCCCAACAAAAGTTACCACGATTCCAAGATTAGAGTTGACGGCTGCAGTCATCTCTGTGAAAACCAGCAATGTTTTGAAGGAAGAACTGGGATATGCAGACATTGAAGAGCATTTCTGGACCGATTCCAAGGTTGTACTAGGGTACATCAATAACGAGGCTCGACGTTTTCACACGTTTGTAGCCAACCGTATCCAGAAGATACATCTCTACACGAATCAAGGCCAATGGAGATACGTCCCTACCGACCAGAATCCTGTGGATCGTGCTTCTAGAGGTTGTTTCGTCAATGAGCTAATATCATCGAACTGGTTTACTGGCCCTGCATTTCTATGAGAAAAGGGAGTTGACCTCTCAGAAGAAGTGGCTCCGGAACTGTCAGTCGGAGATCCAGAATTTAAAGAAACACAGACTCTAAACACGGAAACTATAGAACAAGACTCTCTTGCCAATCGGCTGACAAGGTTCTCGTCCTGGACTCGTGTTGTTTGTGCAGTGGCTCGCATTCTTCGAAGGATCAACAAGGATAAGTCAAACGGTCTCTCTACAGTGCAGGAAAGAGAAGAAGCAGAGCCCTCATCATCAAAGATCTGCAGAGACAAACATACTCAGAGGAAGTGCGGCTATTGAAGAAAGGTTGTCAACTGCCACCTCATAACAAGCTACATCGCCTCAACCCCTTCTTGGACAACGATGGTGTGATTAAGGTGGGAGGTCGACTCCGTGATTCAAATCTTCCTCTCTCAGTCAAACACCCTACCATCATTCCAAAGGAACATCATGTTACAAGGATGATCATAGCATACTGTCATGAAGAAGTCAAGCATCAAGGCAAGGGGATGACTCTCAGTGCGATCAGGACAAGGGGTTACTGGATACCAGGAATTGGTAGGACGGTTGTATCTTATCTTCGCCGATGTGTAGTTTGTCGAAAGCTTCGGAGATGGACAGAAGAACAGAAAATGGCTGATCTCCCTCCAGAGCGAGTAAATCCATCTCCACCCGTTACCTACTGTGGAATGGATTGCTTTGGACCCTTCTATACCAAGCAAGGACGTAGTGTGCGAAAACGATACGGTCTCCTTTTCACCTGCTTCTCCTCTAGAGCCATCCATATTGAAATGCTCGAGGACCTATCTACAGACTCATTCATAATTGGACTGCGCTGCTTCATTGCTATACTTGGAGCCGTGCGCCAGATCAAATCTGACCAAGGCAGTAACTTCCTAGGAGCCAAGAATGAACTACAGGAAGCCCTCACGGAACTAGATGGTGATAAACTGACAAACTTCCTTTCTAAGAAGCCGTGTGACTTCATCCTAAATGCTCCTGGTTCAAGTCATGTTGGTGGAGTGTGGGAGCGTCAAATTAGAACAGTCAGGAGTGTTCTCAACACGACCCTCGCACTCTCATCTGGAAACCTACCTGATGCTTCACTCAGAGCATTCTTCTATGAAGCAATGACGATAGTTAACAGTCGTCCTCTCACTGTTGAAAACTTACACGATCCCAATAGTCTTGAGCCACTGACACCAAACCACTTACTTACCCTGAAGTCTACCATTACACTTCCTCCCCCCGGCAAGTTCATAAGGGAAGATATGTACGCGAGAAAGAGATGGCGCCACGTACAATACTTGGCCGATCAGTTCTGGAGCCGTTGGCGGAAAGAGTATTTGGCCAACATTGCCTTCAGACAACGCTGGCACACCCCAAAGAGAAACCTGCAGACGGGAGATATAGTCATAATGAAGGATGAAGACTTGCCCAGAAATGAATGGAGATTGGGCAGAGTCGTAGAAACTACAATGGACAGAGATGGATTGGTTAGGAGAGTAAAGCTATGTCTAGGTGACAGGAAACCTGGCAAAAATGGTGAACGTCTCATCAAGCGGTCAGTACTTGTATGGCCAGTTCAAAAACTAGTCTTATTGTTGGAAAATGACTAGTTCATTCCTTGCATACTATGCTTCTGTTGGTTAGTCATTCTTTGTATTAGGAAATCATTTGTGTTCTCTCTTCCTATAGTTATGAAGTTATGATATTTGAAACACTAATGATTTGGTGGGAGTGTAAATGACCCAGATTATTTGTTCAATTTGATATATTTTAGATACTTAAATACCTGAACGAATTATACCTTATAATGTTCATTAGACTCTTATTTTGAAATTGGGAACAGGCAACTTCCGGGAAGGAAGATCGAACTGCTACTGTTTGCTCACCAAAAAAGGTTAATGAGAAAGTTATCGTTTTCCATTCATCTTTAAATTAGCATCTAGCTGGAAGGCGAACAGCTCTTACGATGTGTCTATGGTAATTTGTGAATAAATGTGTTGGAATACCCCACCATGGTCCATTCGTCATGATTATTGAGTGCATTGTCTGAATAAAGTCCGGCTGGAATGCTACAACCATTGTGCCTGGGGGTTTGGGGCCCATTGTCACTTCCCACTGGCCACAATATATGCGTTTGTTCATTGTAACTCCATTTCTGACATCAAATTGAACTAATAAACATCTTCTTGAGATGAGCTCCTCACACTTTTGTATGTTTATTTATGTGTTATGAATGAAAATTCAGAACCTTTCATTTATTCTGGAAAAATGAGTCTCCTTTCTCCTATTTTTTGGTATTTCACATTTGTATTCATGAAAGTAATGCTACATTCATGAAAACTAGTTACAGGTCAATTACTACAATAACTGCAGTAATTCTCACAAATTGAATTTACTATTTGATGTTGTCAATTTTATCCCAATTTCTTTCTTTCCTTCTCCTGTTTGCATGGTTTTATGTTTATCTTATTTCTTATTTTAGGGATCTGTTTTTAATCGCCCTCTTTCATTTTTATGTATTGCTTTTTTGTCCTCCTTTTCTTCCTTTGTCTTTAGCTGTATATAATCATTAGATCAGTAACAGAAACCTGGCTAAAGCTGAGTGATGAGCATAAGTATAACATAGATGGGTACATATTATTTAGGAAAGGTAGACAATACAGAAATGGTAGGAGAACACCGCTTATGTAAAACTGCACCTGAACGCATACATTCTTTAGTAAGATGACAAGCTACATCTTAGTGAAGATGTTTAATTTAAGTAGAACGTAGATAGTATTCTAATACACCTTTTAAACAATATTAAAAAAGAAAGCTTATTGGGGAATAGTTCAGTCATGGGGGCTTTAATTACCCATAGATTAACTGGGCCAACTTTACACATAGCAAAGCACAAGAACAGGAGTTTTTGGACATAATCAGTATGTTAAAGCATCAATTAAAGGGGAAACCTATTTAGATTTAGTGTATTGTAATAATCAAAACAGAACACAAAGGGTATTTAGTAAGATTGTATCCAGCTGGTGGCACATGCTCCCTGGAAATATGTTAATTACAGACTGCAGCTTTTGCTAAACCAAAATTCACATACTGTATATATAAATAAAATAGTATATCTTACCCTAGTGGTATGGCAGTGATTCTAAGATGAACAGAGAAAAAAATTACATTAAAGTGAAAGTGTGATGCATTCGGGTGTTCCTGTAGTTGGCCCTGGCCTGTTTCGAAAGAAAGAGTGTGGAAGGCATGTTTCCTCAGTACGGGCAAGAGTGATGTCTTCCATCCATCCATAGGTGAGCTCTAATATCCAGTGCAGTTGCCAGAGTTTTATACCTTTTCACACTCCAAAATAAGAGCATACATCTACCAAACATGGATACATTCAATGGAACACTCTAAATAGCAGACAGTAGCCCCTGGCCATATATTGATTATCACCAAAAAGGGAGTACATCAGCACTTTATAATAGCCTGTCAGAGTCAACTTCCACTTGTCTCTTAACCATCTCCCTGTCAGGTTCTCCAAGCAAGCTGTTTTGAGTGGATTCAGCTGTATTTATTTATGGCCTCAATTAGCCTTCTCTCTATTATAAAAGAAAATCCTGAGACGGGACGAGACTATTTCCAAGAGATTTTTTCAAGTCCCGTGAGACAAGACTTTTGCCATGAGTCTTTTTCAAGTCCCACCCTCCTCTCAATCAAACCATGCCCACGGTCCTCTCACCTCTCATTTGTGTGAATGCTTTCGGCAGACAGTTCCTGCTCTCTCAGCTCTTATAAATTTTAATGTTATCCTCACTTTAAGATCCCAAATAAAGAAGACTTATTATGTCCAAATCTTATTGAAGAATTTCACCCCAAAGGGTTATCAGCAGAAGAAATGAGTACACAGGCAATCCTAGCACAGAGAAACAATGAAGTGAAACAAATTAACGCCACAAATGTTGATTGGTTACACGGCAAATTGGTTAAATGCATATCGATAGACTATGCTGAAACAGTGGGTGGTGATCGTTGGAAGAAGAAAATATCGATTTACAATATCCCGAAGAATATCTACAACCGTTAACACCGTCAGGTCTTCCACTGCCCGAATTACTGTTGAAAGAAGGATGTATCCAAGAAAGGTCATGTAGTACATCTTTCGCAGATAACATTACACAACAAAGGAGATCTTGATATGCCATTCATATTAAAACGTTAACAGTTTCCCGTTAGAATAGCTTTTGCAAACAAAATTAACAAATCACAGAGACAAACATTCGAAAAAGTCAGTTTATTTATTAGAGAGAAAGAAATTAAATTCACTCACGGGCAGATACACAGTATGCTGTGTTATCACAATGTAAGTCCAAACACCAAATCAAAATTCAATGCGATATTGACTAAAATTTAATTTACAAAATTGCTTTTACTGAAGTTTTACAGTAAAATTGTAAGTTTAAAAAGTATTTGCATGTTAATTTCAAAGCCAAACAGAATGAAAACGTATAACGTAACAAATATTTCTAATGCAACATGAAACATAATTTACTTTCAAATTATTATGTTTTACTGTTTTTTAATATGGTTAATTACTTGCTGTAATGTTAAATAGTTAATTCTATTATGCATATGTAACAATTCCCATGCAAATAACAATCTGTTTAAATTGTACGTCTGCATCCCCATACGTGAGTGGCAGAAATGCAAAGCCCCCTATTTTATCATAAAATAATGTGTATGGAATAAACCTCACAGATCACAGTGGCACACTTCAAACCTTTGGCTACAATCCACCCTTTGACACTGCGACCTGTGAATAGTCTATGAAGAGCATGTCCACAAAGTAGGAGGTACTCATTCCCACCCCTACAGTCCAGAATGCTCATCAAGAATTTTTCTAGAGAATTGGAGTCTACCTAGTTCTTACTTTGTTCTTCTATCCATCCATTATCCAACCCGCTATATCCTAACTACAGGATCACGGGGGTATGCTGGAGCCAATCCCAGCCAACACAGGGTACAAAGCAGGAAACAAACCCCGAGCAGGGCAACAGCCCACCGCAGGGCGTGCACACACACACACCAAGCACACACTAGTGACAATTCAGAATCGCCAATCCACCTAACCTGCATGTCTTTGGACTGTGGGAGGAAACTGGAGTACCCGGAGGAAACCCACGCAGACATGGGGAGAAAATGCAAACTCCACGCAGGGAGGACCCAGGAAGCGAACCGAGGTCTCCTAACTGCGAGGCAGCAGCAATACCCACTGCACCACCATGCTGCCCATTTTGTTCTTCTAGCAAGTATAAATATATTTTTTACAATAGTGAAGACAATATTAACTACAAATTAATAACACAATTGTTAGTATAGGGTGACCGTTTGGTGAAAACTCTCACCAGTGGTGTGTGGAGATCTCCTTAATTTCTTCTGCAGAGATAATTATTTTTTCTTTAAATAGTTTTGTTTCTTACATTAGTTACATTGCTGTAATGGAATACCCCCGGGCCCTTATAGTGGGTGCCATCGCCCTATGTTATATTGTGTGTAGCCATGACACATGCAGATATAGCATCTGTCTAAAGCATTTCAGTGGAATTTGCTATATGATGCCAATAACTAACTGTCTCCAGCTAAGATATGTAACATGGATTAGGCAATGTTCCTACCCTTTAACATATGATCTCTTCTTGTTCATTATAGCACAACGCAGATTCTACTGTATTACTTCCCATACTGTATCTGTCTTAAAGTGAAAATACTGCTGTATTGCTATGATCCCTTGGCAACAATGTGATTGAGCCATTAGGATCCAGTGACCATAATGCAGTATAATACATTTTCCAATGTTACAGTAGTAGTGCAAAGTTTAAGGATTAAAAGTATTACATACTGTTCATTCGGAAATTTCAAAGTAGTAAAAAATTAAAAAGAACTCCACAGTTGATAAATAAGGAGCTGAAAAAGAGGCTGCAAATCTCTGTGAGGCAATCAAGACAAATAAGTCCAGTGTTAAATGCAGGTCTTATTAGAGAATTAGAGCAATGATTAAAAAAAGAAAAAGCTTAAAGGCAGTTAGAGAGAAATAACACAGGTGTCCTAAATACATTTTTTTCAGTATTTGAGTAATTAATGTCCAGAATGAGGTTAAGTGCATTAATATCGGTATGTTCAGTAAGGGTGAACTGAAGCAAATTGTAACGAGCTCTGAGTCAGACCTCACTTGTCATCTCCAGTTTTAGCCAGGTTTTGATATAATGATTGTGTGCAGCTTTAAGATGGCAGCAGACAGTCTTAGTGGGTGGGAATATTCGGAGAAGCCATATATAAAGTGGTCTGTGAGCAAGAGGTAATGGGGCATGGACACAGCACTTAGAAGAAACACTTTGATTGGATGCGTCTCCTGGCTACTGCAGCACATCAGCTCAGATGCTTGGTTGTGGAATGGACCCTGGGCTTGGGGTGAGTCACAGAGAGATGGGGTGGTAGTGTGACATACGGGTAATCTCTGACCGTTGCTGAGATGAAGTCAGACGGTGTGTTGAACACCATAAAGGACAAAGCAGCTGGGTGTTTGTGTCACTGATAAACATCTGGTGGAACAGGTGGAAACATTGCTGAAGATGCCAATGATCATTTTTAGGGCTACTCACCAGCAGTTGGCACTAAGGAGCTAATTCCATTCCTCAATCTCTCACACCTCTGGGTCATTACAATATTGTAAAGTTACAGTATCAGGCTTAATGCGAAAAAGTAACTTTTTATTTGTCAACACTCACAAGAGGCTGCAATAGAACATCAAAGCACTTTTCAGTCAGTTTCTTAACAAGCAGGGAAATGTCCACTCTACCCACTCCTTTATATTAACTTTGCTCCAACACCAGACAGGCTTACCCACCTCCTTTAAGGGAACAACATTACAATACAGACAGTGAAAGAGTAAATGCACATTAATGACATTTTTCTGAAGTTTACATGTGTGAAGAACTCGATTACCTCCCAGCAGTAACAGGAATAGCCACGGAGGTACTTAGTGATTAGGAAATTGTACACAGAGAAGAAGTGCTTACCTTAACGCCCCTATTGCGTGTACACTTTCTGGTATTTGTTAACTACTTTTTAACTTCTAGCAAGTTTATATTTAATTTCCATGCACAAGCTCTCTTTTCTTTCCATCTCTTTCCTCCCACTTCTGTTGCCTACAAGCAATGATTTGAAAATGAAACGCAATGTAGCTGGTGCTTTGTAGACATGTATTGTATGTTATTAGCAGATAGAAAGGCTATGCTGAGTTACACAGCACTCATTGTTTAGTACAAGCCGAGGGAAGTTGTGTCTCACACCGTCATGAACACATTTGATATCTGTTTAATTCATTGTGTTTCATTTTTGAATAATATACATTTTTTCTTTTCAAATTTTTTTGAAAATATTTTATGGTTAGTATGGTGACATCATTTTTTGAGCGCTTGTTTTCATAGGCATCACCATTTTGTGTTTTTGTTTCCCTGGATTCCACTGTTTGATGTGTCCGGTGTGACCACCAGGGTGTGCGCCAGTTCCCCAAACAGCCGACAGAACCGATACAGCCACAAGTGCAGCAACACACATATTTATTTACACAGGGAAAAACTTCCCAAATTGTTCCCCTTGGCAGCACAGTACAAAAAGGGCAAAGGACAAATCACATCACTTCTTCTTGTCTCTGTCTTGCTTCCACCTCCACTCCTCCTCTGGCAAGTTTGTCCTGATCCTCCCGACTCCGGCTCCCGGAATGAAGGCTCCCTTTATGCTGCACCTCGCAGTGCTCCAGTTGGCTGATTAATGAGGTCTGGAATCACTCCCCGGTGTGGTAAAAGCCCAAAGTAGGATTGTGCAGTTTCTGCAGCTCCCCCTAGCAGCATCCCCAGAACCCAACAGGGCTGAACTGACAAATGCCAATTTTCATAGAGCCTTCTGGGAATCCGAGGCACCGCTGCAACCTAGGAGGGCTGCCAAGTAGCAGTTTGGGGGAGATAGAGCCTTTCAAAAGCCATCTCCCCCTGTCCTTCCTTTAAAGAGGCATCGTGGATGGGTAAAGATGTTGGAAATCCTTCACACTGGTCACTGTGATCATATGTGGTTGCACGTGATGCTTGTGCCATGTGACCAGTGATATTATGGCAACCATAATATTTAACATGGCCATTCACACTGGAGGATATCCATTCATTAAGACCAAATCCATGTTTTTACCTATGGTACAACTATATCAGAGGCGGCCTTAGGAGTACGCGGGGCCTTGGGCGAGTGTCATATGCGGGGCCGAGAGCCATAAGTGTAGGCTATATACCGTACCAACACGCTCACGGGCGTGTCCGCCTCTAATGCTGTACGCCTTATTATTGTTAAAAAACATGGTGCCTTATGAAGGTACCATTGGCTGTTTGATTACATTATGTATTGTAATTGTTCTTGACTCTTTTCACCCAAAAGCAAGAAACATGATTTCTCACTCTATATTTCGACAAGAAAGAAGAGTCGAGATAAGGCCATTTGCAGACACCTGCATGGTATTAGCGTCGCCTTCTTTGCTGACCCAGTGTAAATCCGAAACTGAAGGGCGTAATTATTACGGTATTTTGAAACCAGAAATGTCGTGCTAAGAGCTTTCTTGGTTATTGGTATAGATGCTGGGAAAGGTTTCTAAAGTAACAAGTCCTCGTTTATGAGTGGTTTCCAAAGAAATCCACCACGTACCGTATTTCAGTCTATTTGAACGGATTTGAATGTTTTGCAGAGGCCCCGCATATTTGTATGATGAGCTGACGGTAACAAAAGAATCTCCTATTGCCCTAGTCGCCACCCCCAAAGGCCGCCTCTGACTATATCTTCTTAGAGAACTTTTTTTTATTATTAATTATATTATTCATATGTTACACTGCATATATTCTCAAACACGTGAGTCTAAGGGGTGTTTTACTGACTCTGACCAGGTAAGAATCAAGCGGAAGTTCCAAAGGGATGACACAGGCAATAACTTCTTTCCCCTCTTTACCTTTAGAGTAGAGGACGATGTTGCCTATAAGCACTGACATCAGTTTTGGTTCAACTGCTATTTAATGACCCGGTCATTGATGGACCAGTTTCAGAGAAAGACAGATCCTTGTTTCCTGAAGTTTTTTTCTGGTCACATTCCCTTAGGACATCTGTTAAATTTGCCTTTTCTCTGCAGATATCTGCATTCAACTAAATAAGGTTTCCATCCTGGACCCCAACTCTTCATCTGTTCCTACTTTCTTTAATTAGAATATATACAGTTGCCACGCATGTGTGTCAGAGGGTCACCCTCTAGTTCCTCCCAGGTAATGTAATTCTAACGCAGGCAGAGATGGGTGCTGCTGCTAACTATGTGATCTTTCTTTGCCTCCACAGTGCAGAGAAACCAGCCAGTGAGGACACTCCACTCCTTCTGTTCGAGGACCATAAAACCATAGCTATCTGGAATTAGGTGTCACTTATTGACTGGAAGCTTAAAGAAGCAGAACTCCTTCATACTCCAACCATAGTGAACCATGACATCTTTAGAGGTAATATGAATGTGCCTTTTGTTTAAAATGTCTTTGGGCAACTCTTTTGTTTGTTTCCACTGTTTTTATTGAACTGTGGAAGAAAATGAGGAGGGCCAGGTTGGCACCCCAACATTTTTGTCTTTTGACCCATCATCCCGTTGTACAACCACAACAATATACCATATATGAAAGAGACCACTTGGGAACAAATGATGCCATTTGAAATGACCAATTACCCTAAACAGCACATCATCGGTTATGTTGGAGGAAAAACAAAGCATCTCTCATTGTAACAAATCAGAATTTGTATCATCTTTAGACTCGGTTCATCTAATTTGTGGCATTGTTGGAGTTATTTTTCTGATACTGAATAGATTTTATTATTATGTTGGGGATGCCATTTTGTTTCTTGTCCTAATGTGGTTGTTGCCAGTTTGTGTTGCTTATGGTTACAATGTACATTGCTGGTCATAAACGGCTCAAAAAATTTTAAAGAAGACTTTGAAAACACATCAGATCTCAATGAAAAAAAAAATCCAGCTGGATTTCTATACTGTTATGGACTGAGTAATGTGTTAGGAATGAAAGGATATCACACCATTTGATGGAAATGAAAATGATCAACCTACAGAGGGCTGAATTCAAAAGACTCTTCGAAAATCAAAGTGAAAAAATTATGCAGCAACTCCAACTCATGCTCAATAGTTTGTATACCCTCCCCCCTCCCCACATGCTTCAGCATCAGTAGGCGGCATGCTCCTAATGAGACGACGGACAGGGTCCTGGAGGATTTCCTCCCAGATCTGGACCAGGGCATCACTGAGCTCCTGGACAGTCTGAGGTGCAACCTGGCGGTGTCGGATGGGCGGAAACATTATGTCCCCAAGTTGTTCTATTGGATTTAGGTCAGGCGGGCACGGGGGCAAGTCAATGGTATCAATTCCTTCATCCTCAAGGAACTGCCTGCATACTCTTGCCACATGAGCCCAGGCATCGTTGTGCACCAGGAGGAACCCAGGACCCACTGCACCAGCATAGGGTCTGACAATGGGTCCAAGGATTTCATCCCAATACCTAATGGCAGTCAAGGTGTCGATGTCTAGCCTGTAGAGGTCTGTGCGTCCCTCCATAGTTATGCCTCCCCAGACCATCACTGACCCACCACCAAACCAGTCATACTGAACAATGTTACAGACAGCATAACGTTCTCCATGGCTTCTCCAGACCCTTTCACATCTGTCACATGTGCTCAGGGTGAACCTGCTATCATCTCGGAAAAGCACAGGGCGCCAGTGGTGGACCAGCCAATTCTGGTATTTTATGGCAAATGACAATCGAACTCCACGGTTCTGGGCAGTGAGCACAGGGCCCACTAGAGGACATCGGGCCCTCAGGCCACCTTCATGAAGTCTGTTTGTGATTGTTTGGTCGGAGACATTCACAACACTGGCCTGCTGGAGGTCACTTTGTAGGGCTCTGGCAGTGCTTATCCTGTTCCTCCTTGCCCAAAGGAGCAGATACCAGTCAGCCCTGCCGATGGGTTAAGGACCTTCTACAGCCCTGTTCAGCTCTCCTAGAGTAACTGCTTGTCTCCTGGAATTTCCTCCATGCCCTTGAGACTTTGCTGGGAGACACAGCAAACCTTCTGGCAATGACACATATTGATGTGCCATCCTGGAGAAGTTGGACTACCTGTGCAACCTTTGTAGGGTCCAGGTATAGCCTCATGCTACCAGTAGTGACACTGACCGTGGCCAAATGCAAAACTAGTGAAAAAACAGAAAAGATGAGGAGGGAAAAATGTCAGTGGCTTCCACCTGTTAAACTATTCTTGTTTTGGGGGTCGCCTCATTGTTGCCCAACTAGTGCACCTGTTGTTAATTTCACTAACACCAAAGCAGCTGAAACTGATTAACAACCCCCTCTGCTACTTAACTGACCAGGTCAACATCCCAGAGGTTTCATTGACTTGATGCTATACTTGGATTAAAAGGTGTTCCTTTAATTTTTTTGAGCAGTTTAGATAGATAGATAGATAGATAGATAGATAGATAGATAGATAGATAGATAGATAGATAGATACAGTGGTGTGAAAAACTATTTGCCCCCTTCCTGATTTCTTATTATTTTGTATGTTTGTCACACAAAATGTTTCTGATCATCAAACACATGTAACCATTAGTCAAATATAACACAAGTAAACACAAAATGCAGTTTTTAAATGATGGTTTTTATTATTTAGGGAGAAAAAAAATCCAAAACCTACCTGGCCCTGTGTGAAAAAGTAATTGCCCCCTTGTTAAAAAAATAACCTAACTGTGGTGTATCACACCTGAGTTCAATTTCTGTAGCCACCCCCAGGCCTGATTATTGCCACACCTGTTTCAATCAAGAACTCACTTAAATAGGACCTGCCTGACACAGAGAAGTAGACCAAAAGCACCTCAAAAGCTAGACATCATGCCAAGATCCAAAGAAATTCAGGAACAAATGAGAACAGAAGTAATTGAGATCTATCAGTCTGGTAAAGGTTATAAAGCCATTTCTAAAGCTTTGGGACTCCAGCGAACCACAGTGGGAGCCATTATCCACAAATGGCAAAAACATGGAACAGTGGTGAACCTTCCCAAGAGTGGCCGGCCGACCAAAATTACCCCAAGAGCGCAGAGACGACTCATCCGAGAGGTCACAAAAGACCCCAGGATAACGTCTAAAGAACTGCAGGCCTCACTTGCCTCAATTAAGGTCAGTGGTCACGACTCCACCATAAGAAAGAGACTGGGCAAAAACGGCCTACATGGCAGATTTCCAAGACGCAAACCACTGTTAAGCAAAAAGAACATTAGGGCTCGTCTCAATTTTGCTAAGAAACATCTCAATGATTGCCAAGACTTTTGGGAAAATACCTTGTGGACTAATGAGACAAAAGTTGAACTTTTTGGAAGGCAAATGTCCCGTTACATCTGGCGTAAAAGGAACACAGCATTTCAGAAAAAGAACATCATACCAACAGTAAAATATGGTGGTGGTAGTGTGATGGTCTGGGGTTGTTTTGCTGCTTCAGGACCTGGAAGGCTTGCTGTGATAGATGGAACCATGAATTCTACTGTCTACCAAAAAATCCTGAAGGAGAATGTCCGGCCATCTGTTCGTCAACTCAAGCTGAAGCGATCTTGGGTGCTGCAACAGGACAATGACCCAAAACACACCAGCAAATCCACCTCTGAATGGCTGAAGAAAAACAAAATGAAGACTTTGGAGTGGCCTAGTCAAAGTCCTGACCTGAATCCAATTGAGATGCTATGGCATGACCTTAAAAAGGCGGTTCATGCTAGAAAACCCTCAAATAAAGCTGAATTACAACAATTCTGCAAAGATGAGTGGGCCAAAATTCCTCAAGAGCGCTGTAAAAGACTCATTGCAAGTTATCGCAAACGCTTGATTGCAGTTATTGCTGCTAAGGGTGGCCCAACCAGTTATTAGGTTCAGGGGGCAATTACTTTTTCACACAGGGCCATGTAGGTTTGGATTTTTTTTTTCTCCCTAAATAATAAAAACCATCATTTAAAAACTGCATTTTGTGTTTACTTGTGTTATATTTGACTAATGGTTACATGTGTTTGATGATCAGAAACATTTTGTGTGACAAACATGCAAAAGAATAAGAAATCAGGAAGGGGGCAAATAGTTTTTCACACCACTGTAGATACTTTATTAATCCCAAGGGTAAATTCACAAAAGATGTTGTCACAAAAATGAGACATAAACAGATAAAGGTTTGGGGCAGCCACCCGTATAATATGGTATCCCGGCTGCAAAAGTCGTTTTTATCAGATAACCAGCACTGAAGTGCATACAACTGAGTCCAGAACAAGACTGAGGGAAAAGGGAAAAGGGGCAGGCTTTTAAAGGGGAAGACAGGAAGTGAGGTCATAAGGATCAGGCACGTGTTCTTCATTCATTGGATCGAGCCCGGACGTGACGTCAGAGGGGCCGGAGCTGGTAAGGTCTACTTCCATTGGCTCGGTCCCGGAAGTGATGTCAAGAGAGCCAGGTGGAATATTCCGGGAATGGTCTACAGGAAAGGGAGAAAAGGAGTCAGTGCACTCTGCCACATCCCGGCATGCCTCAGAACTGCCTTCACTCAGGCCCTTTAGCTGCCTCCCATGCGCACATGTGTGACAATGTATTATGCCATCTCATCGACCTATATAAGATGGCAGCTCAGAGATTTTGGCATCAAAACATTGGATCCATTTCTTTAACAAGCAGTGAAGATTAGTGTTGGTTAGGGTCAAATAAAACAAATTAGGTGGAGGACTTTGCCAAATTACTTTCTACTACAACTTTGGTTTTGTATTTTGCCTTAGAAATTTTGTTCTGACAGCTTCTTTTGTTGTAGTGGCTAAGTTCTGTCTAGCCCTGCCGTTCTTTCCATCTCCTGCTTCAAACTGATCTAAAATGAAGGAATGTTTTTGCCAATCAAATCATAACAGGCAGCTAAAGGGTTTCCTGTTTTTTCTACTGATCTTGAGAAAGATGATGTAAGTTTTATTAAGTGAAAGAGCAGAGCTATGGAGGAGTTGTGTTTTTATTTTGGAAGTTTTGGACATATTTCTATGTGTACTAGGCTGTAAATGGAACAAAAACATATACCTTATCCTGCAGGCATGCCAGAGGATCACCTTCCGGGCTCACCTAAGGTATGTGGTACCAGCCTGGTACGAATGAAAGGTGCAGTCACTAACGGTCTTATTTCCTTTTTTCCTTCACAGTCTCGAGAGGCAATGGAACCAAAGAAGCTCCATCCCTTTCTGTTCCATCCGCCATAAAAGGGAGACAGATGCTTCCAGAAGGTGGTGTCTCATTTGGACCTGCCCTTACTGGAGAGAGAGTCACTGTGTATGCCATGTGACCAATTTAAAAGGCACCTGGCTTGTCAGTATAGCACCATTAAGAACGTGTTTTGTTTCATGTTTTTCTGTTTGATTTTAATTGGGGTTTGCATGTTTGGAACCCCAGTTATTTTTGGATTTGCTTTTCCCGAGTACAACCTCTATGTTAGGCTTTGAGGAGTAGAGGCATTTAACTTGAGCTGTTTTATAGTGCCTGTTCACGTTCATTACACTCTAGATTTACTGATGCTAGCTAATTCAGGCACTGCAGAAAGTATTAGATCTAGTATTCTTCAACAGTTAGTAATCCCTTAGATCTTTTTAAAAGTTACCTGATGCATGTCATATGTAAATGGGGACTTATAGGTAAGGATTTAATTGAACTCATAATCCCAGCCATATGTCTCAAAACTCAGTGTCTTCATTATGGAGAGATTTTTTTACATATTACAGACGTCTGAATAAAAAAATATTTTAACATTTCAATGACTTTAGAAACACTTTCCTATGAAAAACTGGGCAAGTGAAGAACTCATTGGCTGTGGAATGAATTGTTTCACATCATGTCTGCAAACAGTGTTCTCTATAATGAAGACTTGGTCAGAGGATGTGTCAAAGGAACAGTGTGAATATGCGGCAGCCATAATGTGTGTGCGTTCTGAGCGTGAAGTATAAACTGACCCTTGACTCACTACAGAAGTCTTTCCTCAAGTATTAGTAAGCAAAAATCCTTGGAATTACCCCCACATCATCCATATGATCAGGCTATTGAGTTACTACCTGGGCACCTTTACTCAAAGGAAAGATCTATGATATTTCATGACTCAAAATAAATTTAGGAGATGATTATATATTTTTTTTTAAATACTAATGGTTTATTCACCTGTCCAATAGTAGAATTAGGGCAACTACAGGAAACTAAATACAATAACCATTAAAACAATTAGCCATGTGTCACACACGTGCGAGTAGGAGGCAGCTAAAGGGCTTAGAGAAAAGTACTGACTAACCCAACCAGGGGGCGGCGGGGTGCACTAACTTTCAATCTGAGTTCCCTGCAAGGTCCGGTGCCTTGACTCTGAACGCGTCATTTCCTGTCCCGGCCCCAGGGATGACGTCACTTCCCCAAGGCTCCCTATAAAACCTCACTCCCCTCCGCAGGAGGGCAGTTCCGTTTTGGACTCTGATCTGTGCACACCAGTGCTATCACTTGTTTTTTTTTTCAATTTTGCAGCCAGGATACACAATATATGGGTGGCCGCCCCAAACCTTACCATGGCTCTTGTTCGAGTTTGTGACACCACATTCGTTAACTTCTTCAGTGCTAAGTCACATTGCAGAGTTCACTGTTTTCGATAAATTGAATCTTCATCATGCATAAAGTTTAATCAGAATTAAAAAGGGGGATGAGTGGAAGTCTGCGTTTAACATCTTCTCAGGACATTATGCATACCTGGTTTTGCCCTTTAGTTGAGCTAACGCTCCACCTCTATTTTAGTCATTCATGATTAATATTTTCAGTATGTTTTCAGAATTATATTTTTTTTCTCACCAAATATGACCATTGCAATATAGCACATGTGCACCCACACAAATGAGTAAGGAATACAACCTGAAGTGAAGCATACCACCTTTCCCCAAGACATCCCAATGAAGGCGATCGACTTTCAACCATAGGTGCCCCACACTTTCCACAAAACGATGGTGACACCAAGTAGGGTTGACAGTATGAAGCAGGATTATGCTGTCCTTTAAACTTCTGAAGACTGGCAGAAGGTCAGCAGTTAACTTCTAGCTTTGCAAATGGCAGTACAGAGCTATAGTTTAAAAAGGTTTGGAAGCATGTTGCCTCACTTACAAAGAAAACAAAGCTCAAGGGGTACAAGTGGTGGTGTTGCTGGAGGAAGAGGAGGCTGGCTTTTCAGTTCTGACATGATTTCAGAGCTCAGCTACATGTGACAACCGAGCAGGTCTAAAGCTGGCCTAAGCAAGAAGCTGATTGATTCCAGGATCAGGAGGTAAGACAGAACACAGAGGTGGAGAAGTGAAATATGCTTTCATAATAATTTTGGTGGACTTGAGTGGCCCTCTGAAACAGAAACAGATTTAAGCACAATATAATTAAGTCCAGGATGGCACTAGGGTTTGATTTATTTATTTTATTTTGTATTTTGTTCCCATTAGTCATTCTTTCCTTATGTTATTTTTATTACTGCTACCTTCTATATGTATTTCTTGTCTTCTTGGAGAGTCAAGGTTGGGGGGCTGTCATAAAACAGCGCATTGAAGCCTTCCTTGTGTGATTTTGGGGCATACAAGAAACACATTTCTGTTGTTGTTATTCTGGCTAGGCTGCAATGAGAGCTCCCACTTATTATAATGTAAACTGATAGATTACATGGACAAAATTCTACAGTTTATATTCAAATATTTCTCTGTTACCTTGCAGGTCAGTACTTGATGATGGTGATAATTCCACTGATCCAGGGCTGGATGCTGTGTGATAATGGTCTCTCTTTTCCTCCCTCTGCAGAAAGGAAGACTGACAGTTTTCTACCTCCAGTGTCATTTCTGGGGTCCGCCCACACGGACCCACCTTTTCTTGCCAGAACACGTCATAACCACAAGAGATCCCATCCTGTGCAGTCACCCTGAGAGGACTGAAGTCAGAGGAAGACTGCATTTAACACACTTCCTTTTTTTTTTTTACATCTTTCCTGTTCCGATTATAGGGGTTTGCCTCATGGTGCCCCCACACAACGGCATTGTCTTGTCTTGTGTTACAGTCAATATACTGTGTATGTACTTGTGACGATGCGGGTTCTGGCTCCACACTCCCATTACTATTCGGGAGCCCTTCAACCCAAACACCGTCGGTAATGTTACCGGTGAGCTAGTCAGTGAAGGCAATAATTGAGCATCTGAGCAAGGGGATGGTTAAAAGTGAAACAGTGCTTTTATTTAAAACAGTCAACAAAACAGTGTTCAAATAAATAGTGCAGTGATTCCAAGATCTTCAATAAATAATCCAATAAAATGAAAACGTGGAGGTTAAAACACTAGAAAAAACACAATCCTTTAAAAACGAGGTTAAATGTTTCTTTGGGAGCAATCTTTAAAACAAACAACAAGCCCGGTGCATCATTTAACTTGTGACTCCCTTGCATTTCCCTGTCCAGGCTTCGCAACAGGGGAGCCACTCTCATGCTGCAGCTGCCCTCTTCCCTTCACTCTCACATGAGACTGGAGACCTCCCGATCCCTGGCTTCGGTCTGGCACTCAACCCAGCCTCGGAGACTTGGATTCCCACAACGGCCAGGTCGCCCACGTTGGGGATTCCAGCACCAAGTCTCCAGACTTCCGCTGCCTTTCCGCGGCCTCTCTGCGGCCAGTCGCCTTCCCTTGGTCACTCCCGCTACCTGATCGCTCAGCGGGAGCGACATCCAACTCAAACGCCTGGGTGTAGGCCTAACACCACAGACCCTCGCAGCTGCCCGTGTGCGCTCGTTCGCGGCTCTCTCTCTCACCAACCTGCTTCCTCTCCTGCTCCCGGTAACCTCCGTCCTCTTTCCTTTCGTTTCTTTTTTCATCCTCCACTAACTAACTCATGCTTCTTTCTTTATAACGCGAGGGGCCATCACAGCTGTAGCATTAGCCACGGGAGCAATCACGGATGTGGGCAGTTCCTCACCTGTGCACTCGGTGAGAAACGCCCACAACCCCGAGCGTCCCGCGGCTCGCTACAACAACGCCCCCCTCACGAAGCCGCCTCAGGTGCGGTGATTATTTATTTAAAATGGCCTTTGCCCAGTGAGCTGTGGACCCACTATACCACAGTACTTCATGCATATTTGTACATATATCATATGGAAAAATGCATTTGCATTGTGCTGTGTTATATGTTTTGCAATTGATACTTGAGAAAGAATAATTTGAATTAAGCCAATCGAACAAATGTAACCTAATACAGACACTAAGCTGTATTCTTGTAGGACAAATGTACTAAACTAACTTTTAAGGTATCTTTTGATATTGTATAACCAATTATTATGTGTGATGATCATTATGTGCGAAATGTAAGCTATAATAAGATTGTGCTGTGCATTAACCAAGAGTATAACATTAATCCTTTTATAAGCTGAAATAAGATTCTTAAATTGTACAACTCAAAGACACATGATATCCTATATGATGTTCCACAAGGCTCTATCCTGGGTCCGCTGCTCTTCTCAATCTACATGCTTCCGTTAGGTCAGATTATTTCGGGGCATAACGTGAGTTACCACAGCTATGCTGATGACACACAGCTGTATTTATCAATAGCACCTGATGACCCCGATTCTCTTGATTCACTAATACAATGTCTTACTTGTATTTTGGGATGGATGAATAGTAACTTTCTCAAGCTAAATAAAGAGAAAACTGAAATTTTAGTTATTGGCAATAATGGATACAATGAGGCTATTAGAAATAAACTGGATACATTAGGATTAAAAGTCAAGACAGAGGTAAAAAGCTTAGGAGTAACTGTTGACTGTAATCTGAATTTTAAATCACATATTAATCAGATCACTAGGACAGCATTTTCTCACTTAAGAAACATAGCAAAAGTTAGACCTTTTATATCACTGAAAGATGCTGAGAAATTAGTTCACGCGTTTGTTTTCAGTCGACTAGATTACTGTAACGCAATCCTCTCAGGAATACCCAAAAAACACAAAAATCGATTGCAACAAGTGCAGAATGCAGCTGCTAGAATCCTAACCAGGAAAAGGAAATCCGAGCACATTTCTCCAGTTCTGATGTCACTACACTGGTTACCTGTGTCATTCAGGATTGACTTTAAAATTCTGCTTATGGTTTATAAAGCCTTAAATAATCTCGCCCCATCTTATATATTGGAATGTCTGACATCTTATATTACAAATTGTAACCTCAGATCCTCAAATGAGTGTCTCCTTAGAATTCCAAGAGCAAAACTTAAAAGAAGTGGTGAGGCGGCCTTCTGCTGTTATGCACCTAAAATCTGGAATAGCCTGCCAATAGAAATCCACCAGGCTAATACAGTGGAGCACTTCAAAAAAACTGCTGAAAACACATTACTTTAACATGGCCTTCTCATAACTTCACTGTAATTTAATCTTGATACTCTGTATATCCAATTCATTATAATAACTATTCATGGTGGCTCTAAAATCTGTACTGACCCCTACTCTCTCTTCTGTTTCTGCCACCACCACCATCTACTCAAAGCACCGTGATGTTCCAACAGTGATGGATTAAAAGCCAGAAGTCTACATGACCATCATCATCAAGTCCGTCCATGAGAACCCTAAATACAAAGAGGACTGTTTCATTTATGTTAGGTAGAATGCCCAGAGGGGACTGGGCGGTCTCGTGGCCTGGAACCCCTGCAGATTTTATTTTTTTCTCCAGCCGTCTGGAGTTTTTTTTTTTTTTTTTTCTGTCCTCCCTGGCCATCGGA
>JANRMT010061414.1:27331023-27345877 GCA_026402145.1 Polypterus bichir lapradei
TTTTTTTTTTTTTTTTTTTCTGTCCTCCCTGGCCATCGGACCTTACTCCTTTACTATGTTAACTAATGTTGTCTTATTTTAATCTCTTATTTTGTCTTTTATTTTTCTTTTCTTCATTATGTAAAGCACTTTGAGCTACTTTTTTGTATGAAAATGTGCTATATAAATAAATGTTGTTGTTGTTGTTGTAACTGCCACATATCCATTGAAGTGTTGTAAACCTGATGGTGCAGAAGAATAGGGAAATACATGTTTTGCAAAGTGCTGTCTCTGTAACTGTCTTGCAAAACTAGCCATAGCTTAATTGCATAGCCTAAGCTGGGTGGGAAGCCTGGGACTGTGGGTATGCCAACAGTTCCTCTTATCTTTAAAGACTACCATGTACTTCAGCATGTAATGATCTAATGTGTCATCTTAAGCTACTTGCAAACTCTGCGTGACCTCAGAATGAACTGCCATACTGCCTACTTCTTCTTGTTTAGTAAACAAGTTAGGTATAAAAAGAGGGAAACTCCCTGCTGAAAGGAGGCTGTCTGTAGCTAACTGAGCTGATGGCTGCTGTGGCCTCCTGCTCACCAAGAATAAAGAAATTGCTTTTTACTTTACATTGTTGTCTGCCTCCTGTTGTTCCTGGCTTTCAGCGACCACATACTCACAAAATGATAAAAGAAAAAGAGTGTCACACACGTGTGCATGCGAGGCAACTAGAAGGACCAAAAGAAGGTAACTACATGCCATGCTGATGATGAAGATCGTTTTGTCTGTGTTGAAATTCCAAACAGAGAAACCTATCCTGAATTATGGTACAAAGTCATTAAACACGTCTCACTGACCTCATTAAAAAGATTCAGCATATTGGGACTCGAAAGATTCCAAATATTGTTTTTACACAAGTTCTGAAATAAAAGTAAAACTAATGAAACAACAACAATTCAAAGAAAAAAAAATCTTAAAAATGTGTATCCAGAAATCCAAACATGGGGGTTGGCGAGCGAAGCGAGCAGGGGGTGAAGCCCCCTAAGTAATAATAATAATAATGCATTTTATTTATAGGGCACTTTACATTTGTAGTAAATCTCAAAGTGCTACATAAAAAGTTTAAACAAAGGCAAAACAAATTAAAAACAGAGATAAAACAACAATTAGTAGCATTATTGTTAATATGCTTTCCTAAATAGAAACGTCTTTAGCTGTTTTTTAAAACAGCTCACAATCTGCTGTTTCTCAGGCTCTCTGGTAGGGCATTCCAGAGCCTTATAAGAATAATAAGAATAATATAATAATAATTATTAATAATTAATATAATTATTAATTGCGGTACCGATTTATTTGCGCGAATCCAATATCCACACAACAGGTCCTGGGGGAGGCTGGGGCTCTCCTCACTCACTTGCCAGCTTCGGGGCGTGTTCCTTAACTCCGCTTAGATAGCAAACGAGAGAACAATTGAATTCAACTTTGTTTCATATTTAAAATAAAGTGTTACTTAGGTTGGCGGCACGGTGGTGCAGTGGTAGCGCTGCTGCCTCGCAGTTAGGAGACCCGGGTTCACTTCCCAGGTCCTCCCTGTGTGGAGTTTGCATGTTCTCCCCGTGTCTGTGTGGGTTTTCTCCCACAGTCCAAAGACATGGTGGATTGGTGATTCTAAATTGTCCCTAGTGTGTGGTGGGTGTGTTTGTGTGTGTCCTGTGGTGGGTTGGCACCCTGCCCAGGATTGGTTCTTGCCTTGTGCCCTGGGATTGGCTCCAGCAGACCCCCGTGACCCTGTGTTTGGATTCAGCGGGTTGGATAATGGATGGATGTTACTTAGGTCTTGATGAGTTTGAGTCCGGATATTCTCTTAAGTGTATGCCACCTTGAAACGACAGATTGCAATTCAGATTGTGGATTGTGATTTTGTGTTAAAAGGATTGTGATATGATTTTTTGGAAAGATTGCCCACCCCTAATTTGACAAGCTACTTGGAGAGGGGTTGCGAGCTAACGGTAGCTTTCGAGCAACGTGTTGGAGACCCCGATATATAGCATATATACATTATGTCATGCCCATGCACTTGGGAGTCACCTTAAGGGCTCTAGTGATGGTAATTACCTGCTGAACCAGGGGTTGGCACCACGTGCTAATGCCTTCTCCCTTTCTCTCTCTGCCTAATGAAAGATTGACAGCTGACTTCCACCTCCTGGACCTGCCCTTTCCTGCCTGGAACCCATATGATCAGCAGTTTGGCCATCTTTGAATCAGTTCACTATCAGAATCTCATTGGAAAAGATGTCTACTTTATTGTTGTAAAAAGATCAATTCCTTTCTGATGTACAGTAATCCCTCCTCGATCACGGGGGTTGCGTTCCAGACCCCCCCGCGATAGGTGAAAATCCACGAAGTAGAAACCATATGTTTGCATGGCTATTTTTATATATTTTAAGCCCTTATAAACTCTCCCACACTGTTTATAAATATTCCCCGCAGAGTTATACAGCATAATCCCTTTGTATTCTCTTAGATATTAGGTAAGATTCATTGAAATTATGTATATAAAAACACTGTTTATATACAGTAAAACCTAAATATTATTTTAAAGATATTGAGTGTCTCCGATATCACATATGTTACAGCCATTACGATAGACAGGCCACCAGCAATAAATACGTACAATGCAAGAAAAATAGTATACAGTAAATGTGTGTACAGTGACACTAAACGTACGTACATGTACTAAGCACTGTAAGAAGAAAATTAATTATGGTTACTCACTAACAATGACACGATGACTTGTCCGATAACAATGAGTTTAATTTTACTGCACAACAAAGGAGAGCGTTACAGCCCTTGTAAAGGAGCCACTTCAGGCGATTGTGTAGCACTGCCGTTGTTGTTCTTCTGGCAGTCTTCAATCCAAATCCCTAAAGCAGATTCCATCCAGACTACTGCCTTATTACATCCACTTACAACTCGTTTTGCACCCTGGTTAAAAGGACACTGCGGCCGTAGATCTTATATTCCTTTCCTACTTTTTAAATAAAAAGAATCGTAGCCTTCAACAAATCCAAAACGTTTACCTTTTCGGCAATCGTTAACATCTTCTTCTTGCGCTTGGGCACGGCCCCTGAAGCAGTAGCGGATTGTTTTGGAGCCATAATGAAGAGCTTGACTATGCACAAAGATAAACACAAAAGAGCACAACTCTTTACACAGCCAAACACGTTGATGCTGAATGAGCGAGACGAGCCTTCCTGGTTAACACTGCATTCAGCACGCAGGAACTCAACTGCGTGCTCTGATTGGTTAGCTTCTCAGTCAGGAGAACTTAACTGCGTGCTCTGATTGGTTAGCTTCTCAGCCATCTGCCAATAGCGTCCCTTGTATGAAATCAACTGGGCAAACCAACTGAGGAAGCATGTACAGGAAGTAAAAAGACACATTGTCCGCAGAACCCGCGAAGCAGCGAAAAATCCACATTATATATTTAGTTATGCTTTCATATAAAATCCGCGATAGAGTGAAGCCGCGAAAGTCGAAGCGCGATATAGCGAGGGATTACTGTATTTTCATTATATGGGGTTATGGGTGTGCCCCAAACCTTCTTCAGTGTCAGATTCTTCTTTTATAATTGTCACACAAGCATTCCTGGAAGGCAATTCCAGGGCTTGTCAACTTGTAATTCCATCCTGAGCCAAGGGTTGGCACTGTCTTGTAATGCTTCTCCCCTCCTTCTCTCTGTAGATCCAGAAATCAACACCTTGTGGGCACATGAATTCACTGGACCCGCCCCTTTTGACCTCACCAATTTTATGACCGGCATCGCCGCCATCTTTCTCCAGTCTAACTGTAGACTTGCGTCTGTGAAGTTGTTTTACCATCACACGTTAATTCGTATTTGTTGTTTTCTGTGTCACAACATACAGGGTCTACCTTAGGACGCCATAACTCTTTATATGTGTTGTTGCTTCTTTCAGCAACATATATAATACATTTGCTGTTTTTCATGTAAATATGGGTGATGTCATTTTTCAAAATGCACCATTTGTTTTTTACTGAGCTTTTGGTATCATATAGATGCTGTTTCATGGTCATTTGGACTTCACAATTTTGGACACCCCTGCCCAGTTAATCCATTTAATTAAGGATATGCTATGTATGCACATGCGTTTGTGTGAGTGTGTGTAAAAAGTGCAAAAAGTATCAAAGCAAAGATTCTAGCATTGTACCAATTGCTACACAAAGCATCTTTGGAAAAGTAGAAGTAAAAAAGCAGATTAGACTATGCTGCCTGTGAGGAACAAATGACTCCATATTTACCTGCATTGGGTCTTCAGAGTAGCTGCTGGTATCAAGTCAAGTCAAGTCAAGTTGGGGAGCATGTACTGGTACAGTGCGTTGCCGCACCCACTACACATCGAAACAACTCAGGATCCTGGTTTGCAACCCCCCAGGCAGACACGCGGTCCAGTCCCACCCTCCGGAAATGACCCTCTATCTGCCGCAGCCAGATGTTACGTGGGCGACCCCTTGGCCTGGTCTAGCCACTCAGGTCCCCAACAATGAGGATCTTACGAGCTGGATCACCCTTGGGGAAACACGCCACATGGCTGTAGTGCCGTAACTGACGCTCCCATACAATGTGCCTATCTACAAGTTTGTGTGAGGAACTTTCAGATTTGGGTACAAGTGCCGATCCTAATTTGATGTGGGAGACCTTCCGTGACAAGACCCTGAAGGTTGCTGAGGGTTGTGTTGGTGTTACTGGTGTTCCCAGAAGGAGGTGTTTCATCTTGCAGGGCACTCTGGATATCATCGAGAGGAGTCACAGCGCACGGCTCAATGGCAATTCTGGTCTGTACCGGGAACTGAGAAGGACGGTTGCGAGGGCTCTGAGGGCAGATAAAGAGGTATTTGTTGGAGGAATCTGTGAGCAAGTGATACACCATCTGTGGTCTAGCGACCCGTCCTGCTTACAGAGGAATCGAAGCATTATGCACATCTGAATCTGTTCCTTGGAGAGTCGCAGTCAGGGCAGATGATGGAACGGTCCTTACAGATGACACTGTAGTTGTGACCCGCTGGGCTGGCTACTTTGAGCAGGAGTTTAAAGCTGATCCCCCAGTTAGGACGTTGGATATCTCTGGGTCCATGGTTCTTGAGGCTGATCCTGCAGTTAGCTGTGAACCACCCAATCTCACTGAGATTGCACAGGTTGTGAACCAGCTGAGGGTAGGGAAGGCTGCAGGGATCTGTGGTATCCAGGGTGAACTTCTCCAGGCTTGTGGTAAGGCTGTCCTCCTGGCATTGCAAGCAATCTTTGCTTCCATTTGGGAGACTGGCATCATCCCAACTGACTGAAAAATGTGACTTGTTGTCCCAATCTGGAAAGGGAAGGGTGATTGCCTGGATTGCAGCAACTACAGGGGAATAACACTGCTGTCGGTGCCAGGTGAGGTCCTTGCTAGGGTCGTCCTCAATAGGATCTTTAGGTCCTGCTGGTATCACCAGGGAGGAATTATGAAGGCTGAGGGTTGCACTGAAAAGTGTGTTTTCTGCACACAGATACGAAATACAGTATACTTTATTGTGCTCTCACCCCTAGCGTTAACCACAGTAAGACTGTCATTTGTGTTTTAAAGTTCTTTAGTGCTAGCTCTATTTTCTGCAACCAAATTGGAAACTTCTTTAACCACAATCTGACATTTAACTTTAATTTACTTCAATAAATGATGAACCACTTGTTACTTGCATCTTTTCAATTTATTTTATGCCTTTCTTAATCTAATTTATAGAATATATACAATCATTGAACCAGAGGATATTCCTAAAGGAGTATTTAATTTGCTTTTGCACGTAGTATGTGAAACCACAGTGGAACAGTACAGACAGCTAAAATTATTCACTAAATCACGCAATAAATTACAACAGAAATAAGCTAACTCAAGAAGCATAAAAAGCAGCATACTGCCTTTAAGTGAGTTAATGAAGCACAAGCAAGTAGTGCCTATTTGCTAATTATTATAGTTGGAAAACTGCTTATTCCAAAAAATACTTAGATCAGACACATACATATTTAATGACAAAAATGACAAAAGGTGCGTAGTGACACAAAGTGACACTGCTCTGGAAAATGTCCTGCATTGATTCTGTTCCAAAAAAAGGCAGGCGCCTCTTCACTTACATCTCACATCATGAAGACCTTTGAGATGCTGCTCCTGGACTATAAGAGTCCTATTGTGGTAGACCACCTGGACCCACTGCAGTTTGCCAATCAACAAAGACTGGAGTGGAGGATGCCATCATCTTACTGCTACATAAAGCGTATTCTCACCTAGACAAAGCTGGCAGCCCTGTAAGGATTATGTTTTTTGATTTCTCCAGCTCCTTCATTACCATGCAGCCATCACTGTTAGGAGTTAAACTCAGAGATATGCAGGTGGATAAGCCTGCGATGTCCTGGGTAATGGACTATATGTTGGACAGACCACAGTTTGTGAGACTCAAGGACTGTTTGAGCAACACTGGAGCAGCACAAGCAACAGTCCTGTCTGCTTTTCTCTTCACTCTGTACACCTCAGGTCATGTCACTTGCAGAAATATTCAGATGATTCTGCATGTATGGGGAGTATTGATAAAGGGGATGAGACAGAGGAGAGGAGTCAGGGTGGAGAAGTTTGTTTCTTGGTTAAGAAATGGTGAAGTAGCAAATATGGAGTGGTGGTCCTGAGATTAGGGATCCACACTGACAATTGGAAGGTTGCCGGCTGAAATCTCATAAATTTCAGAAGTGACTCTACTCCATTGGGCCCTTAACCTGTAATTGCTTCGTCCTGGGAATGACGTTAATCTGCATCCAACCCTGCAAGCAGGTCCTTCAATTTACAGGGAAAACATGCGGGTTGATGGCAGGACTGGCACGCCGGCCACCATAAAAAAAACCTCATCCTGTCCCAGTGTGGTGCTGAGGTGTCATCTGCTGCACTCGAGTCCCAATCCAGAAGAAGACCCAATGCAGAGCACACCCCATCCCAAGCCCTCAACCAGCACTTTACATTTTATATTAAAAAAAGGATGCATTCAACAAGTTTTAAGGTTTTCTTAATAATAGAAACCCGGTTGCCTTCTCTCCGTCATAAGGTGCAAGAGCATTGTAGCTATTTTCTAAAGTTTATTAATTCTGCTTCCCTTTAGAATGCAGTTTTATACGGCAAACTAATATATACCATTATTGTGAAGAAATAACTTCAATCGAAAAAACTTATTTCTTAGCAGATGACAACAGAAGTTATCCTCATGTACTGTTTAGAGAAGTCACTAATCTCACAAACGGGAATTCTGAACTTCAATGCGAAAGCAGTGCAGACTTTATGAAATTATTTAAAGATAAAATTGCCAATATAAGATCACAGATTTCAGCGTCATCTTGCAAAGAATATATTGCACCATTGGCAAACCCAATCTCACCTTACACTCACCACTTCAGTAATTTAACATGTGTAGAAGATCAGCCCGGCTACAGACAGACACACAGACCCAGAATGTCTAGAACACACCCGTTTATTTATTTCAGTGTCCTGCACACGACACCGAGCTCCAATATACTCAACTCAACTCAACTCAGTCCTTTCTTCTGCCACCTCCACTCCTCACTCACAACCTTGTGCTCCTCTACCCGACTCTGGCCTCTTGCTGGAGTGAGGTGGCCTCTTTTATACTGCACCAGGAAGTGCTCCAGTTGCTCCTTGATCAAGTTCTGACAGCACTTCTGGGTGTGGCGGAAGTGCTGCAAGAAAATCCTGCTCGTCTACTGCTAGCACTTCCAGGTGTGGTGGAAGTGCTGTCGACCACGGCTCTAGAACTGTCCAGGCGCCCCCTGGTGGTGGCCAAGGGCTCACACAAGGTGGAGCTTCTAAGCTTCTAAGCTGTGTGCCCCGGGGTGGCTGCCCTCTCGTGTCCAAGTATTGCTGGTGATATGTCCACTCCCCCCAGTCCTCTCCTCAAAAGGGCATCCCGGCCGGACAAAGTTCCTGGCCCTTTATCACACATGATAACAGAAAAATAAATCATAATTTTAATTTCTAAATGAAAACTGCTACTTGGTGCACTCAGACCCAAAAAACGAATGAAAGATCAGTTGCTGTTCTGGCAGCATACATTCTTAGCATTATCACAAGTTCATTAATGAATGGCAGAGTTTGGGTTGCACTAAAAGTGTTAGTTTTTCCATCATGTAGTCAGTTTCTGCAATTCATTTCACGCTCAGCAGATGTTGCCACCATGTCACTTTCTCAATCTGTCTGCCTATGCAGTTTACATTAAGAAAGACGCAAAAATCAAATTAATTTGAATCCTTCATTTTAACTTTAGAAAGTTGTATTTCGGCGGCACGGTGGCACAGTGGGTAGTGCTGCTGCCTCACAGTTAGGAGACCCAGGTTTGCTTCCCAGGTCCACCCTGCGTGGAGTTTGCATGTTCTCCTTGTGTCTGCGTGGGTTTCCTCCGGGTACTCCGGTTTCCTCCCACAGTCCAAAGACATGTAGGTTAGGTGCATTGGCGATTCTAAATTGTCCCTAGTGTGTGCTTGGTGTGTGTGTGTGTGTGTGCGTGCCCTGCGGTGGGCTGGCACCCTGCCTGGGGATTGTTTCCTGCCTTGCGCCCTGTGTTGGCTGGGATTGGCTCCAGCAGACCCCCGTGACCCTGTAGTTAGGATATAGAGGGTTGGATAATGGATGGATGGAAAGTTGTATTTCTCTTTTCGCAAACAGGCAAAAAAGAGATGTTTTGCTACATAGCGGCTGAATACTTTCTTTAAAATAACCTAATCCTGAGGACTGACACAAGCAGAGATTGCTGCTAGCCAAATGTTTTGCTTTGCCAGAACTTATCATGTAATAAGCCTTCAGTTAGGACCAAGATCAAGGTTTAAGTCCCAAGGGTTTGTGGGTAATTACATGACAGATGGATGCAGCTCTTAACATTTTCTATACATTATACAGATAGATTAATTGTATTCAGTTATGTTAAACTAGTTGTGCTACCTGTTTAAGAGGAATTGAAATTTAAATAATCAACATAGACCTCAGTTTTAACACTTGTAGTGCACCATCTATTAGGATGTATTTTGTAATGCATATAGTAATAAAAATCCATTGCATTTGTTGTTGCAACAGATGGTGCATCACAAGCATTTGTAGTAATAAAATGCATCACTGCAAATTTTTGTGATGCGCCATCTTTTGGAATGACAAATGCAATCCATATGCCTCTGTTATGTCATTTGCTATGGAAATCATAAAAACAAAGTTAATGTTTTTGAATGAAACTCTGTTGGAATGACAGAGACACAGCAACTGGACAGACAGACAGAAACACAGACACTTATTCTTTTTTAAAGAATTTTAAGAAATGTTAGGTAACTTACTAACTTGCTCCATTATCTTTGTCAAAGTCTGAAGAGCAATTCACATTGCCATCACTATAGCTTGATTCAACTAATAGTTCGGTTTCAAGTTTGTTCTAAAACTGTTTTTACAATCTTTTGTTTACATGCTGTTGTATGCTTTGATTGAAGGCACCACCCGTCCCATGAATACTGATAAGCTAACAAAGAGGTGCCAAACACATAGAAATAGTCATGATTTTTTTGCAGAATGATTTTATTTTATCCACAAGATGGCAGCAGAATACTGTTCCAAGAGTTATTCGAGCTTAACAGTATACATTGGATCATAGCAGTGTAGGATTTGTAAAGGACATTTTAACTTCCCCACCCAGGGACAGTCATTTTAAATGTAGGAATTGAGTGAATTTTAAGTTGGTTAATTAATCATCAGTCTTACATTCAATAATACTGTTTACTAACTAAATACTTCAGCAAGGGTCCTACTTTATTTACCTTATATTTTTCTTTGTTGTAAGAAGTGGTTCTCCAGCCTTCAGACTTACATCATGGTAACTGAGGCACATTCATTTTTAAGGAACAGAATAACACAATGTGTTAATAAATAGAAGGATTATAGAAGTATGATAAATACACACACACATATATGTACAGTGGTGTGAAAAACTATTTGCCCCCTTCCTGATTTCTTATTCTTTTGCATGTTTGTCACACAAAATGTTTCTGATCATCAAACACATGTAACCATTAGTCAAATATAACACAAGTAAACACAAAATGCAGTTTTTAAATGATGGTTTTTATTATTTAGGGAGAAAAAAAAATCCAAACCTACATGGCCCTGTGTGAAAAAGTAATTGCCCCCTGAACCTAATAACTGGTTGGGCCACCCTTAGCAGCAATAACTGCAATCAAGCGTTTGTGATAACTTGCAATGAGTCTTTTACAGCGCTCTGGAGGAATTTTGGCCCACTCATCTTTGCAGAATTGTTGTAATTCAGCTTTATTTGAGGGTTTTCTAGCATGAACCGCCTTTTTAAGGTCATGCCATAGCATCTCAATTGGATTCAGGTCAGGACTTTGACTAGGCCACTCCAAAGTCTTCATTTTCTTTTTCTTCAGCCATTCAGAGGTGGATTTGCTGGTGTGTTTTGGATCATTGTCCTGTTGGAGCACCCAAGATCGCTTCAGCTTGAGTTGACGAACAGATGGCCGGACATTCTCCTTCAGGATTTTTTAGTAGACAGTAGAATTCATGGTTCCATCTATCACAGCAAGCCTTCCAGGTCCTGAAGCAGCAAAACAACCCCAGACCATCACACTACCACCACCATATTTTACTGTTGGTATGATGTTCTTTTTCTGAAATGCTGTGTTCCTTTTACGCCAGATGTAACGGGACATTTGCCTTCCAAAAAGTTCAACTTTTGTCTCATCAGTCCACAAGGTATTTTCCCAAAAGTCTTGGCAATCATTGAGATGTTTCTTAGCAAAATTGAGACGAGCCCTAATGTTCTTTTTGCTTAACAGTGGTTTGCGTCTTGGAAATCTGCCATGCAGGCCGTTTTTGCCCAGTCTCTTTCTTATGGTGGAGTCGTGAACACTGACCTTAATTGAGGCAAGTGAGGCCTGCAGTTCTTTAGACGTTGTCCTGGGGTCTTTTGTGACCTCTCGGATGAGTCGTCTCTGCGCTCTTGGGGTAATTTTGGTCGGCCGGCCACTCCTGGGAAGGTTCACCACTGTTCCATGTTTTTGCCATTTGTGGATAATGGCTCTCACTGTGGTTCGCTGGAGTCCCAAAGCTTTAGAAATGGCTTTATAACCTTTACCAGACTGATAGATCTCAATTACTTCTGTTCTCATTTGTTCCTGAATTTCTTTGGATCTTGGCATGATGTCTAGCTTTTGAGGTGCTTTTGGTCTACTTCTCTGTGTCAGGCAGCTCCTATTTAAGTGATTTCTTGATTGAAACAGGTGTGGCAGTAATCAGGCCTGGGGGTGGCTACGGAAATTGAACTCAGGTGTGATACACCACAGTTAGGTTATTTTTTAACAAGGGGGCAATTACTTTTTCACACAGGGCCATGTAGGTTTGGATTTTTTTCTCCCTAAATAATAAAAACCATCATTTAAAAACTGCATTTTGTGTTTACTTGTGTTATATTTGACTAATGGTTACATGTGTTTGATGATCAGAAACATTTTGTGTGACAAACATGCAAAAGAATCAGAAATCAGGAAGGGGCAAATAGTTTTTCACACCACTGTATACATATCTACATATATACACACATATATATACATATCCACATATATATACACATATATATACATATATATACATATAGTGATACAGAAAAATATTCACAGCGCATCACTTATTCCACATTTTGTTATGTTACAGCCTTATTCCAAAATAGATTAAATTCATTTTTTTCCTCAGAATTCTACACACAACACCCCATAATGACAATGTGAAAAAAGTTTACTTGAGGTTTTTGCAAATTTATTGAAAATAAAAAATTGAGAAACCACATGTACATAAGTATTCACAGCCTTTGCTCAATACTTTGTCGATGCACCTTTGGCAGCAATTACAGCCTCAAGTCTTTTTGAATATGATGCCACAAGCTTGGTACACCAATCCTTGGCCAGTTTCGCCCATTCCTCTTTGCAGCACCTCTCAAGCTCCATCAGGTTGGATGGGAAGCGTCGGTGCACAGCCATTTTAAGATCTCTCCAGAGATGTTCAATCGGATTCAAGTCTGGGCTCTGGCTGGGCCACTCAAGGACATTCGCAGAGTTGTCCTGAAGCCACTCCTTTGATATCTTGGCTGTGTGCTTAGGGTCGTTGTCCTGCTGAAAGATGAACCGTCACCCCAGTCTGAGGTCAAGAGCGCTCTGGAGCAGGTTTTCATCCAGGATGTCTCTGTACATTGCTGCAGTCATCTTTCCCTTTATCCTGACTAGTCTCCCAGTTCCTGCCGCTGAAAAACATCCCCACAGCATGATGCTGCCACCACCATGCTTCACTGTAGGGATGGTATTGATCTGGTGATGAGCGGTGCCTGGTTTCCTCCAAACGTGACGCCTGGCATTCACACCAAAGAGTTCAATCTTTGTCTCATCAGACCAGAGAATTTTGTTTCTCATGGGCTGAGAATCCTTCAGGTGCCTTTTGGCAAAGTCCAGGTGGGCTGCCATGTGCGTTTTACTAAGGAATGGCTTCCGTCTGGCCACTCTACCATACAGGCCTGATTGGTGGATTGCTGCAGAGATGGTTGTCCTTCTGGAAGGTTCTCCTCTCTCCAAAAAGGACCTCTGGAGCTCTGACAGAGTGACCATCGGGTTCTTGGTCACCTCCATGACTAAGGCCCTTCTCCCCCAATTGCTCAGTTTAGATGGCCAGCCAGCTCTAGGAAGAGTCCTGGTGGTTTCGAACTTCTTCCACTTATGGATGATGGAGGCCACTGTGCTCATTGGGACCTTCAAAGCAGCAGAAATTTTTCTGTAACTTTCCCCAGATTTGTGCCTTGAGACAATCCTGTCTCAGAGGTCTACAGACAATTCCTTTGACTTCATGCTTGGTTTGTGTTCTGACATGAACTGTGAACTGTGGGACCTTATATAGACAGGTGTGTGCCTTTCCAAATCATGTCCAATCAACTGAATTTACCACAGGTGGACTCCAATTAAGCTGTCTCAAGGATGATCAGGGGAAACAGGATGCACCTGAGCTCAATTTTCAGTTTCATTGCAAAGGCTGTGAATACTTATGTACATGTGCTTTCTCAGTGTTTTTATTTTTAATAAATTTGCAAAAACCTCAAGTAAACTTTTTTCACATTGTCATTATGGGGTGCTGTGTGTAGAATTCTGAGGAAAAAAATGAATTTAATCCATTTTGGAATAAGGCTGTAACATAACAAAATGTGGAAAAAGTGATGCGCTGTGAATACTTTCCGGATGCACTGTACATACATATATATATCTATATATATACTGTATATAGCAAAATCCCCGTGCTTCGCAGCGACGAAGAACTGCTTTTAAATTTTTATCAAGAAGAAAAGAAAACCTTTTTAAACTGAGGGAAAATATACCAATAACTATCTGTTAAGGATCTCTTTTTATACCACGTTGTCAGTTCAGCACTCCGGTTGTCATATGACCAAGCTGTGCAGTGAGATTACTTTTGAGAATGCAACGTATAGTTTTGTCCAGGAGAAAAGCAATGTTGCCTCAAATGAATGACAACCTTTTGTAGGGTCTGTCCCTGAGACTTATTGTCATCGCGAAGCAGAGCCTTACTGGGAACTTGAGGCATTTGAATTGAAATGGGAGATCAGAGGGTATAACGGTGATGCGAGGAATACATTCAGAGTGTGGCGCTCTGCTGTTTTTTAGTGCAGCTGCCTTCACACAGCTTCTCCGTTGCTTTATAAACGAACGTCATATAAGGCCGTCGTTTCTCCTTGCTTTGCGGTTCTGTACTGTTTTATTGTTCGTTTATTATGATTGTTATAGTTATTGTGTAGCTATTCGAGACTTACTTTACTGTTCAGGTACCCATTTCCTTTATTTAATCCGCGGCTTGTATGCTTTTTTTTGTTCGTTTATTACGATAATATTTATTGATTCCCTTCTTTAGCTGACTGCCTGCTCATATAAGGCGCTCCGCTGGTTTTTTGTGAAGCAGCCTTTACACAGCTTCTCCGCCGTTTTATAAACGAATGACATATAAAGCCATCCTTTTTCCTTGCTTTGCCAAGGAAGCTGCCTTTTTATTTAATCCACGGATTCTCCGCTGTTTTATTGTTCGTTTATTACGATTGTCATAGTTCTCTTTATATAGCACGTTGTCAGTTCAGCACTCTGGTTGTAATATGACGAAGCTGCATGAGCTCACTCTTGAGAATGCAACGTATAGTTGTCCAAGAGAAAAGCAATCTTGCCTGAAATCAATGGCAACCTTTCGTAGGGTCTGTCCCCGAGACTTATTACTTGTCATTGCGCAGCAGAGCCTTACTGGAAAGTGGAGGCATCTGAATTGAAATGGGAGATCAGAGGGTATAACGGGGATGCGAGGAATACATTGACTGTGGAGAAGCTCTAGAGACAGCGTGTGTATTAACTTCTGGATTTTTCTGTGAGTATTTGGTGGCAGCGTGACGAAGTTGCTTCCACAAGACCGCATTAGCTGTGGAGCTCAGCTCGGAGCATATTCTTTTCCTACCTTGTCAATTGTGTAATTCATTTTTTGAACAGGTTTGATGCATGGAAGTGATCACTCGTACTGCGTTCAGTCAGTTCACGTGAGCTGCTCTCTTGTGTGATGTTGCGATGTCCACGGCTTTATTTAATGTTAGCTAAGACCTGGCACTTAAAAGTTTCTCGCTACAGCAATTTTAACTCCGTTACAAAGTGATCCAAAGTCTCGTTTATACCTCGTGTCTTCTCATTAAACTTGTATCT
>JANRMT010061414.1:27355877-27396309 GCA_026402145.1 Polypterus bichir lapradei
CCAGCCTGAGAGAATCCCAGAGTGGGTGTCCCAAGAGAATCCTGAACTTCTCTTAACTTGCGATTCTCTGCCAACCCTGCTGGGCGCAGCTAGTTTGTACAGGATGGATGAATTTTCTCCTGATTGGATTAAAATGACTTTCTAATAGGTGACTTCTTCCACTCGTTCTAATTGTCATTCTTTGAATTATAGGTCTTTGTCCTGCCTGGAGCCCATTTTCGCACTCCTTTTTTTCGTTCTTTGTTTCGTCTTATACAATTTCTTGTATTAGGAATTTGTTAGTTTTCGCATACCCCTTGGGGTCAGAGCACAGGGTTAGCCATTGTACAGCACCCCTGGAGCAATTGAAGGTTAAGGGCCTTGCTCAAGGGCCCAACAGAGTAGGATCTCTTTTGGCAGTGACAGGGCAACCTTCGGGATGCCAGCGCAGATCCTTAGCCTCAGAGCCACCATTCCTATGCTGGAGGGAAGGCCTTGGCAAACTTTTCAAGTTACCTATGATTTACACCTTTGTTATCAGATGAAGTACAAGCACATCCTTGTACAAAAAGTTCACCACTTTCTCGAACTTTCTGGAATCTAAGTTGGGGGTTTTGTGCAGCTGGGGGTCTACTAAATCTGTTGTGCTCACAGGTCTTTTACTCTTTTAGCAGAATGGGCAATGTTCCCTTTGTCCTAGAATAGCTTAACCCAGCCGACTGTGCGTAACTGCTTTTATATAGAATTCAGAGCCTGAGAGATGCTTGGGGTTAATATCAAGGAGGCTAAAGAAAATACCTCCTGCAGGTTGGTTTCCTTCATAATCCATACATTCATGAAATATACACATATACCCGCATGAAGGCATGTGTAAGCACATGTGCACATGCACAAACACACACAATGAAGTTTATAAGAGAAGACCACTGACAGCTTGTTTGTCATACCAGAGCATATACTTGATGAGGAAGAGAAAGTAATGAACACACAAACACACACACACACACACACCTAGATCTTTGAAGGATGAAGTTCACAGTGGTATTAGGCCACCTCGGTACCAATCTGTCTGTCTATGCATTTTGTTTTTTTCATATAACTCACTGTGTTTAGTTTCAAATGAAATATTATTAAAGTTGTTCATTTCATTGAATTTCCTGTTCATTTAATAAGAAAATAATAATTCTTTGCATATACAGAGCGCTTTTGTCACTATTTAAAGAACTCTGAAAACTAGTGCAGGGAGGACCTGGCATGTGAACCCATGTTCTCCTTACTGTGAGGCAGTAGTGCTGCCATTTATCTGTGCACATAACACATATTATATAAACCAGTAACGGCACACTGCTCGATAATGTGCAGTGAATACACTTGACATGAGCATTCATAGTTTTCTTACTCTTTCTCTGTATGTTTAGCGTTCATTTCCTCACAGGTTGATGCGCTTACTGCTTCCTGAGCAGCTGTTGTTTTCTCCACCCTAGCGGCCCGCTTCTTCTCTTCTTTCGTTAGCATCTTTTTGCGTTAAAACTGATCAAGTCAGTGTCTGTGTTGCAATTACTTAGTACGCTTTCTTTAATTTTTCATTTAGGCTGGCACTTAAGTCTTCAATCTGCCTCAAGAATGATTTAATATATGAAGAGGTAGGAGAAGTGATGGCGAAGTTGGTAGGAATGAGAACGTCACCTATAGGCATGCGTTGCACAGTCATCCTGGTGGCCTCTGCCAAGAGTTGATTCTACAATAAAATAAAATAAAAATATAAAGAGGAATAACCTTGGAGGTTAGTCATGAGCTCGGAAGTGGATAGTAGATGTCACGTAGTATATGTGTACCAAATTTCAGGTCAATAGTTCAGACGGTTTGCGAGCTACAGGTGATTTAAAATCCTGGACAGACAAACGAACAACCACGGTAGCGTATTATATATAAAAATATATGTACTTGACTGTATATTACTGTACAGTACAATCGATTGTATTTTATTGCAAAATCTTCCATTGAGTGATTTTCTGCTGTGTCACTAAAGGGTAATTTATGTAGAAGTGCCATATGGACTATTCCATGCCAAATTTTTATTTCTGCTATGTGGCATACAGATAGCATAATGTTAATGCTATAGGGAATTATTTTGAGCCAAATATTAAGAGACAGTATTTAAGAGAAGGCAATATACAATGTTTGTAAACTTGTGGCTTGACCAATCTACTGGCTGTCAACAGAAATGGGTCTCAACGCATTACATGTGCCAGTCTGTCTGATGTGGCACATCGCAAATCACAAGGCAAGAGTATGGCATTTAATTTGAGTTAAGTGCCAAGGTACAGTAAATGTAGTGAACCCCAGTTCCAAGCACACGATGGAGACCAAGGCATACTGACGTCATCCTTATGAGTGGAAATCCTGAGTGTTTTCTGTTACTGCTGCATGAGAGTTAATTAAAATACTAGTTTTGTTCCTAAAACTTTGTTTTTGTTTGCCACTAAGGAACCATGTGGGCATTTTTAAACCTTTTTTCTTCTTGTAAGATTTTTATTCTTTTTTTTTGCCTGCACAGGAGCAAAAGTACCTGAGTGTTTTAAGAAATGTGTGAAAAAGTAACTTTTTACTTGTACTTGTGTTCAAAACTAGTGTCAGTGAGGCAAGGAAGGGCAGAAAGTAGTTACAGAAACCGATAAGACAGTAAGTAAATAACTGGCATTGTAGTGACGAATAGTTAATAGTGTGACGGACAGCCGGGTCCCATGCCCGGTCGGGACGCCCCTGCTGCATATGTTCCGGGTGAGCCATCATGGACAGCTCAATACCTCCCCCGGGATGCTAGGTGGCAGCCTCCCTGGCCAATGTTCATTTCCCACTCTCCCACGTGGCTCCGTGGGACATGGAGTCCTCTACAGCCTGGTTGGGAGAGGGGGTGGCCGCTAGGGGGCGCTGCCACGACTCAAGAGCCCGGCTGGACGAATCTTCAGCCCCACCCGGAGGTGCAATTAGGACCAGGTGGTCCTAATAGTAATAGTAACAGTGATTTTATGGCGAGAAGAAGTTAAAGCATATAAAGAATAATTGGACAGAGCAGCATATAGCACTCATACAGTAAAACGATGGAATTAGTAGAAAGCAAGGGGATACACTTCATTCCTTAGGAAGAAAGCATTTATTTAAGTACAGGTACAAGTGGATGAATTCAAAGCAGTTAAGAGAGATGCTCAGTGGAAGTAGAAACAGAGATGTGAAGGTGTAAATAACCAGCCGCTGATATTTAGTAAGTGAGTTTTCTTATTAAGAAGGAAGTAATGTGTAAAAAAGTTTTACTCAATAGAATAGTTCTTAGCAGGCAGGAAAGTTAACACAGTTAAGAGGACGATACAGTAAGAGTTCATTCATAGTAGGGTATGCAAGCGGTGTAAGTAGAGAGGTTCAAAGTAAGGAAGAAATAGGAGGGACACAAAATTAGGAAAACAAACAGGGAAAAGGTAAATTTTAATAATTTCAAGGAAAGACACACACAGCAGGCAGTCAAGAGGGAGAGTATCACAGGAGCTTAACGGGCCAGAAAGTGTTAAAAAAAACTACAGTATTTCCTTAATCCATTAATTTAAATAATTTAAGTTAAATAATTGAAATTTAATAAAAAAAGTTGAGCAGTTTAGTAATCCAAAGCCAAATTTTAAAATTGTTGGATATTAGACTTTCTGGAGGATTGCTTGGACTAGTCAGTCCTCCCTGAAGGCTACGTCTACAGGAGATGCCAGCTGATCCAATACCTTCAAGCTCAGGGTCGCTGAACTAGAGGAGGAATTGTGGCCGGAGTTTTGCTAGAGATTGGCAGACCTCGCCCAGGTGTCCTTTAGAGAGAGATAAGTTGGTGCAGGAGAAGACTCCAGACAAAGCAGGGGAGTCTGGAGGACTCACCACTGTCAACTTCCAGACAGTGTTCAGAAGCCATGAAGAAGGTTAACAGAATGTTAGATTATATAGCGCCTTGATGTGTGGAGTACAAGTCAAAAGCAGTTATGCTGAAATTTTATAACACACTGGTATATCTGGAATACTGTGTGCAGTTTTGGTCTCCTGGGCCTCATGCATAACGCCGTGAGTAGAATTCGCACTATAACATGACATAAGCACAAAAGCGGAAATGTGCTTACGCACAAAAAAAATCCAGATGCATAAATCTGTGCGAACGCCAGCTTCCACGTTCTTCCGCTACATAAATCTCGATCAGCGTGAAAATGAACACACTTGCACGTGACAGCTGTCCCGCCTCAACTCCTCCCAGAATTACACCTCTTTGAATATGCAAATCAATATAAATAGCCCTTAAGCTCAGCGTTCTGTGAAAAGACAATGGGAAAAGCAAGAGGGAAAATAGAATTTCAGCAAATACTAAGTGGAGGCAAAGAAAAACTTATTATTTGTTGGTTTAAACAGTGGTATAAACAACAAAAGGAAGTTGATCGAGTGACATAGCGCGTTAAAGAAACTCGAAAGCTCAAGTTCACAAAGTCGCACAGTGCCCGAAATAAAAAAGAAGCTGTCAGATATCAAAGTCGCCGTGAAAAGGCGAGCCGTAGCCCACCATTTGAGTGTCATATGAAAGATTATTAAGGTAGGGTACAGAGAAATACAGATTATTAATAGGGTACAGAGAAAAAAAAAAGGCACACAGTGGGGAAAAGCACGAAATGTCAACTTTAATCTCGAAACTTCCACTTTAATCACGTAGTTTATTTTGTCATTAAAGTAGAACATCATAAACTTCATCTTTAAACTGTTTAATTTACTAGTTTCTCAAATCCCATCATAACTAAAGTAGCACGTTAAATGCTTTGTTTTGTATTTAATCTTCAATGAGCTCCGTGTGTGTGAATCACTACATGCTTCCAGGCTTTCTCTTCCTCCGACAGGACACAGAATCCATTACATTCGTGATTTTACAGCTTGCTGAATAATTAAAATACTGAGATGTATACGTGATATCATTTTCATGATGACTGGAATGAAAGCATGTTATTAAACATGGGAACACGGTGGTACAGTGATTGTTCATGTCTCCCGCAAGGTGCTTGCTGTGCCATGTGTGACTTTCGATGAAACACTTTATTGTAGCAGTACTGTCTCTTTCAAACGTACTAACCTCCCATTCCTGTCCTTACTTTTCTTTCTCCAAATACCCAATCACCTTACAATCAGCTCTGTAATAGACGTTAAGCCATCTTGAAGCTTAGAACGCTGATTCTTCAAAACTTTTAAGGAACATTGAGATATCTTCGTAGTACGTGTTTATTTATTCAATCCATCTATCCTTCCAGTGTCACGCACAGGGGCAGTCCTAGCCTGTTTGGTGCCCTGGGTGAACTCCCCCTTTGGGGCGCCCCTCCTGCACCTCCTCTGTGCCCCCCGCACCCCCCTGCGCCCCCTCTGCACCCCCCCAGCATTCTAATAAACAATGAAAAAATACAGTGCAATAAAACAAACTAAACAAACTAATGGAAATGTAATGTCTAACAGAGACAAAATCAAATTTTACATTTATACAGCACCAAAATATTTTGTTATAGTGTAAAGAATTTTCACTTTAGTACCATCTCCAGTCATCAGTTCACCAGGTCACTAACAACTACATAAACCTTTTCTCTCAGAGCTGCAGTCAGTTTATTATTTCGGGTTAACTTTCCCCGCCTACCACTCTCCACTATGCGACTCATTTGCATTAGTAAGTTAGCACGCAAACATATATATCCATACAAAAAACTCTTACTAACTCAAATCATTTTATCAACATGTTCAAAATCTCATTGACGGTATTTTACTGTTTTAAAGCCTGTAATGTGCACTCCAATTATGGTGAATTTACTAACCTGTGATAAAGAATAGAGAGAGCACAGGCATTGAGCTGGCGTCAGCTTCACACAGGAGGATTTATTCTTCCTGTTTGATGTACTCTGCTCTATGCTGCTCACGCAAGGAGTGCCCATCTAACGATTTCTGCGATTTCGCACAAATCAGGAAAAATTAATTGTGACATAATGGGCTTGGATTGACAATATTATGAATGAAATGTGCTTTATTTGGAAGCACCCCGCTCCCCTCCCCTTTCGACAGGTTGTGTGTGAGACTTCAGCACCGCAGCAGCAGCAAGCAGGCGCACCGAGGGCCCTCGCGCTCACTTCCCGCATATATGGGTGTGATAGAATTTAGAAAACACATTGGTGCAAATTATAAGTCTATATCATAATGTCTGGTGCTTTTGTGTTTGTTTGTTTTTATTTTGTTTTATTTTGCAAGCTGGTTATTAGATGCCGCGCCAGCCAGCCAGAGAATCCCCCGCCGTCCCGCCCCTCTCCTCCCTGTGCGTCAAGCAGCAAGCAGCAGGCGCACCTCGCAAATGGAGGGCTCCCTTATTCCCCGCAAATGGGCAATAGAAAACAGATCGGTGCCCATGCAATCCCAAAAATGCGCTGGCATGATGTCGGGGCAGCATGGGCGCGTGCAAAAATAAAAAAAAAAAATTTTTTGCCGATGCCCGAGATGCCGCCCTGGGCAACTGCCCATGTAGCCCATATCAAAAACCGCCACTGGTCACACCAGTCCCAGCAAGAATACAGCGCAAGGCAGAAACAATCCATGAATGGAGAGCCAGCTCCTCGCTAGCGCTGTGACACAGTGTCCTCACATGTTTAATTATTAACAATATAGATTATTTAAATGAAGTTAGAGTTTTATCTGTATAATATAATAAACATATTTTGCTGCATTTCATCTTAAAATTGATATCGTCATCATATGTAAATATGCACTTTATAAAGTGGCTCAGGTTGTACAATATTAGAACTGTAGTGCAAGTTTACAGTGAGGTGATTATACTAATAAGTACAAACAGTTCTACAAGGAGCACTTGATGGACTGATTGAGTGCGTTTAGAGTTCTTGGGATGAAACTGTTTCTGAACCGCAAGGAAAGGCTCTGAAGCGTTTGCCATAAGAGCAGTTCAATAGACAGCATGGCTGAGGCAGCATGTGCTTGATGCTGCATACTGATAATTCTCTTTCCGTTCAGCTGCTGTATTGTGATTCACACTCAGATACAGTGATATAATTACTCTGGTGCAGTGAGAGTAATATAGTAAAAGATGATCCGCTGTGGCAACTCCTAACGGGAGCAGCTGAAAGAAGAAGAAGGTGCAGTGAGAGTAACAACGCTAAAGCAGTTATGGTATTTAGAATACTTTGACCATTCTGTGGACCATTATATTGTTACAGGTTAATTACAATCAGATGCATTAAACTAATAAACAATATGCAGTTAATTTCAGTGTATTTATAAAGCCGCGTCAGGGATGTGACTCTAAAAAAGAAAGGGACAGTAGCACTGCTTTGACGCTGAGTGCTGCCAGACTGCAAAACCGAGCGCAGAACTTGCGTACGACAGGTTATGAGCTACCGTGGAAATGTGCATGGCTTTACGCCAACTTTAGGTTTTATACATCACGATTTGAATGTGGAAACGTTCATATGCAACATTTCTGTGCGTACACACCGTTTATACATGAGGCCTCAGGCTACAAAAAGGACATAGCAGCACTAGAAAAGGTCCAGAGAAGAGCGACTAGGCTGATTCCAGGGCTACAGGGGTTGAATTATGAGGAAACATTAAAAGAGCCGAGCCATTTCAGTTTAAGCAAAAGATAATTAAGAGGTGGCATGTTTAAAATTATGAAGGGAATTAGTCCAGTGGATTGAGACTGTTATTTTAAAATGGGTTCAACAGGAACGCAGAGACCTAGTTGTTTGCACAAACATTAGGAACTATTGCTGCACACAGAGAATCAAAGACACGTGGAATAAGTTACCAAGGTGTGGTAGACAGTAGGACTTTACAAACCATCAAAACTCGACTTGATGTTACTTTGGGGGATTTAACAAGATAGGACTGACGTGCTTTGTTGGGCTGAATTGAACGTTCTATTTACTGTTTTTGTTGAGCAAAGGACTAATTCTCATACTTGTTGATCAATGTGTATTTTCTTCGTTAAGGTAACTTCATATAGTGTACTCTCTACAGTTTACAAAAATCACAATCAAGGTATCTTTCTAGCACTTCTAGAACTTTTCTAGAGTCCCATGCTTCCTCTTCTTTAAGGTACAAATTCTCTGCCATGCCTTTATCACTTTTTATACTGTTCAGTGTCCTTCCTTTTCAAATGCTGTAACATCTCTTCCATAGCGAAAAACACAGATATGCTGTTTTCCCATCTATCCTCATTATAACAACTGTTACCTCAGCAGTGCAGTATCCCCCATTAAATTACACTACGTAACAAAGTTTTATTTTTATTTTGTTCCTGGGTACAAAGTGTGTTTTCCTAACCCGTTATGCCTAAAAAAAATTGAAAATAGCTGTTGTTCCACAAAAACTTTGCTTTTGTGATCAGGACAATGATATTTTGAAATTTGTTTTCGAGAAAATTCTTGATTCGCATTCAATACTGAGTAGTCTTCTAGAATATTCTTGAATATTCTTGAACTGTTAGAACTATCCAGAAGATCAAGACAAGCCCTGGGCACCTCCTTTCACATGCAAATATTGCAAGAAAACTCTTGAAGGTTGGTACAGGGGAGAAAAAAGAGCCATGAAGTTTGCTATCCCGAGAAAACGGCTTGGAACAGTTTCGTTGCAGTGGTTCACGGCTTCCTGGGTAATCACAAGGCTGAAACCTATGTGCAGTTGGTTCGGACTCTCATAAAGAATTACGCCAAAATAGGATGCAGAATGTCTCTCAAAGTCCATATCCTTGACGCTCATCTTGACAAATTCAAGGAGAACATGGGAGCTTACTCAGAGGAGCAAGGTGAGCGCTTTCATCAGGATATACTGGACTTTGAACGTCGTTACCAAGGACAGTATAATGAAAACATGATGGGGGACTACATTTGGGGGCTTCGAGAAAGTGATTTGCAGTACAGTTGCAAATCTAGAAAACCTACTCATTTCTGAGCCTTTTTGAGTGGTTTTGACTGTCTTTGTCTATTTACCTTGCAAGTGTTGTTCTTTATCAGACCGCATGAAAGAAAAGATAAAAATTCCCTTGTTTTGTCACTATAAATACGAAATTTTCTGGGCTGTGGTCATAAAATCAAAGTTTGTGCTGAATGTAGTCGTTTTTCCATAGGCTTTAGACATAAGCAGTTGAAATATAACTCTTGGAAGCCAGGAACAAAAATTGTGTTACATAGTGTTATTCTCTTTAAACAGTTTATCCATTCACATACTGCCACCTACTGTTCAAAATTAGCCACTCAACTGAAACAAAATTGTTGTTTATTTCTCTACTCTGGAGAGTGACATACTGAAAGATATCTAACTTTTCCACAGCTCTTGTATTTGGCTGATAAAAATTTTCAAATACATTTGCAAGGTGAGTGTTGGATGCACAGTGAGAAAAATGTGGACATCCTTTTGTAAGTAACAGTGTTGTAGGAATCTGGGCCTGCATATTGCTGGGTCAAATAAAACTGAACAAGAAGCAGTAATGACCTCAGCTTGTTTCCCAGAAGCCTTGATCCACAATACAAGCTTAAAACATTTTAAAGGTGGGGTTTTGTTCTAATACGTCTTCCGCATGTGTGAGCAAGCAGCTCTTTCCACAAGGTTGGCAACAGCATTTTTATGTACAGTTTTATATACAAGTATTTATTGTAACTTAATAATTGAAGAAACTAGGACACACTGCAGAAATTTACTCAGGAATAGTTTCACCCTGTCACCAAGTTCAACAACCATGTTATACTTACAGAAGAAAGGCCCACCCTACATCTACATGGCTTTGGTGTACATGATGCCTGAATTTAGCAATGCATGAAAAGTCTGTCCTACAGTTCTTAAGCAGGAGAGCATTTATACTTAGTATCTTCATGTCCCCATGTGCACCAATCACTAGCAAATAATTTTCAGAAAGTTTCAGCCATGACTGAAATTGAAACATATTTGATCTCCTGGACAGAAAAAAACCCTTTAGACATACAATAACAGACATATTCATTCTTAGGAAAATAATTCCCTCATTGCCAATTTGTAGCACCTTGTTAATAAAACAACTCTTACCAAACTATTAAACACTAGGTCATTAATGTCCTCCTTCTCATCAGTGACAGCCATTTATATAAGCTTGTATACACTGCCACCTACTGTCCAAATATTAAATCTCTGTATATGTATGTATTTATTTTTCTATTTATGTATTTATTTCATTTAAAGAGCCAAATTTCCACCAGAGACATAATTCTATCTATCTATCTATCTATCTATCTATCTATCTATTACTTGGTCCTATTTTTTCTTTGTAGATTATTTTGCATTTCCTGGCTAATCTTTGTCTGAATTCCACTGGGCATCTCATTGCAAAACAATCAATTAATTTGTATTCAAGCTTGCCTTTAATCTCATTATTTCCTATATACTGCATATATAGTGGCCTGTTTATATATAGTGGCACTATACATATATAGTGGCCTGAAGGGGTCGCTTCAGCTCCCCAAACCTGACACAGACAGACACAGGTATACAGGGGGTCCTCGGGTTACAACGTTTCGAGTTTACAACACTCACTACCATAAAAACTTAAAAAAATTGACACATGAGAAGGAAAAAAGGTAAGGATTTTTTTACACTCATTTTTTCTGTTACTACAGTACAGTGTGCAGTACAGTATATTTATGTCCTTTTCTTTTTTCTCAGGCTTAGATTTTGTGTTTTTATGTTCTAGATTATGATTTTGCAAATGAGTTAAGATAGGTAAGTTACTTAGGCTAGAGTGTGTTTCGACTTACACCAAAATTCTGGTTACATCACTGTTGTAGGAACGGAACTGTGTCGTAACCTGAGGACCCCCTGTATTTATTTTGTGGGAAACTCTTTCCTAAGCGTTTACTACCTGCACAACGCAGTACACAGTTCAGAAGGAAAACACGACTCTTGCTTCTTCTTTGCATTTTTCTTTTCTTTCCTTCAACCTCCAGCAAGCTTCATCCCTCTTCCTCCCAACTCAGGCTCTTGCAGTGAAGCGAGGTTGCTCCTGTTATGCTGCACCCAGGAGTATTTTTGGTGGCCCATTATCGTGGTCTGGAAGCACAACCAGGTGAGGAGGGAGCCTGACAAAGTAGGGATCCCCAGTCCCTGCAGCATCCCCTGGTGGCACCCCAAAAACCCAGCAGGGCTGATCCCACAAACATCAAGTCCTAGAATACCAGGTGGGATTTTGGGGGCTGGCACCTAGAGATCCAGGAGAGATAATGCCCTATTCATGCTCTCTTCACAGGCTCATTCAGGTGTCTCAGGGGCTCCTTCCACTATAAAGGCATCCTAGCTGTGTAAGGGCACCAGCCATCTGCCACACGGTCCCTCCCTCAGACAGGCCCTGAGGGGTGAAGCGTCCTGTGAAGCATCCAGGTGGGGCTGTCACTGCCAGCCTGTCCATGGCTCCGCCCTGAAATACATAAACAATAGGCTAACGGGGAGATATTGCACTAATGTTGCCTTCCAGTGTCCTTCCTTGCCATGTATGAGCAGTATCTCCAGCCTTTCATATTGCAGCCGCCGCTTTCCTGGAGCATGCGACCTGCAAGTATGGAAGCAGGATATAAATTCCTGCCCCTCCCCACACTCAGCTGAGCACGTCCTGAGCATCCATCGCACTGGAGGAGTGTCTTCCAAGACACAGGAGTGCACAGGCTCACATGCTGCCATGTTAGGAGACACAATCTTCCTTTCACGGATCTTCTTTGTGCTCTGGGTTACAGCAATAGTCTGGGTTTCCCTATTAGATAAAGAGAGACCCCGCACTGTCTGTGCCCCCTTCAATTTTTGTGCACCCACCTCCAGTTTGGTAGGGGGCTAGACAGTCTGGATGCCAAACCAACTGCTCCATTTTGTCTAGCCTTTGGTCTTTCTTCCCCAACACCGGGTGATCGGTAATCTTTCCTTTCTCCACTGTCAGAACCCCTGCTACTCGACATCCTTCAGAACCATCTGGACTCCATTCGCTAGGGATTCCTCTTTAAAGTACAGTATAGGAAACACTGACCTGTACTGTCACTTCTACTTGGGTGAGAGTACCATGCTGAGCTTCCTCAAATAGTCCTTTAGGGGCACCTGGGCTGTCATCTCCAGACACTCGATCACCTTCTTCAATAGGCCAACCATCTGCTATAGAGAACTTATGGGCTGGCGCACCGTTTCCAGCTCTTGTACATCCTCAATACAGTTATTTGCTGGTGGTGGACTTGGATCTTGCTCATCACTGTCCACTGGCTATGAGCCATTAAGTCTGTGCCTGTCCTTCACAGGCTCAGTCAGGTGTCCCAGGGGCTCGGGAAAGCCATTCGCTTGGCCAGCCAGCCAGCCCCACCTCTACCAATTTACTGGCAGTTTTTACCTAGCCTTTACCTGCTCTGGGGAAGGCAGTTTGGACACTCACCACCACCTCCCCTCTTCATGGGATCCTATCTATCAGGTGGGGCAACAGGCAGGAGTCCAAGGTACTTTTCTTCAGCAGCAGGGCCAGGTCCTCATCACTTGTATCGCTGGAGCTCACACCATCATCATCCCACATCAAGGCATGTTTTGGCTACATATGGGTATCTGGGAATTCTCCATCTAGGAGGTAGACATACTTGACAGGCATGCAACACAAATTGGTCAAAATCTGTGTTTACCTCTGAATTCACTTTATCAAAATTTGCTCCTTTCCCCCTTATATCCCTTTAGCTACTTCAGTTAAATACCAATTGACATTTTTCCTGTCCTGCAAGACACCTTTACTCTCTGTTATCACCAAACTCTCAAAGTAAGAGAGTCTCTGACTTCATGGTCATCTATGCCCTTATCTTTCAGATCCAGGCCATTATTAAAATGAATATAGCCCCCAGCCTCAATTCTGCTTCCAATGTAATACTTCCCCTCCCTCTGCCTCTCAAGTACTGGTTTAACATGAGATCACTTCTGTTTAACTTTCTTTTGAAAAAAGAGACCTACCATTAAACACACGACAATGAATTGAGACAAAGGTTATGGGTGGTGTTTCACTGCTAGATCTTGAATTATGCCATTGGGCTTTTGCACTGTGTACAGTACGGCAGTGGAAGTCTCCCCTCTGCTGCCCATCCCTCATGGATGCTGCTGGAGTCCAATAGGGTATTCCTGGTTCTATTTCCACCCTTATCTTCTGTGGTATTAAACTTAGGGCATCCAAGATAGAGTCGTTGCTCTAATCACTCACACTTTAGAAAAATGGTGTAAGGTGGAGAAACATCTTGGTGTTTGTCCAGCCTGGCACACACACACTCTTTTATTTCTCACAACCCAGCCCTGTGAATTGGAAGTGGTCCCATTACATTCCAGCCCTGGCTTAGTAAAAGTATTTACACACTGGGTGATATATTTGATGTGCCAGGCCTTCAGACATTCCAGTCTCTCAAATCTCCCTTTTCTATCCCTTCATCTGCCTTTCTATTTTACTTTCAACTTAGATCTGTCTTTAAAGCTTGTTGGGTTCCAATCTCTTCTCCCCTTGTGGCCCACCCTCTGTCTAATTTCTCACTTACTCTTTTCCCTGGTCACAAACCAGTGTCTACATTATATGCAATGCTTTCTAAGGCATTATATTGCCCATTATCAATTAAGTCAGTGTGGCTCAGAGATTCCTCTACCATGCCCACTTGAATTTCATTGAATTTAGTTCTTAAACATATCAAATTGGTCTGAAGGACTCCTAATCATCAGCAAACTGAATTTAATGTTTTGTCCAACGATTATGTGGTGATAAATGATATGCTTGAGGATTGTCTGTGACTTTTGCTCCCTGTTTTGGGACTGCTCTTCTGCGTTTAGTTTTTGGTCTTGGGTAATTTTTTTAATTCCATATTCTCCATTAGCATTTACTTGCTTCTTAACATTTCCTACTTCTAGACTTTTCCTCACTTTGTTTATTTATTATCCAGCTGAAGCTATTTGCATTAGAGATAACCACTGTTAAATTTGCATTTGCCTCTCACTGGAAATATCCTATTTTTTTTTCTTTTTCTGTCCAGGAGTCTTCCATTTTTAATCAGGTCCTCCTGGAGCGATCAGCATAATGATCAATGGGTCACCTGGCTCTTATGTTGATAAATGAATGTACACGGTACAGCACGGTACAGGTCCTGGCCACAATCCTACTCCTTAACTACTCTTCTCCATAATGAGGTTGATGTTCTGCTGTTCCCTCACTTGCTGCTCCTTATGGACTCCTTTATTGTTCTGTTGTCGCTATCAGCTTTAATGGAGCAGGGTTGTGTTGGGTTGGGTTGTATTATGGGTTCGTAGAATGAGCTCCAAGCAGAAGGTTTTACCTTATTATAATTCCTGACAGAATGTCTTATGATTTCCTTTAAAGTGTTTGATTTGTATTTCAGTAAAAAAATTGATCTCAATAGAATATACAATGTCTTAACAGAGAATGTCCTTTGAGTCTGGTGTCCGGAGCAGTTTAGGCAGAAGACAGTACCCATGTAAAAGCATGCAAGGAATGGAAAATGAAAAAGTGAATGTTTGCTGGCATATTTGAGGTAGGCAGGCAGGTGAGCTACAAAGGACTTCCAAATCTGTGCAAACACAAAGTGGCAGCAACGTTTAGTTTGATGTTTTACAGTTTTCAAATATCTTTAATTATATCTGTTATGTATGTAGAAACCTACATTAAATTACACCTATTACCATCGACATTCAAAACTTATTTTCTCTACGGTCAACGAAATCAGATTAATGTTTAAATATTTTTATTTGTTCTTGCCATCTTTCATGTTTTAGTAAGAACCTGTATGATGTGGCACCCCATCTGTAACTGTGTTTTAACATTTATTGATATTCTGACTGTTATATTCTAATTATGTTTTGAGCTCCCCTGCTAAGCAATGGTTGATCACCTGGCTACTGTTGCTTACAAGGCGAGTATTTTTAGAGAGTTCCATTCCTGTGGGGCCTGCCTAGTCTCGACTGCTTTTTGTCCCAAGGCTCTGCTTTTTTTTGGCTGTTGATTTATTTTTTTGAGATGCTCCTTAACTTTGGTTTTGCCTATCCCTATATATAAGACACCTAATCTCAAACTAGCATATGATTTTGTTTACCTGCTTGTTTAGAGTTTGTAAATTGTGGTTTGATGAACAGAGGATTCACAGGTTACAAAGAGTGGAGTCTAACAGGATCATGGGACAGCAACATTATCTTTTAAGAAGGAATTTGGTGCCAGCATTGAGGTAGTATTTTGCTCAGCTAGAATAAAGAGAAAGGCATCACCGTTATTTTTACTAAGTGCTCTACCAGGACTTTAGTCAAGTGAACCGATAACACAAAGCTGCAGACTGAGTGACAATGAGGAGGAAAAGGGAGTGTAAGAAATGTGTATGGTGAGAGAAGAAGAATTGATTGCTGCTGATCAATAAATTAATTATCAGTGCTACCTCTGGCAATCCAAGTAATTAATTAAAAAAAAAGTAAGATGCCCATCCAAGGACAGTGTAGTTTGTGCAAAGATTCTAACTTCTGCCCACCTAAGAATCTCTCTCTCACCTTATAGCTGGAGCACCAGAAACATTAACAGATTTATACTATTTGCATATGAATGAGGTTAATAAATCAGTGAAAGTCTACATTATATATTTTGCCTTTCTCTGTTGTTGTCCAGATGTGGTGATAGACTATTTTTCAGCAAATAACCCCGACACACTTGCTGCAATAAACCAAATAATACAATTTATTCATAATGTAAGGATAATAAAAGATGGATTTATGCAAGTATATCTAGGTTGTAATGGATGGCATGCAAGGACTGGCAATCCCTGCCAGGATGGACTCCCTTTCCTTACCTGGCCTAGGCCAGGTTGCTGAATGGGCAAAAAGAGTGTCAGGGTGTTTCCTGCCTTAACCAGGAGGATGACAGAAGATGCCAGTGAAGGAGTGAGTACACTGGTGTTGCTGGTTGGAACGAGGAACAATAACTGTCAGGAAGGCCAGTGTGTTGGAAGAACAAAGGACTACAGGCTCCTCTAATATGCTAGATGGCAGCACCTCTGGGTCAAGATTCCTACACAGACACCCATAGGGCAGCTGGGACCTGTAGTCCCAAGGAACAGCCCTGTTGAGCCACTTGGCGACCTCCAAGGTTATTGTTCCCTAATTTGTGGGGCTTCTGTTTGACCCGGAAACACTTCCAACAGGCTATGCCCTAGAAGCAGAAGTATTCCCGGTTCCAAGATAAAAGAAGCCACTTGAACCCATCCAGGCCAGAGTCAGGTAGAAGAGGAACAAAGCTTGCCTGAGGGTCTGGAAGGAGAGAGAAAAAGAGAAAGAGAAGAATTGTTTTATGTTTATACCACTTACAAAGCCTTTTGTAAGGTATTTTTGGAAATAAGCTTTTTTTTATTGTACTGGGACTTGCGTCATGGTGGTTGCATCTCAAGTTTGGGGTGGTGCAACGCCTCCTAGTGATCACAAGATATGTATGTATATAGAAATATATAGAAGAAATACAATAACAAACAACACAAAACTTAAGTTTATGATAGCTTAGTTGAACTAAGTTAAGCACATAACTTATAAATGCTATCCCTCAGCTCATGTAGATCTTTTGCTCTCCTATACAAAAAGATACACAACTTATGAATTCTGATCTTTCAATTCATGTGGTCAGGATGGATAAATTCTTTAGGTAGTTATTAAGCTTCTGTTGCCTGCACCGTGGCATTCTCTTGTTCACTGCTAATCTGTACTGGGTTACCATACATACAAACATACAGTTTTTGTGTATGAGTGTGTTTGAGATGCTGCTCTGAATATTTCTACTGGATTTAGGAAGAAACTCATAACAGCTAAAGGCTTGCCCTCAGCAAAGGTTTTTACTTTTCAGTTACAGTGATACATTAATTGTACAGAAGTTGTACTTCCTTGTACAGAATGGATAGCTTGATACCAAACAACCAGTCTGGCTTCAAGAGGGAACCACTTCACTGAGACAGTTCTACTAACTGTGGTTGACCAGGTATGATGTGCTAAAGCTACTAACATGTCATTGGTTCTGATCCTGCTAGGTCTCTCCTCTGCATTTAACATGGTCAACCATGACACCCTTCTTGCCACCTTCTCTTAACTTGGTATCATTGAGACTGCTCTATGATGATTTGAGTCCTACATCTCGGGCATATCCTGCAGTGTGTCCTGGTGAGGAGAGTTGTCAAAGTCACACCAGACATTCATTAGTGTACCCCAACTATTGGCGCTGGGCCCTCTACTTTTTGCTCTGTACACCACCTTGCTGGGCTCCATCATCCAATCCAATGGTTTCTCTTATCAGGGCTATGCAGATGACACACAGCCATACCTGTCATTCCCTCCAGAGGACAATACAGTATCAGCTATAATCTCTGCATGATATATCTCACTGATATCTCAACCTGGATGAAGGACCACCATCTACAGCTCAACCTGACAAAAACTGAGTTTCTTGTGACCCCCACAAGCCAATCTGTTAAACTCCCCAGCTCTTTGCAGCTTGTTTCACTGTCGCTAACATCTGCAATGTCAGTATGCAACCATGGGGTGATGATTGATGAGCCGCTATTTTTTTCTGCTGTTTCTCATTCACGCAGGTTCACACTGTAAAACATCCACAAGATCAGACCTGATCTGACAGAGCATGCACCACAACTTCTGGTCGAGGTGTTGGTCTTCTTGGTTCTTGACTACTGGAACTCGCTTCTGGCAGGAGTAACTGGATGTGCTTTAAAGCCGCTGCAGATGGTCCAGAATGCAGCCGTCAATCTTGTATTTAACCAGACGAGATGTGCACATGTCACTCCTCTCTTCAGGTCACTACTGTGGCTCCCTGTAGCAGTACACATTAAGACCAAATCCCTGATACTGTACTTGCCTGCAGAGTGGTCAATGGGTCAGCACCTGAGTATATGGAGACACTGGTGAAGTGCTATATGCCCGCTCGCCCACTCAGGTTTGCCCGTGAACAGCATCTGGTGATGCCACTTCTGTGTACTATCAAGTCTCAATCCAGACACTTTTCCTGTGTAGTTCCTAGTTGGTAGAACAAATAACCTACCTCCTTCCTTACTGCTGCTGACTCCCTCAATGTATTTAAGAAGCAAATCAAAACCCATCTGTTCTGTGAATATCTGTATAATTGATAGAAAAAAAACAAAAAAAAATTTGCTCTGTGATATTTTTATTGTTTTTTGTTAGACTAAGTTCAATTGCTTTATTGATTGTAATCCATGATTGTATATTTTTCAGTTATTGCATCTTTTTCTCTTGTGGTAATCAACTTTCTATTACCTGTCCTATTACATTTGCTGAAAAAGCAGGCCCAAGGCTAATGTTACTTGATTATATTTACCTCTTTTGTAAGTCACTTTGGATAAAAGTGTCTGCCATGCAAATAAATGTAAATGTACAGTATTTGGCTTTATCCTAACAATTAAATTATAATTAATATTTCTTGGAGACAAAGTAGGTGTACTTATAGTCTGGTGTACACAGTGCTTTGTTCTTTTCCTGGTCAGCTTTTTTACCAGCACACAGAAAGCTCTTCATGGCACTTTTTTTCTTTATTCGGAAGCTCTTTTCCTTCTGTGCATTGGTCGCGCTTTCTGGTTGTTGGCAGTATTGCAGTTTTCACATTGAGGTTTTTACATGCAATATTCTTAGCAGCTAGAAAAGTTATGCCTGATGGGTAGCTGGTGATCAGTCAGCTCCCACCATTAGCAAGACCAAAGCTTGACTTTAACGTATGGTCTTTCTCCACTTGTGCACTTGGTATTCCTAATATGGAACAAAGTGGGCATTGCCCAGTCTGCTAGGCTTCAGTGGCACACCAGGCCCTTTTTTCCTTGATTTACCCCTTTGCTACACTTTTTTAAATTACAAATCAAACAATTCTGACGTCTGACGTCACATTGCAGACTTTCATTTAAGGGGATTTGCATAAATTTTGGTCACATACTGTATGTTGCCACACTAACCCTCACACACTGTCTTGAATGTCAGACACCACTTAAGTAACTGATGTCTGAAATGAAAGCACCAAATGCAGAGCATAGTTAAGAGAAATTTGTGAATCTATTGATGCAGAATAAATGGTTAAACACTCTCATGTACAACTTCAAATTGTGCAGTAATGGAGTCAACTCTAATCAACACAAACCGTTCTGATGTGCTGGCTTACATATCAGAGAAGCTAGATTTAATTGTCTTGCCATAATCAGTGTACAGTAACTGAAATCTGCCATGTAGACACTGATGATAAAATGCCTACTGACTATTTGTGTTTTGAAGCATGACATGCCTGAACCGACATCAGCTTCCAAACAGGATGGGTATGTAGGACAAAGTGGGCATTGCCCATTCTACTAGGCCTTAAAGGCACACCAGGCCATTTAAGCAGATTTAACAGGGATGCGGGCATCCAGCTTTACCTTCCCACAGCTTGCATTCCAAAGTACACTCACCTAAAGGATTATTAGGAACACCATACTAATACGGTGTTTGACCCCCTTTCGCCTTCAGAACTGCCTGAATTCTACGTGCCATTGATTCAACAAGGTGCTGAAAGCATTCTTTAGAAATGTTGGCCCATATTGATAGGATAGCATCTTGCAGTTGATGGAGATTTGTGGGATGCACATCCAGGGCACGAAGCTCCCGTTCCACCACATCCCAAAGATGCTCTATTGGGTTGAGATCTGGTGACTGTGGGGGCCATTTTAGTACAGTGAACTCATTGTCATGTTCAAGAAACAAATCTGAAATGATTCAAGCTTTGTGACATGGTGCATTATCCTGCTGGAAGTAGCCATCAGAGGATGGGTACATGGTGGTCATGAAGGGATGGACATGGTCAGAAACAATGCTCAGGTAACCCGTGGCATTTAAACGATGCCCAATTGGCACTAAGGGGCCTAAAGTGTGCCAAGAAAACATCCCCCACACCATTACACCACCACCACCAGCCTGCACAGTGGTAACAAGGCATGATGGATCCATGTTCTCATTCTATTTACGCCAAATTCTGACTCTACCATTTGAATGTCTCAACAGAAATCGAGACTCATCAGACCAGGCAACATTTTTCCAGTCTTCAACTGTCCAATTTTGGTGAGCTCGTACAAATTGTAGCCTCTTTTTCCTATTTGTAGTGGAGATGAGTGGTACCCGGTGGGGTCTTCTGCTGTTGTAGCCCATCCGCCTCAAGGTTGTGCGTGTCGTGGCTTCACAAATGCTTTGCTGCATACCTCGGTTGTAACGAGTGGTTATTTCAGTCAAAGTGGCTCTTCTATCAGCTTGAATCAGTCGGCCCATTCTCCTCTGACCTCTAGCATCAACAAGGCATTTTCGCCCACAGGACTGCCGCATACTGGATGTTTTTCCCTTTTCACACCATTCTTTGTAAACCCTAGAATTGGTTCTGTGTGAAAATCCCAGTAACTGAGCAGATTGTGAAATACTCAGACCGGCCCGTCTGGCACCAACAACCATGCCACGCTCAAAATTGCTTAAATCACCTTTCTTTCCCATTCTGACATTCAGTTTGGAGTTCAGGAGATTGTCTTGACCAGGACCACACCCCTAAATGCATTGAAGCAACTGCCATGTGATTGGTTGATTAGATAATTGCATTAATGAGAAATTGAACAGGTGTTCCTAATAATCCTTTAGGTGAGTGTAAATGGGTGAATTCTTTATACCAGGACCAGCTGATAACAAAGGTGTAAATCGGAGTTGAACTGACATCTGTGCAGAGGCCCCTATGCACACTTTTTGAGCCATAATGTGCAAAATAAACTCAGGCTAGAGCAAAGAACTGTAAGCTGATGATTGGCAACAGTGATGGACAAAATAATACACGAATGGGGTGACACTGATTTTGTAACTAGAAGTGATTTTGATTCAATAACAAGAGGGTACAAATTCTGTAAAAACTAGCTGTACCCTTATTACTGAGGAGAAACTCTAAGAGAGAGAGAGAGGCCCAATCTCACTGAACTCCCTGGTGACTCTCCCAGGGCACTCTCTATGTGGCACTCTGTTCCAGGGGAAAACTCTGCTCTCACTCTGTTCTCTCTGAAACCAAACAGCTGATGATCCGCTCCCTCTCTGGAGAGTAGAATCCTGGGATCCAGTCTTCTGAGCATCAGCCTTTACTTCAAGAAGGTAACTTCAGCAATTAAACTCTCATGCAAAGAAGAGTAATGCTGTAAAGCTATGAAGCTTGTGAAGGGAAGAGGGTGCCAGAGAGCCCCAAACTCCAAACACAAACACACCAGACAGTCCCGGGTTCAAACAAAGGTGTGTTTAATCCACAATACCACAGTATCCACAAGCACACAATAACAGTTATCTCTCCTCCAGTTCACCTCTCCTGTCTCACCACCCCACTGCTCTCCTCCAGTCGAGTGTTGCCTTTCTTCCAACTTCTAGCTCCATCTCTCCCGAACAAGGGAGTGCGGTCCCTTTTATTGAGGACCTGGGAGTACTTCCAGTGCCATGGCTGTTGCCCACATAACTGGGAGTTCATCTCTTTGCAGCGCCCCATCCACTAGGGAAGCTTGTCCAGGTGTGATATCCTTCCCTCTCTTGGATGCACAGCACAACACAGATAAATGAACACCCAGCAAAGCGATAGAGTGCACTCCAACACAAGAAGAATCCTCCAGTTGAACCCGGAGCAGCAACAAAGTGAAAAACTCTACGTCACACTGGACATCATCTTTAAAGACTTGGTATCATAAAACAATTTATCTGTACCAAGATGCTGTAAATTAGAACTCTGAATAGCAAGTAAACAGCCACCCTCCTCTATGTTATATGTTTGTATGTCTAGTCTGTCTGTGTCCTCTTATATATCAATATATGCATGTAGTTATCATATTTCAATAACCCGTTTGTTTATCTATAAACTGTATTATTCTCTTTCTTAAAGTGAGTGTGCTTCAATTACCTTGATATAAGTCTAATGGCTGGAGACCTGTCTCCTGCAACAAATAAAGGTAAGGTAAATAAAGCAGGAGTCTTATCAAATTATTTAATTAATTCCCAACATTGTCAAAGGTAAAATCGATAATTAATTGACCAAGTTAAGTCTCTCCTCATTCCCTGCACTCAGCAAGGTTTGGACTAATGGCACCTCTCATCCAACTCCTTTACAGGTGGTCTTCCATTTTTCCAGTTCAGCACCAGCATACCCTTTGGAGTGAAAAGGAATACTCTAACCTTTATTATGGCCACCCTGTGGCAACAGGTCTCTGCTATAGAAAGCAGACGTTACAGCCTGGGAGCAGTGAACTTGTTAGAGAAAGGCCAGGTTTGGGGTCTGCAAGGGATTTTAAAGGAAGGAATAGACGTCTATGACATTGGTTTCTTGGGTGCACATAATGTCATACATCATACAGCAAAGTTTTATCCATCAAGATTGCAAGATGTTGAGTTCTGGATCTTTGTTTCAACTTGAATGTTTAGATGGTTTCTCAAAGAACTATCTCTGAGGTGTCACTTTGTTTGTGATTAATCATTTCCTCAGATAAGGCACAGAGGCTGCATTCTGCAGAGAGGCCCAGTCAAGGAGTTGACATTATGAGTGTCTGGTAGCAGCTTTCTAAGTAAAAAAGATTTCTGTTCTAAGCATAGCAGAATGGATAAGGTCAGTCTGTCCTACAGAGAACTCACAACACCTCCTGTCTGCTGGTGGTCACACAGTCTCAGAAATTGGCAGGTGGGACTCTGCTCTGCCCAGTATAGAATGAGCAGCTGGGCAACTGCTTTAGAGAGACAGGTCATTTAAAACCACTCAAAATCTGGAAGTGAATCCTGGCTTGACTGGAAGTGACTTGAGAAGTCATTTAAAACCCTTCCCTTGAAAAAGCATCTGATTCTAAAGACCTTGTAAAGATAAGTCTGCACAAGATACTCAAAATCAATTACTTTTTGAATGAAATTTTATTTTTCTTTGCTTTAGACTATGATTTTGGTTTTCCATTTTGCTTTTGGTCAACTATATAATGATCTCATGAAGTAAAGACATAGCAACACCTTAGACAGCTCTCTTGTCCAAACCTTAAAAATATCTGCACACCTGCCTGTCGCAAATTCAAAATTTGTCCAACTAGAAATGCCTTTTTGTCCAACTGGAACGTAATTGGAGGAGGATCATTCTGAACAGAGTCAGGGGGGTGATTTTAACATGTGCTCGACTTACAGTAGGAGAGGAGGCAAGGAGTGGAAGCACATACACATGAAGAAGTTAATAAACAGAGTTAGTGTTTAATGGCAGCAGAGGAGAATATCTAATGACTTACTAGGACTGGAAAACAAGTTGAAGCCAATGGAAAAAATAAAATAAAATCTGGTTGGAGTAAATGCCGACATCCTATTAGGAAAAGAAACCACTGGAGCAAAGTCATTGTTTAGGAAAAAGACTGAACACAAGTGTCTCACAGCCAAACTGCTGAATTCCATGGCAAAAGCGACATTTCTGAAGGCACTGAAGTTACTCAGAAGACAAAAATAAAGATGAAATTGGCACAAAACACTAGTTTTATCTGTTCTCTGCCTGCTGAGGACACATTTATATGTTGTGTGCCCTGCGATATTTACAATTTAGGTTTTCCTGCCAAGAGTACAGACAGCTTCACATGCCAAAAATGCAAAGTTAATTTAGAGTTGGATGTCTAGTCTGTCTGCATCCTCTTATATATCAATATATGTATGTAGTTGTCATATTTCAATAATCCTTTTGTTTATCTATAAACTGTATCATTCTCTTTCTTAAAATGAGTGTGCTTCAATTACCTTGATATAAGTCTAATGGCCGGAGAGCTTAGGCCAACCGAAAATTGGATTGACTTGTTTGTTTAGACAATTCTTTCATTTTTGATTCAGCTTCAAACCGTCTAGACCCCACTTTAGTCTGTAGACCAGAATTCAGTAGCACCAATCAAGTCTCAGCATAAATGAGTAGCAGTGAAACAAGGGTGTAAGAAATCAGAAACATAGTTCCTCTGCACTCAGGTCACCTATTCAGACCCTGAACTTATATTCAGCACTCAGCAGTAGTCAAGGCTGAGCAAAAATAATTGCTTATATTTGGTGATTCCATAGTTCAGAATATTAGAATTCCAAACAATCCAGCAGTTAAAGTAAAATGCCACCTTTTGGTGAAGGTATTCCACATTAAGGCTAAATTGGACTTCCTGGTCAGAGTGGCCACCTTTCTGCTATATGTTGGCACTAACAATATTGCTTTGCAGTAATCTGAGGTATTAAAGAGGAACTTCATATCCTTTTGTACTAAAGCAAAAAGAAAATGACAGAACTTAATAATGTCTGGCTTCTTACCAAGATTATACAGAGAGGATGTGGCATATAGCAGATTGCATTCCCTTCACTGCTAGCTAAAAACCTGTGTCCGTATTAATCAAGTATGCCAGAATAGGGGAACAGTCCTAACTGGCACAAAATTCTCAGAGAAACACAAAGTTGGCCCTACTCTTAGGAGTAGGAGTAAAAGAATCTGATCAATTTTCCTAATATAAGAAACTACTCCTGACTTCACCACCCTCTCTGGGTGCTGCCAGAAGATGGTGTTCAGGCAGAGATCAGCATGCACATCTCCAGAAAGACTGAATGTTTTGTAAATACCCAACAACAATGAATTCATGGAAAGATATGGATTTCACAGAGATTGAATAATATTCGTAACATTATAATATTCTTGTGTGTTATGTGATTGATCCATCAACGCAGAGAAATCATGCGCTATCAGCTGAAATGAAAGTGTTAGTAACGTTATGCTTTTTGCCCACAGGGACACGGCAGCTTTACAAAAGTGATGATTTGGCTATGTCACAACTAAGCGTTTCTCAAATTTTGCGCCAAACTTTGAATGCGCTTAAAACATGTGAGGTAATATGGAGATTAATCCATTTGTGTAGCACTCCTAATAACGTAATGTAAAGCAAGCTGCATTCATAAAAATGTGGCTATTAAAGATCATTGTTCCAAAAATGGATAAACACATATGTCATTCACAAGTAATACAACAGCATGAACACACAGGTGGTCATGGATACAAACTGTATTGTAGTAGTCAGCATATTACCCTTAAGATAGGTTGGTCTGGATAGGTGATTGCCAGCCTAATATCATACAGACATGCTAAACTTTGCATTCTGCAAACCCCTGGGAACAATCACTTTACACTTCACAAGTCAAGATGGTTCAAGAAGGTTGGTATAGACTCCTAGGGAACTAAATAAGAGAATTCAGAGAAGATAAATGGGGCTTACTGAGACAGACTGGCAGGTCATGCACCTCTTAGAGATGATCGGGAACATAAGAACATAAGAACATGATAAATTTGACAAACAAGAGGAGACCATTCAGTCCATCAAGCCAGTTTGTTCAGCTAATAGCTAAGCTTTCTGAATATCTCATCCAGATTTTTCTTAAAGGTTGTCAAGATTTCTGCTTCAACTACATGTATCAGTAGTTTGTTCCAGAGTCCAACAACTCTTTGTGTAAAGAAGTGCTTCCTGGCTTCAGTTCTAAATGTAATTCCCCTTAATTTCCACTTATGTTCTCAAGTATGTGATTCACCATTAGGAAGAAAGTATTCTACTCTATCTACATTATAAATGCCATTGAGGATTTTAAAGACTTGGATTAGGTCCCTATGCAGTCTCCTCAGCTTGAGCTTGTCACAGTAGGACATGTCCTCAAGTCCCAGGATGTACTTCGTTGCCCTCCTCTGCACAGCTTCAAGTGCTGCAGTGTCTTTCTTGTACTGTGGTGTCCAGAACTGCACAAAATACTTCAGATTTGGTCTTATGAGTGTGTTGTAGTTTGAGCATAACGTCCCTTGACTTAAATGCAACAATTTTTATGATATAACCTAACATTCAATTTGTCTTTTCAGTTGCTTCATTCATTGCTTAGTTTCAGAGGTCCCTTACAGTATAACTGTGTCTCCCATCTTGTATTTATATTTGATGTTCCTATTGCCCAGTGTAGCACTTGGCACTTTTCTACAACAAACTGCATTTTCCAGGCCAAATTCATATGCAAAGAACTCTTCCCAGAATGAAATGGTGTTTGGTCAAGCAGAGGTTCTATGAGGAACCACACAAGCCAGTAAAGAACCATAAACTGTCATTATAGAATCAGGATTTGTAAGAGTGTGTGGCTTCTAATAAATTATACTTCAAGCTTAAACTGAGCATCTGGCTCAAAAAAATGACCACTACATTCTATTACACAGGCGTGAGAAACACATTGGATTGCGAAGTTCTATTTTTAGAAGGTTTGTTTCCTAGTTTAAAATCATTTTCAATATTTGCAGGACACTAATGAAATTACTCCATCATTCTTGTCTGAAATCAAAGATTGTGCCAGACTACTATGACTGATACAATGGTTTTCTTTATATGTTGTCATGGAAATATTTCTTCACCAATAGAATTCCATATACATTAGCTGTTGATTTGATAGAAAATTCTGGATATTAATATACCTTGATATTATTATGCTTTTCTTGTATTGCTCAAATAGTAAAACATTATAAGATTGAAATGTACTTGTCTACAGTTTGTCTTTCTTTTTCACAAACTGTAATCTAACTAGGATGGCACTGTAGTGGCACTGCTGCCTTACAATAAAGAGACCAAGGTTCACATCCTGGGTTCTCCTTGCTTGGAGTGTGCATTTGTCATTGTGTCTGTGTGGGATTATTCCAGATGTTTCGGTTTCCTCCCACAGTTCTACAGTCATATAAGTTAGGTGGATTGATGATACTAAATTGGCTCTAGTGTGGTTTAGTGTGTGTGTGTGTGTGTTTGCCCTTTGATGGACTGGGTTTGTTCCTGTCTTGCGCCCAGGCTTTCAGAGATAGGCTCCAGTACCCCCTTCCAACCCTGTTCAGGACTATGCAGGTTCTAAAATGACTAACTGACTGTAATCTGGCCATCCTGCTGTTGTCACAGTGTGGCCTCTGTGTTTCTGTTCATGATGTCTTCTGCAGATAGTCATCTCTGACACATCCACATTCTCCTCCTGAAGTCTGTTTATGGTGTTTGGACAGGCGTTTGGAGCTTTTTCTTTACCGTAGTGAGGATTCTTCTGTAACCAGCGGTGGAGGTCTACCTTGGCCTACCAGTCCCTTTGTGATTACTGAGCTCACCAGTGTGTTCTTTCTTCTTAATAAAATTCCAGACAGTTGATTTAGGTCATCCTAAGGTTTTACTGATGTCTCGAATGGCTTTATTATTGTTTTAAAGCCTCATAATGGCTTCTTTGACTTTCATTGGCACAGCTCTTGTCCTCATGTTGAACAATGGTGACGACAGTCTTGAAAGGGTAGAAGCAAACTGAGTTATCTTATGAAGCAATGAAAGCAAGGAATCACAAACACCTGTGACTCCAAATGTCCCAAACATTATGGTGCCCTGAAATGGGGGGACCATTTCGAAAAAGCATTGTCATTTCTACATAGTGTGAACAAAATGTGCCCAAATACCCTTAAATTAAAGTCTCCAATTAGCAATTCAGTCATTTATCATTTGATTGTTTGAATTGTTTGATTTGTAGTTTTAAATGAAGGAGCAGAGGTATAAATCAAGGAAAAATGTGTCTTTGTCTCAAACATTATAGAGGGTACCGTACAAAACTACATATATTATTTATATATTGACTTTTCTAGGTTCGTAGAAATATGAGAATTTGCTGATGTATGAAGGCCCACTGACAAGGAAGAAGAGAAAACAAGTGACATTGTCCAATCAGTTCAAGAGCATTCAACTTTATTGGTTCCACAATCAAAAGGAAAAAGTCAGGTCAAAACTGTAGGGCCATATGAAGATGTGGCCACTCTTTCAATATTTCATTATGCAGCATGTTACAGGCTCTGGATGGAAGTTTTAATGAAAAATGACATAGCGTCTCTACGATTAGCGATGATAAATACATTCCAGTGTCTTTGAGTTATAGCTTGAAACTAGCGTGGGTGCATAGTGAATAGTGCTATACAAAAGAAAACTGAATTGAAATTCATGTTCTAGGATTAAGAGGGATAAATTGATTAAAGTGGCAAGACATTGTAGGACAAAGTGGGCACTGCCCATTCTGCTAAGCTTTTAGTGGAACACAAGGCCTGTTATGACAACAGATTTAACAAGGATGCAGCTTCACCTTCCCAAAACATACACTGTAGAATAAATGTCTAAACTGCATCTTTTATCATGCCAGGATCAGCATGTACTTCACCTGATAACAAAGATAAAATTACAGTTGAACTGGCAGCTTTGAAAAGTTCTCCTTCAGACCAAAAGGCACCAAATGGAAACCCAAGTCTGAACAAAGCGCTGTAATTGAAAAAGTGACAACAGTGATGGACAAAATATGCACATGTGAGCAATGATTTTGTAACTGCGAGTGACTTTAACCCAATTATAAGAGTTTACAACTTCCATCAAAAACTAGCTACACTCATCTCCCTTGGGGAAAAATCAGCAGGCAATCTCTGAAAAGATTTCTTGCGCTCTCCGAAACCTAAAAGCTCATGAGCCTCTCCCTCCCTTGGGAGCTGAAAGCTGAGGTCCATAAGTTCTGTGTCAGTGATTAAGCCCAGTCTGAGAAGACTGAGAAGCAGCCATTACTTCAAGGAGAGAACTTCAGTATCTAAATTCTTGTGTCAGAAAGAGTTATTATTGTCCTTATGAAATCTGCAGATGGTACAGCAAAAAGCACAGAACACCACAAAGAACTGTATGAGAAAGGCTGCACTCAAACACACAACAAATCCTCCACCTGAGCAACAAAAAATAACTCCACACAACAACCAGACATCACCCTTAAAGACATGGTCCTGTAAAACTATTGATCTGTGTCAAGATAAATTAAAACTCTTAATAGCATGTAGATAGCTGGCCTCTTCAGTACTGCACATTTGTCTGTCTGATCTGTCTTGAATCATTTCTTCTATAGTTATCATAATTTATCAATCCTTTTGTTTATCAATAGATTATGTTATTTGGTTTGTCAAAAAAGGTTTTCTTCAGTTACCTTGATATACATATAACAGAAATCACCTCCTACAGAGAAAGGTAAGAGAAATAAAGTAGGAGCTTTACCAAGTTATTTAATTAATTATTGGTATTACCGAAGGCAAAACTGATAATTAAATAATCAATTTTAAATTATTTTCCTCATTCCTACATTTCTTTCCCAACCCTAAAGGATGGATTTTTTTAAAAATCTCTTCTTTTTCCTACATTTTATTTTATCGCCCCTGCAACATTTATTAAACAAAGTGAATGGGAAAGACTTTGTGATACTCGATAATAAAAAAATCAACAACTATTTAAAAGGAAATATAAATAGAGGCTGGTTTAAAGCAGAAGGTGGCATGGCTCTACCTAACTTTCAGTTTTATTACTGGGCTGCAAATATACAAGCTAAAAAAATCTGGACATAAATAGATGAACATATAGAGGCTTGGTCTGCAATAGAAATAAAATCCTGCAGTACTTTGTTATATTCCTTGCTTTGTACCCCAATAAGTACAAGTCATCGCCAATATACTACCAACCCAATTGTGCTTCACTCACTCAGAATATGGAACCAATGTAGGATGTATTTTAAGACAGAGAAGCTTTTATCTGTGGCACCTCTGCACGAGAACCACCATTTTCTACCCTCTCAAACATATGCAGTTTTTAATGTCTGGAAAACATCTGGGATTAAATCACTTAGAGATCTGTATATAGACAACAGCTTCGCAGCCTACAAACAATTTCACTCCAAATTGAACTTTCCAGCAACACATTTCTTTCACTACCTTCAAATTAGAAACTTTGTTAAACAGAACCTGCCCAATTTTCCTCACCTCCCACCTGTTTATATTCCAGAAGAAATATTGAGGACTCAGCATTTCTATAATATATAAAAACATTTTAAAGTACCTCCCATTCAAAGATCCCAGAGGATAGTGGGAAAAGGATCTCCCACTCAACATCTCAGAAAAGGAGTGGACGGTAGCAATGCACAGAATTCACTCGCGCTCCATATGCGCAAAGCATACAATTATTCAACTTAAAATTATATATCAAGCACATCTGTCTTGTTTAAAATTGTCCAAAATGTTTCCAGGGCAAAATCCAATCTGCGAACATTGCAATCAAGTTCCAGCCTTGGGTTGGTACCAAATTAACATCACTTTGGACCAAAATCTTTAAATGCCTATCAGACAACCTTGGAGTCACAATTCCTCCTAACCCATTAACAGCTGTGTTTGGTGGACTCCCAGATGGGCTTAAAGTGGAGAAGGACAAAAAACTGTAATTACCTTTACTACACTATTGGCTCGTAGACTTATCCTGATCAATTGGAAGAATCCTAACCCTAACCTCTGTTAAGTCAGTGGGTAACTGATGTTATTTGAAATGGGAAAATATCAAATTCGCACTTAGAGGATCTGTTCCAAACTTTTTCAAAGCCTGGCAGGATCTAATCAATTACATTTTAGAATAAACATTTAAATTGAGGACGCAGATTCTCTCCCTTCTTTTTTATTCTATTTATATTTATTAATTTATCTATATACTTATTTTTACTATCATAAAGTTTTATTCTGTTGGTTTAGCTCTCTTTCTCAGGGGTGGGGGTTGATTTGTTTATAACCTAGTTTTATTAACCTTGACTTGCTTGTATGGAATGCTATTTGATTTTAATGAAATATTTGAAAATACTTCTCTCAATTTATCATAACCTTAGGAAGTAACAAATGGCTGTTACATGTGTTGAGGGTTTATATATGTAATCGCAAACTTCAAATCCCATAAATGCCAATAGGGACTCTGCTCTGTTGGGCCCTTGAGCAAGGCCCTTAACCTACAATTGCTGAGAGCTTTGAGTAGTGAGAAAAGCGCTATATAAATGTAAAGAATTAATATTATTATTATTATTAAGCACTTGAGAATAAATATTATCTGGTCCTGGTGATTTGTTTAATTTCAGCCTATTTAATCTTAACAGTACTTCTCCCTCTACAATTTCCAAATCACTCAGTCCCACCATAGTAGTCCCTGTTACCGCAAGGAGGTTATCTATTTCTTCACATGTGAAGATCTCAGATCTCGTCTGCCAGTTCACAGTCTGTGTTTTTTAATTCTCCTTTACTATTCCTGATACACTGCACATACTCATCGACTGTTCCTTTCCTACTAAAATACTGAAAGAGTCTTTTTGGGTCATCTTTCGCCTTATCTGCAATATCCCTCTCTAACTGACTTTTACCTTCCATAATATCCTTCTTAATGGTTGTCCTCATGCTCTAATGTGCCCTGTGCTTCACATTGGAGTTATCAGTCTTATACAAATACTTTTTCCTTTGCAGCTTCTTTTTTATTTTCTTACCCACTGCAGAGGTTTTTTTATTTCCTATTATTTCCAAATTTTGGATGTACTCGTCAGCATTATGTGTGAAACATTTTTAAACCTCTTCCACCGCTCCTCGACTGTCTCCACATTTAAAGGTTTATCTCAGTTTATGCCTTTCCAATTTTGACACATCTGTTCAAGATGTAATCTCTGCATTTGTGCTCTTCCAAAACACTGAGAATTGCATTATATTATGCTCACTTGACTCAATCATCTCTATACCCTCAATTCCATCCGATTATTGCAAAATACTAAATCGAGATGGGCTTCACTCTGCATACTACTTAACATGCTGTGTTAAAAAGCAGTCACTGATTACATCTACAAACTCCTGCTCTTGTGCTCCGCTATTTGCAAGGTTAGCCCAGTTAATATCTAGGTAGATAAAGCCCCCCATGACTGGAATATCCTTCTGTAAGCTTGCCTTTTTAATACTATTACAAAGATGCATGTTTAAGTTACTGTCTGCATTTGGGGGGGTCAATAGCAAACTCCTAAAATAAGACCTCTTTCCTTAATGCTTTCCAGATGAATCCAGACGTCCTCACTAAAATGTGGCTTACCATCCAAATGGAAGAATACTTTCATTTAGATTTGTTTTTCCATAAACAGCAACCCCCCCCCCCCCCCCTTTTCTGGTCTGTCTATCCTTCCTAATATTGTGCACCCACTTATGTTATATTTATCCTCATTTTTTTTATTTAGCCAGGTTTCTGTTGCTGCTATAATATCATAATTACACTTGGCCACATACAACTCCAACTTACTTCTTTTATTGATGCGTTTAGTATTAAAGGAAGCCAATTTTAATGTTTTACTTATTTTACTTTTGTACCTAAACCACGGACTATTATTTACATTAACATGTGTATTTGTTTTTACTTCATCATTTGTCTCCTCATGAACAATTCTAAACCTGGCCTGTCTAAACCTCCCTGTCCCCATCCCCCATAATTGCTTAGTTTAAACAATGGTTAACAATCTGCAAACTTGATGATAAAAATATATTGAATAGAATGAATGAATAGAAGTCATTTGAAAAAAAAGAAACTTTTATGCCAAATAGCATTATTTAAAACAAGGTAAATAGATTGCATTGATTAATTATCTTTTGACTGCTTGATTGCTTATCTGGTGCCATGAGTCGACTAAGTTAGTTGACCATATATATTATCCATTCAAGAATATGTCAATAACCTCACGCCATCCCCAGTCTAAAGAGAAATGCATTTCTCTCAGCGTTACTAAAGCTTATGCTAAGCATTTAGACTGGCAGTGATATAACTAAAGAATCTATTTTGAAGGATAATTATTGCTTTATTAGTAACATGTTTGCTTTATACTTTTATCTTTAAGTAATATTCATGTGAGAAATATGCTTGAATACAGGCAAAAATATTCACTTTTTATTATATGTCTACTGTTATTTCTCTTTGTATGGCTCTCTTGCCATTATGATAATGATCCTCTTCTAGGATCCCAGTATAGTACCGATATTCTTATATAAAATTAGGGGGCTTTGCCCCATCTCACTTCGCTTGCCAACCCTCCGGCCTGCACTACGCACCAGCCACTTCGTATGCGGATTTCACTTTCACCAAACAACAAATCTTTTAATTCTCGTGGATACAGCTCTTCATTGGGAAGAAACACTACTTTTCCCTGATGGCAACACGAATTAGACGATCTACAAGTCTCCAACTTAAAGTTTAAATACAAACAATATACTTGATCTATTTTCACTGTTCCGTTATTTCACCGAGTAATAATTTCCATTTGTTTGCGCTAATGTAATCTTTACTATCATTTTTTGGAAACTTTCAAATTTTAGTACTTTCATTATCTCTAACCTGCTCTGCATGTTTATCACACCGACGTTTTCGAACATCTTTACGACTTTCTACTTTGTCATCTACTCTTTGTCTTTTACTTCCGGCCCCAGGCATGTTTAAATCACTTAGCACAAAGGCTTGTCTCGCAGGACTTGAAAGTGTCTCTCTTCAAAGGATCACGTCTTGTCGCAGGCTATAAAGTCTCGTCTCCTCCCAGGATTTTTTTATATAATACAGAGATGTTTAAGAACTCCCGGTTTACACTTACTATTGGGTGACTTACTGCACAAAAGCCCTACTTTGAAATTGTGGCATTTGTCTGGATTTGGACTTTGGATTTTTAGAATTGCTTGTACCCTTATAAATGTTTCTGCGTGATTGAGTAGTCATGCTGTTGAGGTGGGCTTTTGTGCTAAGAAAAATCCACCAATGCTGATTTTGTATTAATAAACTCATATTTGACTACTATAAGATAAGTCATAGATGGCTTTATATGAGAGTGGATCTGGACCAACAGCTAAAATTCCCCTGAGAGATCGCCACAACCTCCTCACAACGAGGTATTATCCTGGGGTCTGCCTCTGCCAGGGCAGTGGTCATTATCGAGATCACCGTCCCCAGCAGATGAAAGTATGGAAGCTACAGAGACTTTGGAAAATCCACCCAACAATTCCTGAAAGCTCTTGGAATCACTGGATCCAGACAGAAGAAGGAGCTGGCTGAGGAAGCAGAGTAAGGAGAGTTTCTGGCTGTAGCTCTAAAGGGAAGCTGCAAGGTAGGATGAAAAGGATCTTATGGTCAGCTGAAGGCAGTGGTGCACTCTTAAAAATAATGGTTCTTTAATGGCACTTTATGGTTCTTTACTGCATTGTGTGGTTCCTCACAGAATCATTGCTTGACAAAGAAACACTTCATTCTGGAATAAGTTGATACTTTGTGCTTTGAAAAATGTAGGAAAAAAGCAGAAATCTTTAATATTTGGTAAAATATAGCTGGATACTAACAGATCAAGAACACCTGAAATTAGCCCAAGTTACTTTATGTATGCAGTGAGAGTCCTCTTCAATTCAGGACCCATTGGTATTTCATAACTCTGTTACTATCTTTTCATATTTATTTACTGTATGGAACCTGTTACAGATCTAAATAAATAAAGGTTCTTACTGGAATCTTCATGTGGATGGGCCTTTTGGGAATTAAAACCGGTTCCCCTATGGCACTGCTCTGAAGAACCACTTTGGCAACTTTATTTTTAAGAGTGATAGGGAGATTTTCTGGGTTTAAAAGGGTGAAACATCTGCAAAGGGGGGCTTTTAACTGTTGACCCTGAAGCTGACCCTATGGTTTTACTGTGAAATAATATAATGCATTTTTACGGATTTTTTACATCTTGAGATAATCAAAGCAGGAAAGCCTTGTAATGACAAGTCGGACTTGTGCAAGCTGAGGTGTCTCCCGAAATGTATTGTTTAAGTAGAAACTTTTAGGAAGATGCTTAAAAGGTTTCTCAAATCAGTGTGAATTTACTGGGAGCTGATGCAACCAACATATTAATTAAAAGGAGGCACCGTTATGTTAAATAATCAATTGCAACGGGTGCAGAATGCAGCTGCTAGAATCCTAACTAGGAAAAGAAAATCCGAGCACATTTCTCCAGGTTTGATGTCACTACACTGGTTACCTGTGTCATTCAGGATTGACTTTAAAATACTGCTTTATGTTTTACAAAGCCTTAAATAATCTCACTCCATCTGATACTTCAGAATGTCTGACATCTTATATTCCAAATCGTAGCCTCAGATCCTCAAATGAGTGTCTGCTTAGAATTCCAAGAGCAAAACTTAAAAGAAGTGGTGAGGCGGCCTTCTGCTGCTATGCACCTAAAATCTGGAATAGCCTGCCAATAGGAATTCGCCAGGCTAATACGGTGGAGCACTTTAAAACACTGCTGAAAACACATTACTTTAACATGGCCAGGTTGATACGGTGGAGCACTTTAAAACACTGCTGAAAACACATTACTTTAACATGGCCAGGTTGATACGGTGGAGCACTTTAAAAAACTGCTAAAAACACATTACTTTAACATGGCCTTCTGATAATTTCACTTTAACTTAATCCGATACTCCGTATGTTCAATTCATTATAATAACTATTCATGGTGGCTCTAAAATCCGTACTGACCCCTACTCTCTCTTCTGTTTCTTTTCCCAGTTTTCTGTGGTGGCGACTTGCACCACCACCACCTAATCAAAGCAGCATGATGTCCCTACATTGATGGATTAAAAGCCAGAAGTCTACATGACCATCATCATCAAGTCCTTCCATGAGAACCCTAAATACAAAGAGGACTGTTTCATTTATGTGAGGTAGAATGCCCAGAGAGGGCTGGGTGGTCCCGTGGTCTGGAACCCCTGCAGATTTTATTTTTTCTCTCCAGCCTTCTGGAGTTTTTTTTTTCTGTTGTTTTTTCTGTCCTCCCTGGCCATCGGACCTTACTCTTATTCTATGTTAATTAGTGTTGTCTTATTCTAATTCTTACTTTGTCTCTTATTTCTCTTTTCTTTATCATGTAAAGCACTTTGAGCTACATTATTTGTATGAAAATGTGCTATATAAATAAATGTTGTTGTTGTTGTTGATCATAAAGTAAAATGCCCACAAAAGTGCCAACGTCTATTCACAAACAACCGGTAATAAGTGGATAGGTGGGGGTATTCAAAACAAAACAAAAAAAAAATACTTTAAAGGAATAAAAGGTTTGAAAAATTATGATTTTACTCTTTACAAAAAGTGAATCAGTTTTAACTAAAAATATCTCTTCGCGATATTCGCCCGAACTGTTTTAGCAGAATTCCGTATCTCCATCCCGTGAACAGAAGGTGGATTATAAGCCAATGCATCGCTTTTTAGTGGCAGTTGCATCTGCAATATACAGGAATGGGGGAAGGGTCGGTCACAAAATCCTTTATGACTAGAAATTCTCTCTGCCTCCTACTAGGCGCACTGTCGCTTTAAGCAGGGGGTGCTATCAAAAAAAGATTCCTGCATTATATTCACAAATCATGGGCGACGTTCCACAATTAATTAAAATCAACGTTTCTTTGAAAATACAGCCTAATGACGGACCTGTTTATTTTAAAGTGGACGGGCAGAGATTCGGCCAAAACAGGACTATAAAATTACTAACGGGCTCCAAATACAAAATCGAATTGGTCGTAAAACCTGGAGCGATATCTGCAACGTAAGTACTAAAGCCTACCTTTAGGTAGGTATACTCTAATCTGATGCTTTCTATAATAAATAATTGTTTTGCTGTTCCGCTAGCGCACGGTACCACATATGCAGCGATTCCTGAAAGTAAATGGGCATTTTCTTCTTGGAAGACAGGGATTCTTAAAGCAAACCTTAAAGACGGATGGATTTTGCGATTCAAAGAAACAATAGTGTATATATTTCCCATTCATTCTTTGTTGGATATTTTGACAGCCCGATTTCTACATTTGTATTTCTTTTTTCAATTCGTTTACGTTCAAGGACGGATAAAATGACAGAAGGAGCTGCCAGATTGCTGGTCTGCCTGTCAACCAAATCCACAGCCTGCAATAAATCCTCTCCTTGCATTTTTCTGGTTATCTAACGCTGCCGCTCTAATGGCTTCTCATCGGCACTGTTCTGCTAGCTCTTTACAGTAATTTATAGCATTAGATATTTTTTATATATTAATAAGATTAGAATCATTGGTGCATTTTTGCAGTTTTTCATGTTTTTCCCGAAAGCCTACACTGTAAGGTAATCAGTGCGTTTTTAAATCGCATGTTGCCGTCGACAAAAAATAAATAAATAACATCCCTTTTTTCTTTCCCTTTTCTAGTACAATGAGCATAGGCTCCGTGAGCTTCCCCTTAGAGCAGCAGTCTAAAGACCCTCAAGCTGTCAACTACACCGGAATATATGACACCGAAGGAGTGGGTCACACCAAAAGCGGGGAGAGGCAGCCGGTGCAAGTGACTATACAGGTAACTGTCTACCCAAAGTCCGTCGGGAAACCGACATGGTCGCCTGATTCATATTTTAACAAAAAATGGCAATCATTAAACATATTCAATTATTTTGGGAAATATATTTGCAACAGGAAACTGCTACGGTACTGAAATGAAAAGAGATCAGCATGTATTCAAGGCTTTAAGGCAATGATTGTTCATACATTAAAGGATTTTTCTCATGACTATTAAGTAAGCAAAATCTTACCATACAGGTAATCCAGTTAAGTAACTGTAACATAATAAGAGAAAGACGTGTGTTTAATTCAACATAGAAAGTAAGAAAAGTTAGTTTTAGTATATGTGAACCGTTATAACCCCGCAAAAAAAAAAATGAAAAAGATGACATTCAATATCAGCAGACCCCCGTGACCTTGTTAAAGACTAAGCTGGTTGGAAAATAATTGACTGACATTTAATATCAAGCTGGAAAAAAGAAAAGTGAGTTACAAATGCAACAGTAACATCTCATCTCAGATTTTGAATTCCATCCATCTATTATCCAACCCGCTATATCCTAACTACAGGGTCACAGGGGTCTGCTGTAGCCAATCCCAGGCAGGGTGCCTGCCCACCACAGGGCACACACTAGGGACAATTTCGAATCGCCGATGCACCTAACCTGCACCGGGAGAACATGCAAATTTCATGCAGGGAGGACCCGGGAAGCAAACCGAGGTCTCCTAACTGCAAGGCAGCAGCGCTACCCACTGCGCCACTCTAGGTTTTGAGTTTCTTTCCATAAATTAAGCTCTATGTCCCCTTTTGTAGTTTACAACAAATATAACAAATTGTCCATTTAAAATGAAATGAGTGTATTTTTGGAATATTGTATTAATCCCAAAAGGGAAATTGTCTTTTTGCATGACCTTTGAGGGTGTGAGCACACTCAGAATACTGAATATATTTGGCTGGATTCTCCATTGACCCCTTCTGTTGCCACCTTTTTCTCTAGTAACCTTAATTATCACACACCCTGGCAATGAGTGTGATGTACACCTATAAAATAACTGTAAGCTGTGGTGCCGTATTGTCTTTCCTGGACACTTTATTTGAGTAGTACAGTGATCCCTCGCTATATCGCGCTTCGACTTTCGCGGCTTCACTCCATCACGGATTTTAAATGTAAGCATATCTAAATATATATCACAGATTTTTCGCTGGTTCGCGGATTTCTGCGGACAATGGGTCTTTTAATTTAAAGTACATGCTTCCTCAGTTTGTTTGCCCAGTTGATTTCATACAAGGGACGCTATTGGCGGATGGCTTAGAAGCTAGCCAATCAGAGTATGTATTACATATTAACTAAAACTCCTCAATGATATACGATATGCTTCCCGCGCGGTGCTTGATTGTTTGCTTTTCTCTGTCTCTCTCACTCTCTCTGACATTCTCTCTGCCTGTCGGAGGGGGTGTGAGCAGAGGGGCTGTTTGCCTAGAGGATACGGACGCTCCTCTAAAAAATGCCGCTTTATCGCGGTGCTTCGGCATATTTAAAAGCCCAAAAGCACGTATTGATTTTTTGATTGTTTGCTTTTCTCTCTCTCGCTCTCTCTCTCTGACATTCTCTGCTCCTGACGGCGCTCCTTTGAAGAGAAGATATGTTTGCATTCTTTTAATTGTGAGAAAGAACTGCCATCTCTGTCTTGTCATGGAGCACAGTTTAAACTTTTGACTAAAGGGTGTTATTTCATGTCTAGAGAGCTCTATTAATGTTAACAGTGTGGGAGAGTTTATAAGGGCTTAAAATATATAAAAATAACCATACAAACATATGGTTTCTACTTCGCGGATTTTCATCTATCGAGGGGGGTTCTGGACCGCAACCCCCGCGATCGAGGAGGGATTACTGTACTTCAGCCTGACTCTCGCAAAGTTTAACTCTGCACCACTTCACACTCACTTGTAGAAATGCTGTTTCTTTAGGGACATTTTAGGGTTCTTTACTGGGTTGTGTGGTTCCTCATAGAACCTGTCATGTTTCAGCCAGCATTTTCCCCCTGGCTGGTGTTCACAGTTGTGTTTCTTCTCTGTTTTGTTTTGTTCAATTTTGTATCATTTATTTGTATTAATGTTTCTTTTGTACATTTTACTGGGTGTGTGTTGAGAAAAGGGCAAGGCCTAAATTATAACCTTTGTGTTTTGTGGGTGGCTCCCCAAGGGGCGGGCCCACCTGCCAATCACCACCAAGAATGGTCCTTCACCCTATTTAAGGGGGGGCCTCCCATAGTTCTTTGCGGTTCATTGAACACACTAGGAAGTGGAGAGTTTTGGTGAGTTTCTGTGCTATTGCTATTTCTTGTGTTTAGATGAAATTTTCGATCCTGTGCTTTGTTTTTCAACTTTGTCTTTGGATTTTGTTTTGGGACCGTTAGTGATTTTTTTAAACCCTTGCTCTGTTTTTGACTTCCCCTCTGGATTTCACAATAGGACTGTGTTATTGCTATTTTTTGAACCTATGCTCTGTTTTTAACCACAACTTTTGCATTCTGTTTTGAGACTTGTTTGCTATGTCTGCCTTGCCTTCTCAGGCATCTCCTTGTGAGGTTCTTGCACAGTCTTTTGTGAAAATAAATCACTTGTTTTTATCAAGATTCGTCTCAGCCTTTTTTTCCCCACCCAATGGGCAACCTTGGAATTGTTTTTGGTACCTGTGCTTTCAGGATTCCCAGATCACGACAGAACCATTGCTTGTCAAAGCACCATTTCATTCTGGGAAGGGTTCAATGCATATGAAGTTGGTTCTTTGTGCTTTGAAAACTTTCCTAATGCATAAAAAAATACAAAATCTATAATGTATGATAGGCAAATTATACTAACAGATAAGAAAACCTGGACTTAGCATGTGTTACTGTTCACATGCAGCAAGAGTCCGTTTAAAATCAGGAATCCATTGATATTTCACAAATCTGTTATCATCTAGCTGTGGCTGTGGCCGTGGCCATATTAATAATACATTTTATTTATACAAGGCGCCTTTCTGAAAACTCAAGGACACCAAACAAACAATAAATAAATAAATAAATAAATAAATAAATAAATAAATAAATAAAT
>JANRMT010061414.1:27396319-27409751 GCA_026402145.1 Polypterus bichir lapradei
AATAAATAAATAAATAAATAAATAAATAAATAAATAAATAAATAAATAAAAGACACAATTATAAACAACTAAAAACATCAGAAAATATAAAAATTAAAACCAAACATAACCACTGTAATCATAAAGAAAAATCCATTTTAAACAGATACGTTTTAAGTTTACATTTGAAGGATGAATATGATTTGGCAGGTAATGAATTCCAGAGCTTGGGAGCAGATCAGCTGAATGCTCTGCTCCCCATGGTGGTTAGACGGGCGAGAGGGACGGTCAGATTGATGGAGGAAGAGGATCGAAGGTTACGGGAGGGATTGGCAACATGAAGGAGGTCAGACAGATATGGAGGGGCGAGGTTATGAATGGCCTTAAATGTTAATAGCAGAATCTTAAAATCAATTCGAAACTTAATCGGGAGCCAATGGAGCTGCTGCAAGACTGGAGTAATATGGTGAATAGATGAGGTTCGAGTAATGATGCGAGCTGCAGAGTTCTGGCTTATGAAGAGATTTATTAGGGAGACCAAAAAGGAGTGAATTGCAGTAGTCCAGCCGAGAAGTAACAAGACTGTGAACAAGAATGGCAGGGTTTATGAGGAGTAAGGGAGGGGCGAATGCGATTAATATTACGTAGGTGGAAGTAAGCAGACCGGGTGATGTTATTAATGTGAGACTGGAAAGACAGAGTATTGTCGAGGATTGTTTATAGTAACAGCATTTGTTGCAAATGGTTTTTTTCTGCCCAGGATTTGTTTCCTGCCTCGTGCCCTGTGTTGGTTGGGATTGGCTCCAGCAGACCCCCGTGACCCTGTAGTTAGGATATAGCGGGTTGGATAATGAATGGATTTTTTTTTTTTTATGTTGTCACAGCATTTGACACTATCGTGTCATTCCTATTTAAGATGGTGGTCCACGTAGTACACACATCTGCATGCATTGCTCACTCCCATTCTTAGAATTTCAGGTTCAGTTTCTTCTGTCTTTTGGGATGTGCACATTCTCCACATATCTGTGTGTGTATTGTTTAGGTCCTCAGGTTTGTGCCACATCCCAAACAGGTGCTGATTGGTGACTTAATTGTCCCTATATGAGTGGCTGAGCCCTGTGGTGAACTGGTGCCTTGCTTATTAAAATTGGTTTCCTCCACATGCCTAAACTTTTTGTACTTTCTGTTTCTCATGAGCTTTTGCTGTCTTAGTAAATTGAATGATTGAATAATAAGAAAATTAAGCAAATATGTGTTGTGGAGCCGACCCGGACACAGACAGGCGGACATGTTGTTACTCACCACCACACGTTTTTTATTTACAATATTTACAACAATTGTAATGGTCACACAGACCCAGTTCAGTTCAAATAGTGCACAAACCCCAAACACACACAGTCCTGGCCACAAATGCCTTCTCTTCGGGCCGCCTCCACACTCTCCTCGTGCCTTGTCCTCCTTCCACCCGACTCTAGCCTTGAATGAATGGAGACGGCCCCTTTTATATGGTTCCCGGATGAGCACCAAGTGTTCCTCCTCTGGCCACGCCCCAGCGTGGCGGAAGTGCCGACTGTCCTCCCGGCAGCTCTCCGGGTGCCGTCCTAAATCTTCTCCCCAGCACTTCCGCCACACCAGGACAGGTCCCCAAGGCATTGGGGCGCCTCCTGGCAGTGACCACGGGCCCCTACAGGGTGGAGCTTCCATGCCCTGTACCCGTGGCCCCCAGAGCAACCAGGAAGGCGGCCCCCACGTGATCCAGGGTGGGCTCTGACCCTCTTCCAGTCCCTCACGGCGTCCCGGCCGGGTCGTTGCCCCTGGCATCCCTGACAGTGTTTAAAATATTTTCAACTTTGAAACATTTCAGAAACAATGCCTGCATTGTTGGCGGAAGACAATGGTATTATGCATAATGTTTGGAACAAAAACACATTTGTCTTTGATTTACTCCTCCGCTCCACAGTTTAAAATTATATATGAAACAATTCAGACATGATTAAAGTGCACATTGCAGACTTTCATTTAAGGGGATTTGCATACATTTTAGTCACACCATGTAGAAATGACAATTCAAAAAAGCGGAAGTGATGTCACACAGGGGGAAGGTGAGGAGAGGCATTAGATTCCTTCTCATGCCAACCCGTGAACCAGAGTGAAATTGTAAGTCGACAAGCCTTGAAATTGTCTTAAATAACAAGATCACTAGCATTTCAGGTTCTAAGATTATGTCTGGAAATATCAGTAGACAGGCTCCCCAAAATATCAGGAGAAGCCTATGATTAATACTATTTTCAAAAGAATTGTAAAGGACACAGGTAATGAATTAAGACCAATGAGAAGTGCTTGAATTTTCTTTTACTGAATAAGATTCATGCTGCTGTATTTTAAAGTAGCTTTGGGCGATTGATGTCTTTCTTAGGTAGTCCTGTTAGGAGTCCATTACAGTAATCCAGCTGGCTGAAAATAAAACCATGAATTAATTTTTCAGTATCTTCAGATGTTTCAAGAGATATAAACTTTGCAATATTTCTTATATGAAAAACTGCATTCTTAATAGTAGGGTTAACATGTGTTTTGAAGTTTACATTCAAGTTTGTAATAACAGTTCCCTTTGCCTTAGTTTGGCTTAATTTGAAATGATAGACCTTCTTCTTCATCATCCTCTTCATCTTATCCCACTTCTATGTGGGGTCGTTGTGCTTGATCAGCTTTCAGATAATTGCAAAAATTTTTAAAAATTGAAAGAGCAGGTGATCAAGTGTATTTCTAAACCCCTAATTTATTTGATTTCTTCTAACAAATATTTAATTTTGTTGACAAAGTGGTAAAAACAAATAAATAAGGTTAGGATGATTGTCTGTCTTTTCAATTTACAATATATCCACTGTCACAATAATGAGACGTACTCTGATAAAGGTTTGGGGCAGCCACCCGTATATTCTGGTATCCTGGCTGCAAAGTCGTTTTTTATCAAAATAAACAGCACTGATGTGCATACAAATGAGTCCAAAACACGACTGAGGATTTAGGGAAAAGGGACAGGCTTTTAAAGAAGAAGACAGGAAGTGAGGTCATAAGGATCAGGCTCATGTTCTTTAGCCATTGGTTCGAGCCCAGACGTGACATCACAGGGGCCGGAGCCGGTAAGGTCTCCTTCCATTGGCTCGGTCCCGGAAGTGACGTCAAGAGAGGCAGATGGAATCTCCTGGGAATGGTCTACAGGAAAGAGAGAAAAAGAGTCAGTGCACTCTGCCAGCTCCCGGCATGCCTCAGAACTGCCGTCACTCAAGCCCTTTAGCTGCCTCCCATGCGCACGTGTGTGACACCACGTTTGATTTTACATATCTGTTACTGTTTTCTGGTTATTTCGTTGTGTCGGGAAAAGTAAGACAACTTGTAAGGAGTACAGCTTGCTATTAGAGCAAGAAACCTCAGGTAATTCAAGGAATATGTCTTGGTAGTGTAGTGGCCGGTCTGGGTAAGGGGTCGGCTGTTACACTGTGAAGACAAAAAAAACAGCTATACTGTACCTGTTCTCTTGTCTGAATCTACGGATTATGGTGGACACAGAGAATCTGCTGATATTGTGTTGTACTCTTTGTCCTGCTTCTCACATTGTCATTCCATGGACAAGAACATGGTCTATGACAGTAGCTCGAATGTCATCTGAAATTACTACTTTTTGTTTTGCTCTTCATCTACCCCCTCTTCCTCCTCGTACTCCACCTCTTACATGCACTCATTCTCTGCATCTCTGATTGTTTCTGTCCATTGTTGATATGAACCTTCAACAACTTGTGTGCCCTCTGAACTGGCTTACATTGGTGGTGTCACATCATTTGAAACAAGTGTCATCAATTTTGGGTCTCAATGTTCAGTTCATGACAGCTCTGCTTTATTTGTGTTTACCTTGTGCCACTTAGGGTTACCGTTATGCATCATAAGTGCAATGCGGTTCAAATTCTGTTTTATTGCATGAGAATGTTTTTAGAATTTTGCAAAAAGACTCAATGAGATCTGCAAATTGTGTTTCAGTAGGTGAAAATTGTTTATGGTATTGTCAAAAGAGGAGTGACTCGATAAATGAGTTCAGACCAAATGGTCCAGAGAATGGGGTTTAGTGTTTAAGCAATTCAGAAAAACTCTAAATCATTTTTATTATATATATATATAATCTTTCGGTGCCACACAAAAGGGTCCGAGGTCAGTTTTGGGTTGATGTGCAATCCAGAATTAACACATCGCTATAAACATGGTGAATCGTAGCGGTTCCGAACACTATAATGACATAGTCTGCAACACAACGGCAAACACTTTTCAGTATGAAATTAAACAACAAACTGACACTGAAAGGTCTGGAGGTCTGGACTGTTTCCTGTTGACTGTGAAAGTATTGACTGAAATGTGATTAGCAATTGTAGACATGCTTCTCTTTGACACTGCAGTAAACACTTTCATTTTCCTTTTTTTAATTTATATGTTATTATTTGTGCAGCTTATACTGCAGTAAATAAGGCAAATCAATCAGGGATGCAATCTGTAATATGTTTCATATCAGTCTCAACATTTATCCCTTATCCTGTTTGAAGAGCTAAGTGATGATAGAAGTCAATATGAATTAGTCTCAGAAAGATACATGGATCTCAAAAAGGCTAATATAGGCCTAGATCATTACTTTAATAAAGTATAAATAAGTGATTGCCAAATTCTGAAAAAGTTTTAGATCTTGTAATAGCAGACCTTGAGCCAAAACGAGTGTTGGGGAACCAGTGAGCCCCCATTTAATCCAAAGGAAATGTGGGAAAATTTTGCAAAATAAATAGCACGTGAGGACACTAAAACAAGAAAAGAAAGCTGAGCTTCTGAGAGCTCCGTCTCATTCGAGGGTAGACAACAAACTGACTACTTCTGGTCCCAGTTATTATCATAGCACTAATTCCCAGAAGGGGCTGTGGACCAGAAGTGACGTCACTGGCTTTCCATTTGGGGTTCTCCTAACCTGTGAATGGAAAGAGAGATGGTGTTAACAAGAGCGCCCCCTCTTGGGCCAGGGTGGTAGTGCTTACCTGTGTAGAGCTTTGAGGATGCCGCCTAATCGCCTGTGCCTTTAAAATTTTTCTGATTTTAAGTAAAATTTGTCACATTTCCCCTCTAAGTGATGAAGGATGGGACAAGATTCTTCCAGTTGAGTAAGATAAAAAAAGACTAAGAGACAACACAGTATAAGACAGGGGTGAGGCGGTGCGTGTTTTTATTAAAGTCACTTTCTTAATTAGTAACCAATTAATGCTGCTAAAACCTTAATTTTAAATAACTTGCTTGTTTAAAACTATGTCCACACTGTCATGTTTCATTTAAAAAACAACATTTTTAAAAGAAAATAATCTCTGTCCATAATAGTATTTTCACAATTTTGTTTACCAAAGTATTGTCAAAGTCATTCATACTAAAATGAACAAAAACTTACAAGATATAATCATCCATGCAGCACAGACATCTTAAACTGGGCCTACAATATTCAGTTTTGCCCTATTTGTAAGTCTGATTTGCAGCCGTGAATTATTTTCTGAGTCGACCTGAATTTCTGCTTCATCAGCTGTTGTTTCTCAAACAGTATGAGAGTAGTTGTGATGCCTGATTGCCTCACACGATTGGGCTGTTGCTCGACCAGAAGAATTTTTATAATGTCAATCGAAATGAGCGTGCTCTTGCAATTTACACACGTATATGACTGGCAACTGGTACGACAAGTCACTTCACCACAGTTTCTAAAAATTGTACAAAATGCAATTTGTATACTGTTAAAAGGGTGCTTTATTGCACCCGACCCAACACAGATGGACACTGAGGCACGTATGAAATAACTAAAGGGTTTTATTTTTCTTCACACAGTCCAAAAGCACAACAAACCCCAATCAAACCACTGTTCCTTTACCGCCACTCCTCCTCTACCTTGGTCTCCTTCCTCCCAACTCTGGCTCCTCGCGTGGTGGTGGCTGGGTCCTTTTATAGCCCACCCGGAAGCGTTCCAGGTGATTGACCACCTGGTCCTAATTGCACTTCTGGGTGGGGCTGAAGACTCGTCCAGCCAGGCTGTTGACTCCATGCAGCTCCCCCTAGTGGCCATCCAAGCCCCCAACCAGGCTGTGGAGGACTCCATCTCCCATGGAGCCATGCGACAGGCTGGGGGATCGATCCATCTGCAATGGAGGCTGCCACCAAGCATCCCGGGGGAGGTACTGAGCTGCCCATGGTTGCTCCCCCGGAACAGAGGCAGCAGGGGTGTCCCTGCCGAGCATGGAAACCGGCTGTCCGCCACAATACATACAGGTAAACAACACAACAAACACCATGGCAAATAACTATTCTATCCCTGCTGTGTTGAAATAAACTCAGCAAAAAAAGAAACGTCCCTTTTTCAGGACTGTGTATTTCAACAATAATGTTTTAAAAATCCAAATAACTTTACAGATCTTCATTGTAAATTGTTTAAACAATGTTTTCCATGCATGTTCAATTAACCATAATCAATTAATTAACATGCACCTGTGGAATGGTCATTAAGACCTTAACAGCTTACAGAAAGTAAGCATTTAAGGTCACAGTTCTAAAAACGCAGGACACTAAAGAGACTTGTCTACCGACTGTGAAAAACACCCAAAGAAAGATGCCCAGGGTCCCTGCTCATCTGCGTGAACGTGCATTAGGCATGCTGCAGGGAGGCATGAAGACTGCTGATGTGGCTAGGGCAATAAATTGCCATGTCCACACTGTGAGACGCCTAAGACAGCGCTACAGGGAGACAGGAAGGACAGCTGATCATCCTCGCAGTGGAAGACCACGTGTAACAACACCTGCACAGGATCGGTACATCCGAATATCACACCTGCGTGACAGGTACAGGATGGCCACAACAACTGCCCGAGTCACACCAGGAACACACAATCCCTCCATCAGTGCTCAGACTGTCCGCAATAGGCTGAGAGAGGCTGGACTGAGGGCTTGCAGGCCTGTTGTAAGGCAGGTCCTTACCAGACATCACCAGCAACAACGCCGCCTATGGGCACAAACCCACCTTCGCTGGACCAGACAGGAGTGGCAAAAAGTGCGTGAGTTTCTGCATGACAGCAATGTCAGTGTTCTGCCATGGCCAGCGAAGAGCCCAGATCTCAATCCCATTGAGCACGTCTGGGACCTGTTGGATCGCAGGGTGAGGGCTAGGGCCATTCCCCCCAGAAATGTCCAGGAACTTGCAGGTGCCTTGGTGGAAGAGTGGGGTAACATCTCACAGCAAGAACTGACAAATCTGGTCCAGTCCATGAGGAGGAGATGCACTGCAGTACTTCAAGCAGCTGGTGGCCACACCAGATACTGACTGGTACTTTTGATTTTGAGCCTCCCTTCATTCAGGGACACATTGTGAAACATTTTTAGTTTATGTCTTATGGTGTTGACTCTTTTAGTGTTCATACAAATATTTACACATTAAGTCTACTGAAAGTAAAAACAGCTGAAAGTCAGAGGACGTTTCTTTTTTTGCTGAGTATATATGAACTGTGAAGAGATGTAATGAGCAGGATCCAATCAGGAAAGAACCATGTAATAAACATGAACCACCCAGTGCACAATGAAATTAGCATTTTCACAAATCTTTATATTCACCCATCCACAGTGAAATGGCACATGGGTGATTTTAAAAGTCTTTGACTCTGGAGAGCACTTTCAAAAGTATTTGTTATCATGTGTTGAAAATGCCAGGGTAGAGAGGTCGAAAAGGCAAAAACAGAGACAAATGTCTGTGTTTTTAAATGAAAGTCTACTTTTGTGGATGGTGCCTAAGGTCTAACACCCTTAATGGTTTCTTTTTTTCATAAACTTACAGCCAAACAAAAATGAAATGCAAAGAAAGCCAACAGATAACTAGCCACTCTGATCCTTTTTATAGCTTTGTGTCCATCATGCAGCATCTGCTCTGTTCCACAAGCTGTTTGGATGGTGTTGTCAAAAAAAGAAAAAACAAATCAACAGTTGGAAATGTCTTGTGTGCAAAATGAGAGCACTACGAATCCACAGAATTGAATAGCAGGTTTAATTATTAGCTAGAACTGGTTTCTAATTAAAACAGATGTTTGGAAAGAAAATGGTGTCCATCCAGAAAATGCATTTGAGACCCTCAAGTTAAAGTTGTTGCTCCTCTATTGGCAGGTCATTATTGTTTGGTTGCTGGTTAAGAAACAAAAAAATAAGCATTCTAAATCTTTAAAAGAATATTAACAAACATTAATGTAAGATATGTATACTTCATTAGCAACAGTATTGGTCTTGATTAAGAATGTGGCTTAAATGAAGACTCGCAGCCACTGCACCCCTCCAGGGTCTGATTTTGACAGCCCTTGAGTAAGATATCACAATAGATTTTTCATGACACAATGATATCCCAACTGGCATTACTTCAAATATTGCTGTTATAAGATAAGGAATAATTGTGATTCCAAATCTGTCTCCCAAAAATCGGGAGTGGTTTCCCAAGACTTTCTTATATACTCAGATATGGGGATGGATATTTGAAGAGTAAACTGCAAGACAATGATTATATTTTTATATTATGTACATTAACTCTTTGAGGGCTGAATATTTTTTCCAAAAAATATTGTATGGCTTCACATAGAAATCAACATAAAATGTCTGTTGCTGCCAGGCTGTGTTCGCATGGCTGCACAGGGCAGCAGCAGCAGTCACGGTCATAGTGGATTGCAATCTGGTTTCTACCTCTTATCATTGTTAAGTGGCAGTCCTCCCAGGTGAACAGTACCATAGGCTGTGTCAGCTACATGAATCTGTTCAGCACCACGATTAGCTAAGGACCAATCTGCAAAAATTCATATTCGTTTTCGATTGCTTGTATCAAAATAGAGTCCGACAAGTCTTAGTCCAATTCAGAGAGAACAGGCAAAACGTCATCCACGGATTATTTTGCTTTACGCGTTCAGTTTGATCTCTCGCCAGATGTCAGTGCCACTTTTGCCATTGTCTGCACCTTGCTACCCACGGGAGTGCAAGAAATCTCGTTCGAAACCAATGAAGCTAACTTTCCTTCTACCAAAGAGAGTTTAACTAAAATGTAACGGTTGGTTTTCTCACAGTTTACAGCTGATTACCGATTATCGTCAACTCCTCCTTTTGACAAAAGTCAACATCAGCGCTAAAAGAGTTAAAGAAGCATCAACAACAAATCAAATTAATAATATACTGAATAATTATTATAAAAGTAAAGTTGAATAAATCAGACCCTGCAGCTGCATGAATAAAAGGTAAAGTACCACTTCCGGTTAGTGGAAACGGCCCAAAAGTTGACAGAAATCTACGTTTTGTACCTAATACTTGTATGCAAAATTTGGTTGACCTAAGTGAAAGCGTACTCAAGTTATCGTGTTTACACCCACACACACACAGACATTATTCCAAAAATTGTATTTTCAGACTCAGGGAGGTCCTAAACATTGAGATTCATCAAAATCTCGAAATTTAATTTTTGGATGATTCCAATACTTTCCCTATATTTCATATATGAGAAAGTAAAAAGGCAAAGATTTTATCCCAAAGTACCGTATATACTCACGTAATAAGTTGGGTCTTGAAACCCGAAAAATAAATCATAAAATCAGACCCCACTTATATGCCAGTTCAAAAATACACTTACATTTTTTTTCACATATTCTTGCTTCCTCCAATCTCACATCAGTTTCTGAGACACATCAAATTTTGTTACAGCAGCGCAGTTACCAATTTCTTTCACTACTTCAACAATGTTTAATTTAAGACCAGCTTCATATTTTCTTATGATTGAATGCTCCAAAGTAGATAAGGGATGTATGAGTGTGTGAGATACAAAAAACACAAAACAGTGCAAACTTTGCTTCGGAATAGTTTGGGTATTACTATGTGGTCACGTAGGCACAATACATAGAAAAAAAACCCATGTGCTCCGTGGTTACTCTCTCAGGTGGGCATTAGCATATCATGATCTCTTGGACCAATAGAGTGAGTTTTCCACATTTGACTTACACGACCGACATTATAAAATACCAGGAATTATACGGTAAAATGAAGTCCCGACTTATCCGCGGGAGAACTTAAATGCGAGTCTATACGGTAATTGTGGGCACTCCCAATTCATTTGACCTAATGAGGAAGGGGCCTAATGACTTCTTTTACTATTTAGGTTTTGTCCCAGATATATTTTGCATAATCTTAATGAAAGTTATAATTTTTAGCTGAATTACACCATGATTTACATTAATTGATAAAGAGTGCATCATGTTAATGGTAAAGTGAATCATGTTAATGGCTATGAAAGTTAAGGGACATGTGCTTCAACACTAAGGGTGACCCCCCCCCTTGACGGGTTGTAGAAGTGTGATAATGTTCTTGGTCTGTATAAAAAGATAGTGGTTCTGTTTTTAATGGCAAGCACATTCCAAACATTGAGAGGGAAATCGTTGTCAAAATATGATGATAATAAATGAGTACCACTAATAAAAGTAAACCCGAGGAGTATCACACCTACCCCCTCTGGTTGATGAGAGTGATGAATTGTGATGATACTGAGTGGGCGTCGTTACCCGCTGAGCAATATTTATGAAAGTAAAACTGAGCATGCTCTATACATCAAAGTCAGGGGTATATGCACAAAAAGGGATAACGTTTGTGCTATTGAAGGTGTGCACGCTCTAGACACAGTGGGAGAACTCCCCCTACAGGTTGTCGAAGACTAGTAATACTTACTACCTGCTATGGACGACAAGGGGCAACGTCCATCAGCAGTATCTTGGGCTCCAAATCAGCTTCGGCCGGCACTGAAGCTGGAGATTATAATTAAAAGATTTCAGTCCCAACACTTAAAATAATCTAAGATGCACTTCTTGAAATAAATTAGTGAAGTATGGCAATATTGCCTACGTTATTGTTGTTGCTATATTATAAAGTTATAATCAGATATATTGATAGGAGATTAGGAAAGTTAAGCAAGTTTCTTTTTAGAAACTTTAAAGTTTACAAAGTATATACGCAGCGGACCAGGACATCTGCAGCATTTGTGCTGGAATACGCATCCTCCTTAGGGTTTTGGAAATAAGTGCGTCAATGTGCCAAATCTGTGCTATATTGAAATAAACTCTGGGTATGGATCTGTACACAACAAACTCTTAGCTGCTGACACTACCTTGCTTAACACAAGGTCTATCAATGGCAAAGCACTGGTACTTTCTGAATTCAGTATGAACTGCAGCCTTGATAGGTTATGCTTAACTGAAACATGGCAAAAATAATGAGCTTGCATCTCTTACTGAGGCGACTCCATCTAGTTATGGTTATTTTGTAGTGTCTCAGAGCTCTGGTCAGGGTGGAGGACTTGCAGTAATTCTTAGAACTGAACTAAACATGAAAAGAAAACCAAATGAATATCCATGTCTGGTCATACCTTACTTGTCATTCATACTATTGATCTTTTTAAACTGATCTAACTTAACTGTAACCCATTTAAGATCTCTTTCCCAGACAGCCATTCCTGCAGGTAATTTAATATCCACATTGACATCCCAACATGTAAAATAAGCTGGAAAATGAATTCTTACCCTTGCATATAGATTTTCCTACCCACTCTGGTGGTCACATATTAGACCTGGTCTGCACATCTGGCTTATCTGCTGACAACACTTACAGCAGTGATTTGGGCCTCTGAGCTTTCACTGTCATTATACCTAATCCTACCCTTACCCATAAACATCAAATTTCTTTCAGAAACCTTAAAAAGATCTGTCCCTCTATTTTTGCTGGATCTACAGTATTTCATGACTTTTCCTGTCTTCCCTTTTTCCATCCACATTAGACAGTCTTGTTGATCACTACAACTCAGCCCACCAGTCAGCACTAGATAAAACCGCCCCTTTAAAACACAAGGAGGTCTCCCCTAAGCATTCAGCTCCTTTGTATAATTCGGCATTGCGATCTATGAAAGCAACTGGCCAACGATGCCTTGAAAGAGTGTCATGTAAGACTGGGTTCACTATGAATGCCCAGACTATTCTGACCAACTAACTGTAGCCAAGAGTGCTCACTATGACTGAAGAATAGAGAGAAGCCATGATATTCTAATTGTTTTGTTCTCTGTGGTTAATAAAGTACTTCAGCCTACTTCTGGTCAAATCACCTCTTCCACTGCAGATGACGAAAATTCCCTTCATTTTTTCCTGTGATAAAATTATGAACTTAAATAATTCAACAAACACAAGTTCACCGTCCTTTTCCATTTTTCCTGTCTTCCCTGGCCATCCAGCTGCCTTTTCCAAATGTTCACCAGTTTGATCTCTGTTTATTAATTACCTGTTCTGTAAGATGAGGTCTTCTACTTGTGTACTGGACCACATCCCCACTAGACTTATCAAATCCTGCCTTTATGGCAAAATACCAATGGTTACAATAATAAATACTGTACATACCTTGATAGTTGCTCTGTTCCAGGTACTTTGAACATTGCTTCTGTAAAACCAACGTTAAAAAAGTCTGATCTTGATGTTGATAATCTGAACAATTTCAGCCGATCTCTAACTTACCTTTTCTGTCTAAAGTTCTTGAGTGTGTTGTGGCATCCCAACTCACCAGATACGTAACTTATAATAAGCTGATGGAACACTTTTAGTCTGGTTTCAGAGCACAGCATAGCTGTGAAACTGCTCTGCTAGGAGTACCTAATGATTTACTTATGGCAACAGACTCTGGGCAAATCAACAGATTAATACTGCTAGACCTTAGTGCAGCATCTGATACTGTCAAGCATATATTCTACTGTCCATAATGTCCTGAAGGACTTCCTCAAGGCTCTGTCTTCAACCCTCTGCTGTCCTTTATCTACATGCTTCCCCTTGGCCATATTATTTGTAACCTTGGACAGGGTTATCTCTTTTTTGCAGATGATATTCAGATTTATTTCAATGTTAAAACTGAAAATGCATCAGAGCCTTTTCAGCTCACAATTTGCTTCTGTGAAATTAAAACCTGGATGGAACAGAACTCTTTAAAAGTCATGCTGGCACTAAAGCCCAGCTTACAAAAGTTCTCAATCACCTTTGGTGATGATGTCATTAGACCTTCTTCTGCAACGTAATCTTGGTGTCATTTTTGATGTCTCACTTTCTTATTCCACATGCATAAATCACTTGAAGAAATTTTCTTACTTCCACCTCCATAACATAACTTGTGTTTGTTCACCCCTCTCTTTTTGTGATACTCAGAAACTACTGTATTCCATGCTTTTATTATACCTGGCATTGATTGCTGTAACAATCTACTTGCAGGTCCTCCTTCTACTCTCTTACCACAGCTTCAGTTGGTTCAAAACTCTCCTGCAAGAGTCTGTACACAACCCCACAGCAACAATCACATACCACCCATCCCACTT
>JANRMT010061414.1:27410151-27422174 GCA_026402145.1 Polypterus bichir lapradei
GCTCTTCTATCAGCTTGAATCAGTCGGCCCATTCTCCTCTGACCTCTAGCATCAACAAGGCATTTTCGCCCACAGGACTGCCACATACTGGATGTTTTTCCCTTTTCACACCATTCTTTGTAAACCCTAGAAATGGTTGTGCATGAAAATCCCAGTAACTGAGCAGATTGTGAAATACTCAGACCGGCCCGTCTGGCACCAACAACCATGCCACGCTCAAAATTGCTTAAATCACCTTTCTATCCCATTCTGACATTCAGTTTGGAGTTCAGGAGATTGTCTTGACCAGGACCACACCCCTAAATGCATTGAAGCAACTGCCATGTGATTGGTTGATTAGATAATTGCATTAATGAGAAATTGAACAGGTGTTCCTAATAATCCTTTAGGTGAGTGTAGAACATCAGTTACCCATTGAATTATAAAAGGTGAGTTGAAGTTCTTCCAGTTAAGCAAGATAAGTCTACATGCTAGTAGTGTGGTATAGGTAATTATAATCAAGCTGTCCTTCTCCACTTTAAGCCCATCCCAAACACAGCTATTAATAGTTAGGAGTGATTGAGGACAGATTTTTGTCCAAAATTATGTTAATTTGGTGTTTGTCCAAAACACAAATGTGGTCCACAAATGATTTTGAGTCCAGATATCTTTTGAAATTCTGCTGGTGCATTAAGGACTACTGGTAAGGATGTTTGTGGGTCTGATATATACAGTACCATATCATCTGCATATAGTGATATTTTCTGTTCAAATCCTTCTCTGATAATACCTTTACCTCTAATGCATTTTGAAAGTGATTGGCCAATGTCTCAATGGCAGTTGCAAAAAGCAATGGTGATAGAGGGCAACCTTGTCAAGTACCACATTCTAGTTTTAAGTAGTTTGAGATCATGCTAATACAGACAGAGGCTTCTGGACTAGTATACAGTAATTTTATCCATGCACATCTGTTCAGGCCAAACCCAAATCTGTGCAATGTATAGAACAGGTAGTCCCATTCAACCATATCAAATGCTTTATCTGTATCCAAAGATAATAAGATCTCTGCTGTGTTAGATTTTATGGGCGAGTATATTACATTAAACAAAATGCCACAAGTTACAACTTAAGCATCTACCTTTAAAAAATCCTATTTGGTCTTGTGATATTACAGAAGGAAGCACTTTCTCAATCCTTCTGCCTAGAACTTTGTGGAGTATCTTAGCATCATCAAAATCCTCATTAGATTGTGTCTCTGCAAGCCCAACCTACCTGTAAAAGGGGTCTCTCTTTGAACTGGCTTTCCCGAGGTTTCTTCCATTTTTTTCCCCTACAAGGGTTTTTTTGGGAGTTTTTCCTTGTCTTCTTAGAGAGTCACGGCTGGGGGGCTGTCAAGAGGCTGGGTCTGTTAAAGCTCATTGCGGCACTTCTTGTTTGATTTTGGTCTATACAAAAATAAATTGTATTGTATTGTATTGTTTACTTTTAAATGAGAATATAAAATCCTATTACTAACCTGCAAAGATTTAAATGGCTTTGCACCAGACTACATCAGTGACCGCCTCCATCGCTATGTCCCACATATTAGGTATGTGGTGCACTTTTTTATATACTATACACTGGATTTATTTTCTTTGTAAATATTTTTGTGGATAGTACTATTTGGAGGACTATGTTGTTGTGTAGTATCTTCCTGCCAGCATTTTTATTCAGGGTGACCAACAATTTTTGTGTACAGTATATCCATTTATTGTTCTTGTTTGTTGTTCTTTTGGAACTTGCCGGCTGTCTCAAATCATTCTTTTAATCCATCCATCCATTATCCAACCCGCTATATCCTCTGCTGGAGTAAATCCCAGCCAACACAGGGCGCAAGGTAGGAAACAAACCCTGGGCAGGGCACCAACCCACTGCAGGGCGCACACACACACACACCAAGCACACACTAGGGACAATTTTGAATCACCAATGCACCTAACCTGCATGTTTTTGGACTGTGGGAGGAAACCGGAGTACCTGAAGGAAACCCACACAGACACGGGGAGAACATGCAACCTCCACGCAGGGAGGACCCAGGAAGCGAAACCAGGTCTCCTTACTGCGAGGCAGCAGTGCTACCACTGCGACACCATGCCGCCTTCATTCTTTCAAAAACCAGCTAAAACTTAATTTGTTCAGAAAGGCATTTAACTAACCCTGACATTCTGACCCTTTCCTTCTGTTTACCCTCTTTATCAGGTGCTCAGAATTGTTTTGTATCACAATTTATCTAATTTGTTCAAGATTTTCGTTAGGATTTTGGATATTTTGTATTTTTATTCTGATTTATTGCCTCTTATTCAAAACTTTGTGTTTCTTGTATTTCTCTTTATTCAGTGTATTTAATGTTTATTCCCTGTTGTCCATTTTGAATTTCTTTGGCGCACTTTGAACATGGGAAAGGTGCTATGTAAATTAAATTTATATTAATAATCTATATATAGAATTCACTAAGGGCACGCAAGACAGTGGGCGCAAGCAACACAGTGAGCGCACGCAAGACAGAAAACCACGCCCGCCAACTCACAGAGCCCTGCCCACCAACTCTAAGACCATGAGATACGCTCAACAGAGCCCCGCCTGCCAACTCTAACTAAGGGCAAGCAAGACAGAGAGCGCACGCAAGACAGAGAGCCACGCCCGCCAACTCACAGAGCACCGCCCACCAACTCTAAGACCATGGGATACGCACGACAGAGCTCTGTCCGCCATCTCTAATCCTACATCCGCATCCACTGTCGCTCTCGATCAAACAGCAATAATTAGCAAACAAACAAAGATAACTGGCAGTAACAGTGCAAAATTCACAATTGGTATGCCAGTTTGAAAAGATAAGTTTTGATGGTAGTTTTAAAATATGTTATTGAATTGAGCTGATGTATATGAGAGAGAAGAGAATTCCCAAGTTGAGGAGCACTATGAGAGACGCTCGAGCTCCCATAGCACAGAGTTTGATGTGTGGTACAGAAAGTACAGCTGCAGATGAGGATCTGAGTGAGCGAGAGGAGTGTCAGTCTGTAGGAGATCAGTGAGGTTGTGGAGAGCTTTAAATGTTAAGAGCGGTATTTAGTATTGTATTCTGTAGTTAACAGGGAGCCAGTGAAGTTGAGAGACAATAGGTATAATATGTTCAGTTGATTTAGAACAGTAGGTTATTATCCTGGCAGCAGAATTTTGAATAAATTGTAAGCGATGGATACGTTTTTGTGGGATGACAGATAGAATAGCATTACAGTAATCTATACGTGAAGTGTCTCGGGCATTAACCAATACTTCAGTATTGTGTTGCGTAAGAACAGGACGAAGTCTAGAAATGTTTCGGAGATGGAAGAAGGCAGTCTGAGAAATGTTACTTATATGGGAGGAACTATTTAATAATTGCCATTATTAGTGTATAAATGGATATAAATAATTGCATGTAAACGATTCGCCAAAATCTGTTGTATGTAAACAATACTGTTTTAAACGTTATTGTTTTTTCATCAGAAAACCCAGTTTCCACGTCTACCTGTATTAGTTTATATGGCACTTTTACCACTCGCAATAGGACAGACGCACTGACTTATCATGTCAACTGGGCAACACAGTGAATGCGGCGTCTATCTATATATGTCTATGTTTTCCGTAGCCTGCTACAGGAAGGTACTCTCTCGACTATTGGCACTGGTTTCGCTCCTTGCTATTTTCTTTATACTGCGACGGTGGTTTCCTAAGCCTTTGTTATACTGAATTCCTTTCTCACCGTTTTCCGTTCCTATTCTTACACCACCATATGCTACGGCGGGCTTCGGCTAGTAATAATTATTATTATTGTTATTAATAATATTAATTTGTACATAGTTTCTTATGCTTTCTTGGAAATTAAAAAGTCAAAACTATTTATTTTTTTAAATGGAGGAAAAAATAAAGAAGGAAGGAAAGAGGGTGCAGAGACAGAATTAATAGGTAGTAGACAAAAGTCACGACAAAACCTATCCTCAATACCCAAAACACAAAACCACAGCCTGTCAGGGATTTAGGGTTTTGGAGGTTGTAGAATCCAATTTTGCACTTCTTATTTATGCATGATGATAATTAAGATGGCAACACAGAGGCCCTGCTTTTTAAATTTCTGGATAATCATATGATTTCTTAAAGTTTGTTTAATTATTCAGAATTATAACTGTGTCTGAATTTTGTGTGTGCTCTTCAAGTTTGATTCTCGGTTTGCCCCTTAGACTTTGATCTTGACCTTTTTGGCAGCTGACCACCACTTGATTTTGGCTGTGGTTGCTCTCGTCTCCTGTTCTTTGGGCTGCCTTTTAAATAAGCCCTTTTGCAATTACAACAGAACAGATCTGAAATCTCCAAAATAACTGAAGAGGTTTTAACATTAATGTTTTTGTTACTTTGAGAAAGTGATCCCAAAGCCTGGATCAGTCACTGTGGTGAATTTTTGTACTCTGGCTTAATACATTTTTCTTTTTTTCTTGGATTTTTGAATCATACTGATTCTAGATTTACCTTTTTTCTGCAGTTTTCATTTGTTTTAAGATGTTTTAGTGTAATTTATCATTTAATTGTGGCACCATCTGTTTTTCTGTGGTTTGGTTGATAAAACACTGTTGCCTCTTGATTAGTTGTCCTCATCAGTGTGTTGTTCCTTGAGCCTGCTTCAGTCTTTGGCCAAGATTGTCCATTCAGACTCAAAACATTTCTCTAGTTTTTTTTTTTATGAACTTTAAATGCAAAAATGTTTTTTTTGCTGGGAATTATTAACGTCGATTTTTGGTGTCATATTGGGCTTTGTCAAAAATTAGTTTCTCTTCCTGGTTTCAATCTTCATAAGTTTACAACTTCATCCTGTGATTTCTTTTCTTGACCGTTTTGGCTTCCTGATTCCTTTCCAGCTTTGGTAGTATACTCACAATAGCATCACATCTTATATAATATCAGTGTGATCACGCGTAGTAAAGCCAGCAGAACACGTGACCAGAAATGAATGCTGTCATCATGAATCATATTTCGAGAAAAAAAATAACCGCAAAATGGTGCCATGATCTTTTTTCGATTCATTCTTCCATAGCTGTTCCCATTTATATATGGGGGCCAATGTTTTTTACTAGACATCTCCAATAAGGTTTTCTGTGTGATTTTTATGAAGTCACAAAAGTAATGATAATATTTATTAACAACAAGAAAAACATTTTTTAATTAAGAAAACTATTCACTGGGAAAAATATGCTCATTCAATATTATCCTGAACCTAGAAATTCTATAGAACTCCTCTGCTAGATTGAGTAAATAGAGCAGTAATGAATAGGAACAATAATACAGATCTCTACATCAGATCATCAGAATATTGGGACCCTTTTTGCTCAAGTCCTTCCATTTTTAGTTGTTTGAGAAAGCAAAGTTTCAGAGGCTGAATAGCAACATTAAATACTGTAGCATTGTCATAACAGGCAAGCCTGCCTGATCCAGTTTTTAAAGCGAAATGGTCTGACTTTACATAATTTAATTTATATGAATACAAATCTCAGGGAAGGAGTCTAATAACTCTCACTCATATTTCGTCTCTATATTTTAATTTACACAGTACAGTTAATTTTTATTCCCTTTTAACTGTATGAGAATTTTTTTCTGCCTCCAGAGGTAGAAGGGCCTCTAGAAGCTCAGAGCCTGCAGTGCTGGGTATTACTTTAAACAGTCGCCTAAGGTATGGACAGTGACCACAATAACAACAATCTATTTCTTGTAAAGCCCAAAATCACACAAGGCATGCCTCAATGGGCTTTAACTGGTCCTCTTTTTGACAGCCCCCCCACCACCACCTTGACTCCCTAAGAAGACAAGAAAAAACTCCCAAAAAAAAAAAATGGAAGAAATCTTGGGGAATTCAGAGAGAGCATTAACAGGTGTCAGAAATGGTTTAAATAAATCACACAAAACAGAACACAAGTGATGCTCTTCACAGAGCTAGATGGTCAGTTTATCATGGCCACCTCAGAGATACAACCCAACAGTACAAACTATTTTGTTGTTGCACAATGCTGCTCGCCAAGTGCAGGAACAAACGTGACAACTCACAAGATAAAATGAAAGAAAAGATTATACCACTCACTGAATACAGAACTATCACATATGAGCATACAGATTTGTTAAAATACATCAACATCAAAGTTAAAACTAATCAACATAAATGAAAAACAACAAATTCTGAGAGGTAATGGCAGAACCATGGCCAGATTGTAGAAAAGGAATCAGACAAGCCAGACAGAGTGAGAGTCCGGGAGTCCTCATCCAAACAGCTACCTTCTCCCTTCTGGCCAATCTACAGTGCAGCCAGTGCTGGGCCGGCCAATCAGATGGAAGGACCCTTCTGCCCAGTTATTCCAGTGCTCCTTTATCAGAGATGACTTTTCCATAGGTAGGTCAACAACATGGCAGTAGAGCAGTGGCACCAAGTGCTACATCCAAATACAAAGAAGAGAAAAAGAATAGGGGAGAGTTAGTAACGGGCGGCATGGTGGCACTGTTGCCTCACAGTTAGGAGACCCGGGTTCGCTTCCCGGGTTCTCCCTGCGTGGAGTTTGCATGTTCTCCCCGTGTCTGCGTGGGTTTCCTCCCACAGTCCAAAGACATGCAGGTTAGGTGGATTGGCGATTCTAAATTGGACTTGTGTGTGTGCTTGGTGTGTGGGTGTGTTTGTGTGTGGGTTGGCACCCTGCCTGGGATTGGTTCCTGCCTTGTGCCCTGTGTTGGCTGGGATTGGCTCCAGCAGACCCCCGTGACCCTGTGTTCGGATTCAGCGGGTTGGTAAATGGATGGATGGATGAGTTAGCAACGGTTTATAAATATCATATTACTTACATTTTAGTGCTAACGACTAACAACAGAGATGCAGTATACACCGCTAATCAGCAGCTCTAGTCACGGTATACTACACTGATGAAGTGAGCCTTCAGGTGGGATTTAAAGGATGAGATACAAGTTTTTGTTAAGGTACACTGTGCATTGCAATACTTTACTGCTATTGCACTTAATTTTAGTTTTATCAAATACTTATTATCAAATTTCCAAATAATAAAATAGCTCAGATTACAAAAAAGTACCCGTGGGAGTATTTTTAAAGCTCATTCATCGATCATAGTTTAAATTAAAGGGTTGGCCTCATTTACAGCACTTGATAATGCAGTCAGGCTCATTGTTCTTGTTACTTTCTACACAATAATGGCTTGTACATCTTATTAGTGTTTAAGAGTCATGTGATTCTCAAATGTATTGTCCTGTGTTGTCATTGATCAGTGTTAAAATACAGAGAAAGCAAAAATGTTCCATGTATATAACCTGAAAATTAAGATTTTCTTTTTTGTAAATTGCATTGAACTTATATGTCATATTTCAATAAGTAAAGCACAGTTCTGTCAAAAGTACAATCAAAACTACACTCCGAACATAATGGTTGTTATGTAAAAGTAAAGTAATACATTAAAAATGTCTTGCCTAAATGCTAATAAAATGAATGAGTTGGATTAATGTGTAGCTGCACATAACAATTATATAATAGGAATAACTAAATCCTGGCTAAATAACAGAGGTGGGGTCGGGTACAATATAGACACCTGGACAGGCAAACCCAAAAAATATTGGATTCTCCATTTAAGTGAAATTGAAGTTAAATGCAAGTTTTCATTTAAATGGTGTCTGAGACAGCATAGTGAAAATGTTTAGGTTTAATGCAAAAGCATTAAGCATTTCATATTAGGAGTGTTTTGTAGAAATATGCAGATAACAGTTTCATTTTTTATGTTTTTAATAGTATTACAAAGGCAAGGTTAGAGGGGTATATTATATGTATGAGGGGCTTTAATTACCCAAATATTAACTGGAATAGTATTACAATGTAGCCTTGAGTGGCTGCCAGCTGCAGATGTTCCCATGTTGTTTGTTGTTGTTGCTGTTACCGTCAGCTACCGTTTTTGGACATTAGTTGTAGAACAAAGTGGACATTGTCCGTTCTGCTAGGCTTTAGTGGCACTCTAGGCCTGTTAAGACAGCAGATTTATCAGGGAGTCAGACATCCAGCTTCATCTTCCCCCAACTTATATTCCAAAATAAGTGGCTGAACTGCAGTTCACACAAATCTCAGCCTGTGCTTCTTCTGATCACAATGGTATAAATGAGAGTTGAACTAAAATCTTCCTGACCAAATGTGTCAAATGGACTTGGGTTTTCCATAATAAAGGCTCTTTGTGCTTTTAACTTGTGCTCTGTGTCTGACTGTGTTAGGTGTTTGGGGAGCTGGAGCGCCCCATACTGTCCACATTCTGTTTACCAATAAATTGTATTATTCGCTTTTTAAAAATGATTTGGCTTCAGTTAACTTGAGCTGGAGACCACAACAGATAAAGATAAGGTAAATAAAGTAAGAGCCTTACCGAATTATTTGATTAATTACTAGCATTTTGGAAGGCAAGACTGATAATTAATTAACCAAGTTAAATCTCTTTATCTTAATATTTTCCCAAGAATACTGAAACCCATAATGAAAGACTAGCATTCACTAAATACTGCATTCACCTACTGGTGACAACACCTGAAGGACCTGTGCCCATTGCCTCAAGGCAGACTGGACTTCAGAACACAGCAACACAAAAAAGGGAGGAAAGTGGGAGCCCAGTTTCACTATTAGAGTAGACTGTACAGACCTTTTACCTTTTGGAGTAATATAAGATTACTGGTGAACAGAACAGACGAGCTCTCGTCATTGAGTGGAAGCCACAGGAAATGCAAACACCGCAGCCTCATATGCTTCATCGAGATCTGGCTGAGAGCCTAAACTCTGGACTTTGTGGTTGCCTTGGACAGTTTTAATATTTTGCAGGTGGATAGAAGTAGGAGCAAAAGAGCTAGGAAGAAGGAACGTGGACCTGCCTCTCCTCTTTGAGGAGTCACTCTCTTCCGCACTCAGCAGTTTTTACCAGTTTGTGGATGGTACAGCAAGGAATGATCAGACCAGGGACTTCTTATATGCCAATGTTAAAGAGACCTATTACTCTGTTGCTTTGACACCCCACCAACTTGATTCAGATTATGCCCACATATAAACCCATTGTCCAGCAGCTGTCAGTCACCACCAGGACTGTGCAGGTATGTACAAGAGTGGCTGAGGAGGCTCTGCAGGATGGTTTTGAAGACACTGACTGAGATATACTTTGTGAGTCACTCACTTCCCACAAAAACAATGCGTTGTTTGCTAACAACAAACTGGATTACAAAGGACCTGAACGCCCCAGCAGAAAATAAGAAGAGGGTCTTCAGGTGTGGTGATAAACATCAGATCAAGAAGGTACAATCAGAACTAAGGAAGCATCTTCAAGAAGCTGGAGCACAAGCTAAAGTAGAATAGCATAAAGGAAATGTGGAATGGAATGAGGACTTTCACTGGCTATGAGCAGGCTGTAAAATCTAAAGAGGATCAAGGACAGGGAACATTAATTGAACCAGTTCTGTAACAGGTTTGACTCATACTTGCAAGTCCAGCCCTCCTCAATCACCACCAGCTTGAATGTTTCAATTGAAGACATCTTGGGCTCCCCATTGCCACATCGTCCATTCACGACTACTGTACCTCCCCAGGACCTCCCTTCCAATACCATTACACCTGTGGTCTCTACACCTACCCACATCCCAGACTGCCTGTCTCAGTTGATCAGGTGATAAACGAGATTAAATTAGCACCAGTGTGTGGAAAACATATTCCAATAAGTTCTGTGGGGTCCTTCATTATCTTTTCTCCCTTTCATTGAGTTTGCAAAAGGTTCCCCTAACTGGGGAACACATTTTATGTGGTGCCAGTGCCAAAGAAATGGCACTCTTCAACTTTAGACCAACTGCTCCCATTTCACATATTATGAAGACCTTTGAAATGCTCATCCTGAAAAAGCTCTGACATTCTCGTTACAGACCATCTTGATCCTCTGCATTTTGTCTACTAGGCACATACTGTATAGATATCGAGGATGCTCTCATTTATATACTCCACAGAGCCAGATCTCACTTGGACAAAGATGGCACCACAGTCAGGACCAAGTTCTTCAATTGCTCCAGTGCCTTTAATACTTTCAAGTATTACCTGACCAACAGATGGCAATTTGTGAGGCTCAAGGACTGTGTGTCAGAGATTGTGGTGTGTAATATTGGGTCACCTCCTGCCTCCCTTCTTCTTTACTCAGCACACAACAGACCTCCAGTATAATACCAGCTCTTGCCATCTACGGAAGTTCTCAGATGAATCCTCCATCATTGGTTACATTGATAAAGGAGATGAGTTAGCGTGCAGAAGGCTGGTTGAGATATAGGCATTAGGGGCGGATTCATCATCATCCAGGGGTAAGAAGTGGAGGTGGTGAAGAAATATACAGTGTCCTCCATAATGTTTGTAACATTGATCACAAAATTTAAATCCAGTATAGCATACCTTCCATATGCTGAAGAGAAATCTTAAGAGGACAAACCCCCAAAACAAGCAGGAGCTGAAGATGGCTGCGTTAGAGGCTTGGCAGAGCATAACCAGAGAAGATGCTCAGCACCTGGTTATGTCTATGGATTGTAGAATTCAAGCAGTCATTACATGAAAGAGATATGTGACGAAGAACTAAATATGATGGCTTTAATAGGCCTGCCATTGTTGTGTGCCTGAAATGGAGGAGACCATGTAGAAAAAGTGTCAACATTTCTATATGGTGTGACTGAAACATATGCAAATACACTTAAATGAAAGTCTGTAATATGCACTTTACTCACGTCTGAATTGTTTGATTTGTAATTTTAAACTGTGGAGCAGAGGAGTAAATTGAAGAAAAATGTGTCTTTGTCCCGAACATTATGGTGGGCACTGTAAGCACCTGGGGTCCATTTGAACAATAGATAGTACAGGTCTGACAACACAATGGCACATAAAGAAGGGTCAAAGTAGTCTTTTTTCTGAGCAGACTCATGTCTTTTGATGTGTCCAGCAAGCTACTGGAAATGTTGCACCAGTCCCTTATGGCCAGTGTGTTGTTTTACTGTGTGGTCTCCTGGGGAAGCAATTTGTGTCCAGGTGATGAAAATGCCTGACCAAACTTCTCAGAAAAGCCATCTTGATCTCAGGACTGACCCTGTACACTCTGAAGGTGATTATGGAAAAGAGGATGGTGGCAAAATGGGATGACATCATGAGCAATTCTGCCCATCCCCTCCAGCGTTGATTCATGGAGTACTTTCAGCCACAGGTTCATTTCCCCATGGTGAAATAAGAAGTGCCTCTGGGGACCTTTATTGCCTGCTGCTGTTAGAAAGATCATTTCTTCCTATGAACATCCACTTTCCACTCCAGCCAGAAGTCATAAGAAGATAGTACAGACTCTGCCTACTACAGTTATTGTAGCATAACATTTACTACATTACATGTTTTTATTCTATTGTCATATATTGTTCTGTTGTTGAGTCAATATCTGTTCATTCTATGTTTTTGCTGTGGCATACATTTGAATTTCCCCTTGGGGATTAATAAAGTGTATCTAATCTAATCTACATAGCAAAGCAGACCTGATTTTTTGGATCTAATCAATCACCTTTTTTAATACATTTTTTTAAAGCACCAGGAAGCTTGTCAAGATATATTATTCTGTAATAATCAGGATAGGATTCAGGGAATAGATGTATTTGAACCATTAGTGACCATAATATAATACATTTCCCAATGTTACAGCATTATTAAACCTGTATTTAACTGTTAGTAACACAAATTGCAAGCAGATACAGAAAAGTAAAAAAAAAATTGAATAAGCTTTTAAGAGTGAAGAGTGTTGAAGAGACGTGTGGTGTGTTTAAAAGTGTTTTATATAAAATGCAACACAAGTTTATCCCAACATTTCGAAGCACTTAAGGAGAATTCCATGGTGGAAAAATAAGGAGCTAAAAAGTCAGTAGCACTTTATAATAACTTTTATTAATAAAGCATTAACAAGCATTATGTA
>JANRMT010061414.1:27422574-27448191 GCA_026402145.1 Polypterus bichir lapradei
AGTTATAATATTGCACAACCTGAGCCACTTTATAAAGCACGTATTTACATATGATGACGATATCATTTTTAAGATGAAATGCAGCAAAATATGTTTATTATATTATACAGATAAAATGTTAACATAATTTAAATAATCTATAATGTTAATAATTAAACAGGTGAGGACACTGTGTCACAGCGCTAGCTAGTTCAGAGATTGTTCCTGCCTCACGCTGTATGCTTGCTGGGAATAGCGTGACACTGGAAGGATAGACGGATAGAATAATTAAACACCTACTATTAAGATATTTCAATGTTCCTTAAAAGTTTTGAAGAATCGTCATTCTAAGCTTACAGATGGCTTAACATCTATTACAGAGCTGATTGTGTGGCGATTGGGTATTTGGAGAAAGAAAAGGAAGGACAGGAATTAAGGGTGAGTACGTTTGAAAGAGACAGTACTGATGCAATAAATTATTTCATCGTAGGTCATGCATGGCGGAGTAAGCATCTTGCGTGTTCCAGGAACAATCTCTGGATTGCAGCTCGTCACTATCACTGCCCCACCGTGTTCCCATGTTTAATAACATGCTTTAACTCCTATCATCATGAAAATGATATCAAGTATACATCACAGTATTTTAGTTATTCAGAGAGCTGTAATATCATGAATGTAATGGATTCTGTGTCCAGTCGGAGGAAGAGAAAGCCTGTTTAAGAATCACGTAGTGATTTACACACATAGAGCACATAGAAGAACAAATACAAAACAAAGCATTTAACGTGTTACTTTACTTACGATGTGATTTGAGAAACTCGTAAATTAAACAATTTAAAGATGAAGTTTATGATGTTCTACTTTAATGACAAAATAAACTACGTGATTAAAGTAGAAATTTCGAGATTGAAGTTGACATTTAGTGCTTTTCCCCACCGTGTGCCTATTTTTTTTTTCTCTGTACCCTAATAAGCTTTCATATGACACTCAGACGGTGGGCTACAACTCGCCTGTTCACGGCGACTTTGATATCTGACAACTTCTTTTTTATTTAGCGCTCTGTGCGACTTTGTGAACTTGAACTTTCGAGTTTCTCGGCCAATCTGTTACTCAATTAACTTTTGTTGTTATTGTTTATACAACAATAGAATTCTATTCAGCACTTTGTGGGTGGAGCCCCAGGAGGCGTGGCCACCCTAATGTCACTGCTTCTGGGTTCTTCCTCTGCCTTTGTCTGGAGGCTCAAGTAAGAGCCCCAACCAGTGGATCATTGTGAGTTGTCTGTTGGAATATGGTAAATATTTTCTTTGAATTCTTCTGCAATTTTCTACACTGTGGTGTGCTAGATTGACAACATCACTTCAAATGAGGCCCACTGATTCAACATCCTAATTAAAAGGTCAAGCTCAGTTATGAGATGCACTCTGGACCTCCTAGAGGTCGTAGCAAAGGAGAGAATTGAAAAAAAATTGAGTGCCATTATAAACAATGCTGCGCAACCTCTCTCTGACACATCAACACTGAGGACTTTCAGCCAACAAATTATTCAGCAAAAGTGGGCTCCTTCATGCCAACAGTGATACACCTGCATAATGCCTCGCTGTAACTGGAACTGCCAAGTCAGAAGTTTTCTTTCTTTCTTTTTAAGTTTTCTTTCTCTTTAGTCATTTTGGTGTGTGTTCTGACCATAGTGTGTGTGTGTTTGTGTGTGTGTGTGTGTGCGTATGCATCATTATTTAATTATTTATTTATTTATGAAGCTTCTGTAAAAAGCCAGATTTCACTATGGGGACAAGTAAAGCTCTATCTATCTATCTATCTATCTATCTATCTATCTATCTATCTATCTATCTATCTATCTATCTATCTATGCCTGCCCCTAATATGCAAATACTGTAAGTATCAAGATGTGCAAGTTCACACATCAGTTGCATCTCCAAAAGCTCAAAACAATGAGCTGTTGGTGCTGGTCTGCCTTGACTGGCATTAGATCATTGTAATACCTTCTCATATCATCATCATCATCATCATCACCTTCTGACAAAATATAGCAATGTAGAGTAATCTAGGTGGCTTTGGCATTTGTTAGGGTGGAGTCAAGATATTTTTACCTTTATTTTTGATTCATGTCTTAGTACTTTTGCTGAAGATTTTTTGATCTCCTGGTATAATTTTGCTACATTTTATTTACGTCTCCTGTCCCAATCTCTCTCATAAAATCTTCCTCTGCTTCTTACACTACAATACTAACACATAAGTCTTTAGGATGTGGAATTAAGAACTAAATACCCAGGGCATAAAACACGTGCGAAGGGAAGAAATGTAATCTCCATACAGTCAGTGAAATGCCATGATTGAAACATTATTGCTTGAGTGTCAGCAGTGCTGATCATGTACCATCGTTACATCTCACGCTATATTCACATTACAGGCTTCATTGTTCAATTATGATTTTTTGCTCAGACTGGATTTTTCTTCCTTCACAGTCCACATTCACAAGAACAAGTCACCTGTATCTAATTGTAACGTGAACGCATCTGTGCTCTGAAACAACACGCAGGTGCACGTTGATACATTTGTGCACGAGTCATCTGCGTCACCAAAAACAAAACATGTCATATTTGTGAGATGACTCAAGTTCAGATATTAGAATTGGGAATGATATCACACTTGAGGTGCCCATGCTTCAGTAAAAGTAATACGGACACTTCCAGGAAAGCCTTTGTTGTGTTTGCTCTTTCGGAATGCAGACAACTACTGAACATCGCATTACGGGGTATTTTATGCATCCAAACACTACAGCAATATGTCCACAGATAGGGGTTGGACAGTGCTGTGTGTACCACTGATTTAATAAGACACAAATAGACAAAAGTTCTAATAAAGCGTATAATACAACAGCTTTCACTAAAGTTTGTGGTGTATGTGGCCAGTTTGGATTGATGTCAGGCTCTGGATTTGGACAAACAGACCAGCCCCAAAGTCCTGAATAGGAAATCTGACTTGTTGTTGGTGTTCCAGTTGAAAATTCCAACTAGGAACTCGGCCTCCCAGTTCAAATGGAGCGCAGCATTAAAATCGACAAAATCGACGTGCTAGCATCTAGGTTACCATCGCATTTTGCTCCAGAGGATGGCAAACCATCTGTTAGCTGTACATGATTAGGTCAAGAAGGTGAAAAAAAAGCCAGATGGTTAGTTTTACCAAGAAATATGTGGGTAGATAAAGGAGTCAGACATTGTGGGAACGTAACTGTTGCCACAGCTGTAGCTCCCCCTCATTGTTGTTTTGCCACATTGCCGGAGCTGGCTGATGATGACAACACTCAGCCCATGCGTATAGGCAAACACACACATGAATTCCGATCCCATTCATGTTGCATGGCCACAAATCGGATCTAGGACCACATATGACAGTGACTCAAATCTGATCTGAAAAGATTGAATTTCCGTGTTCACGCATACCTGAAAACATCAGATTTGTGTCACATTGAGGCAAAAAATCAGATTTGAGTCACTTCAGCCTGGTAATGTGAACGTAGTCTAAGTGACAGAGGCTCTGGTGTTGATATCAAAAATGATCAAAGGGACATTTGGACCCTTGTTGTTTATCTTCACTTACTGAAATATAAATAACAAAAAGATTTTACTTTTAAGAAAATGAAATAAGGTATGGAAGTTCAAAGCTATTAAAGATTGAAGTATGTCAGTCACTGCTTTAATCAGAGCTGCCTCTCTGCTACGGGGTGTCTAGGGAAGAAAGCTGATAGATATTTTTTTCTTCATGTTGAAAGTAATAATGTAGGACTAATTATGGAAAGCTGTATTCTTTCTAGGATTCTTTTTAAAGGAAAAGGCAGAATTAAAAATCCTATTCTGAGAAACGTAGTGTTTTCTATGGTAACAGATAGCACCTGATGAAACTGAGGCATTTGTTGTAGTTAATGACAGAGTAAGGCTTTATTTATTTATTTATTTGCCACCAGTGTATTTAAATTCCTTCCTGTATCACTTCCTGGTGTGTATTTGCTGCAGAGTCCCATTCTACAGCCGCCTGATAAAAGCCGTCTTAACGGCATTATAGGCCCCCGGGCAAAGCAGTGCACTGGGCCCCCTACTTACCAAACCTCTCAGCAAGTCACAACATATGGCGCTTTTCCACTGCATAGTACGGCACAGCACGGTTCAGTACAGCTCACCTTGGTTCGGCTCGGTTTGTGTTTCGACTGCAGTTTAGTACCGCTTTAGAGTGGGCGGGATTATTCACGTGTCGTTATAGTTGCGCCGCCTCTACTGCCGTGACATCATCGTAAACGCGCCACAAACAAACACACAACAATGGAGCATATCGACGGAATAGTGTTCTTCATTCTCGGCATGTGGATGTTTTTAACAGCAAGACGCTCCTTGGCTACCAACGAGAGGAACGTCTGTACTTCCTCAATAGACCACGAAACAGCCATTTTTGGTTAAAACAAAATGGTGCGTCCGAACCTTCGCTGGCTGTGCTAAAAATCTAGCGGGTCTGTTGTGTCTCGTGTCGCAAGTTCAGTGACGCAGTAATGACGATTTTCTCCGGCCAATCAGTGACCAGCAGAGTTTACACGTCACGTTTTGGTAATGGTTCGGCGCGCTTGGAACCTCGGCTGAGGTGGTACTAAAAAAAGGACTAGGTACCAGGTACTGTTCCCAGTGGAAAACCCCCCAAAAGTGAGCTGAACTGAACCGTGTCGTGCCGTACTATGCAGTGGAAAAGCGCCAATACATAGATTAGCATGGGGCCCCTATGCTCAATGCGTTAAGACAGCCCTGTGTCTGATGTCCTAACAGTCTCTTAGCCTTCTCTGCACCTTAACATGTTATTTCAATGCTGCCTTTTAACCCAGGGTGGAAGCACAAGCTCATATGCTTCCTACATGTTTTGAGTGCCTTCTCAGTCTGCCTTTACCTCTCTTTCTCTGTGATTTTGCTGCCCCTGTCTGTCAGCCTCCAAACACCTAAGATATAATGCAGGTAGACCTTCACTATTCCTGCATCATTGAGCCCTGAGGAGGGCCGGATTATTGAAAATGCCATATCACAAGGATCACCTCTACAAAGTAGCTTAACACCTCATCATATCTTGAAAATGTAATGTAAATCAGTATAAGTTGGATTATAAAGGAAACAGAAACATTAAATGAAAAAGCAAGTGAAATTTTAACAAAGTAATGTGCCTGTACTGTGCAGGCACAGGTGACATAGGCATAAAGGTGACAGGAATTCATTAGCTAACCACCTCATCCCACCTTCGACATATAAGATAATATAGATCAGTACAGGTTGAATTCTTGCAATAAATAGAAACAATAAATGAAAGCTAAGTGAAATTTCAATTAAGTACCCAATGTACATTGCAGGCACAGGTAAGATTACAGTTATGGGAGGATTATCTAACTCAGGAGTAACAACAACTATCGAATAGCCATGTCTCATAGTGAGTGTGTTGTGTAGAAGGAGAGCCATGTCATGCTGCGAACCTCAGTCAGACTCTACTCAAGCATACAACCAGGTTAACAAAGCGCCAAGACTTAGGACCCATTTTATTATTATTATTATATTTTTTTTCTTTTATTAGTTTTATTAAAAGCACGTAACATTCCATACAATCAAGTCAAACTTTACAAAACTAAATTCAACCCCCACCCATGAGAAAGAGAGGAAGGCCAACAGCCAGAGTAAAACGTTTGAGAGAAGTAAAGAGAGAAAGGAGTCTGTTCCCCCAATTTAAATGCTTATTCTAAAATGTTATTGATTACATCCTGCCATGTTTTAAAAAAAAAGGATTGAACAGATCCTCTAAGTGTGAATTAGATTTTTTCCAATTTCAAGTAGTATATAACATCAGTTACCCACTGACTTAACAGAGGTTAGGGTTAGGATTCTTCCAGTTGAGCAGGATAAGTCTACGAGCCAATAGTGTAGTAAAGGCAATTACAGTTTGTTTGTCCTTCTCCACTTTAAGTCGATCTGGGAGTCCACCAAACACAACTGTTAATGGGTTAGGAGGAATTGTGACGCCAAGGCTGTCTGATAGGCATTTGAAATTTTTTGTGCAGAATGATGTTAATTTAAGTTTAAAAACTGAATGCTTTGCGCATATGGAGCTCGAGTGGATTCTCTGCATTGCTACCTTCCACTCCTTTTCTGAAATGTTGAGTAAGACATCCTTTTCCCATTGTACTCTAGGATCTTTAAAAGGAAGGGACTTTAAAATGGTTTTATATATTGTGGCAGGCAGCCAGGGCCCATGCCCCTGCAGCATATGTTGCGAGGGAGCAAAGATGGGAGACCCAAATACCTCCCCTGAACGCTAGATGGCAGCCTCCCTTCATATGGCTTCATGGGGGTTGGAGTTTGGTGCAGCCGTGTTGGGCTCCACAGGCGCCGCCAGGGGGTGCTGCAGCAGGAGCTGCTGGGCCTCTTCTGGGCAATGCAGCCAGGTGTCGCCAATCAAGCACATGGAGCATTTCCGGTTGCCTGATTAAAGGAGCCAGCGACCACCACTCAGGAGCCTGAGTCGGGAGGAGGAGGAGGACAAAGCTAGGAGGAGAAGTGGTGGTGCCTAAGGAGAGTATTGTATTGTATTGTGTTGTGGTGCTTTGTGCACTTGGGACTGTGTTGTGGCTGGGGAACACGGGGAAGACGTGCCCTCCAGCTGAAGAAAAAATAAAATCAATCTACTGATTTTACATATACCTCTGTGTCCATCTGTGTCAGGTCAGGCACCTATATAGCGCCTTTGTTACAATATTATAGAAATGTCTGAGTCTTCAAGACTGATCAATATCTCTTTTGGAATAGAAATAGATGGGAAGTGAAAATTGGGCAGATTTCATTTAGCAAAGTTTCTAATTTGGAGATGGAGTGGAAAAATTATGTTGATAGGAGACTAAATTTGGTGTACGATTGTTCATAGGATGCAAAGACATTATTTATGTACAAATCTCTAAATGATTTCATCCCATACATTTTCCAAACATTAAAAACTGAGTAAGTTCGAGAGGGTGGAAAAAGGTGGTAATCATGTAGAGATGCCACAGATAAAATATTCTCTAACTTGAAGTGCTTCCTACATTGGTTTCATATTCTGAGTGAATGAAGGACAATTAGGTTGTTAGTATAATGACGATACCTCGTATTTACTGGTGTACAAAGCAAAGAAGTACTGCAGGATTTAATTTCTATTGCAGACCAAGCTAGTGTGTATTCATCTACTTGTGTCAATTTCCACGTTTTTATAGCTTGTATGTTTGCCACCCAGTAACTAAATTGAAAATTAAGTAGAGCCATGCTGCCTTTTGATTTAGGTTGTCGTAGCATTGCCCTTTGGATGCGTGGATGTTTCAAATTCCAAATAAATTAGATTATGATGGAATCTAATTTAATAAAAATGATTTGTTAATGTACATGGGAATGTTTTGAAATCGAAACAGAAGCTTAGGGAGGGTGTTCATCTTGATAGTGTTAATTTTCCCAGCTAAAGTAAGATGGAGGGTAGACCACATATGCATGTCTGGTTTAATTTTGTCTATGCAAACAGTAATTTATTTTGAAAAAGAGCATTATATTTACTTGTGATGTGAACCCCTAGATATTTAAACTGATCTACAATGATAAAAAGGAAGGTGTCCAATCTAATGTTGTTTGCTAGAGAATTCACTAAAAAAGCACACTTTTGTTCAAATTAATTTTAAGTCCAGGTATCTTTTTAAATTTTTCTAGTACAGTTAGGTCTGCAGGCATAGAATTTTGTAGGTCAGATATATAAAGTACTATATCATCCATCCATCCATCCATCCATTATCCAACCCGCTGAATCCGAACACAGGGCACAAGGCAGGAACCAATCCCGGGCAGGATGCCAACCCATCGCAGAGTACTATATCATCTGTGATCATAGTCATCATAGTGATGTTTTCTGTTCAAGTCCTTCTCCGAAAATCCCCTTTATCTCTGATGCATTTCAAAAGTGTACAGCCAATGGCTCAATGGCGAATGCAAATTGCAGTGGTGACAAGGGGCATCCTTGTCTATTACCGTGTTCTAGTTTGAAGTAGTCTGAAATAATGTTGTTAATACAGACTGAAGCTTCTGGACTGGTATACAGTAATTTGATCCATACACATATGTTTGTGCCAAACCCAAATTTATGCAAAGTAGTGAACAAGTAATCCCATTCAACCATATCAAATGCTTTTTCTGCCTCCAAAGATAAGATCTCCGGAGTGTTAGACTTTATTAGGGAATATATTACGTTAAATAGGCGTTGAAGAGTGGAAGCTAAGATTCTACTTTTAATAAATCCTATTTGGTCTTGTGATATTACTGAAGGGAGCACTTTCTCAATCCTTCTAGCTAGGAGTTTGGGAAGTACTGTATACAGTAATCCCTCCTCGATCGCGGGGGTTGCGTTCCAGACCCCCCCGCGATAGGTGAAAATCCGCGAAGTAGAAACCATATGTTTGTATGGTTATTTTTATATATTGTAAGCCCTTATAAACTCTCCCGCACTGTTTATAAATATTCCCCGCAGAGTTATACAGCATAATCCCTTTGTATTCTCTTAGATATTAGGTAAGATTCATTGAAATTATGTATATAAACACACTGTTTATATACAGTAAAACCTAAATATTATTTTAAAGATATTGAGTGTCTCCGATATCACATATGTTACAGCCATTACGATAGACAGGCCACCAGCAATAAATACGTACAATGCAAGAAAAATAGTATACAGTAAATGTGTGTACAGTGACACTAAACGTACGTACTAAGCACTGAAAGAAGAAAAATAATTATGGTTACTCACCAACAATGACACGATGACTTGTCCGATAACAATGAGTTTAATTTTACTGCACAGCAAAGGAGAGCGTTACAGCCCTTGTAAAGGAGCCACTTCAGGCGATTGTGTAGCACTGCCGTTATTCTTCTTCTGGCAGTCTTCAATCCAAATCCCTAAAGCAGATTCCATCCAGACTACTGCCTTATTACATCCACTTACAACTCGTTTTGCACCCTGGTTAAAAGGACACTGCAGCCGTAGATCTTATATTCCTTTCCTACTTTTTAAATAAAAAGAATCGTAGCCTTCAACAAATCCAAAACGTTTACCTTTTCGGCAATCGTTAACATCTTCTTCTTGCGCTTGGGCACGGCACCTGAAGCAGTAGCAGATTGTTTTGGAGCCATAACGAAGGGCTTGACTATGCACAAAGATAAACACTAAAGAGCACAACACTTTACACAGCGAAACACGTTGAAGCTGAATGAGCGAGAGGAGACTTCCTGGTTAACACTGCATTCAGCACGCAGGAGCTCAACTGCGTGCTCTGATTGGTTAGCTTCTCAGTCAGGAGAACTTAACTGCGTGCTCTGATTGGTTAGCTTCTCAGCCATCCGCCAATAGCGTCCCTTGTATGAAATCAACTGGGCAAACCAACTGAGGAAGCATGTACAGGAAGTAAAAAGACACATTGTCCGCAGAACCCGCGAAGCAGCGAAAAATCCGCGTTATATATTTAATTATGCTTTCATATAAAATCCGCGATAGAGTGAAGCCGCGAAAGTCGAAGCGCGATATAGTGAGGGATTACTGTATTTAAAATTATTCAGAGGTGAGATTGGTCTGTATGATGCACATTGTAATAAGTCCTTATTTTTCTTTGGAAAAAATGGTAATTAATGCTTGGCAAAAAGTGTGAGGCAGAATTTTATTATCATCTCTGGCTTCTATAAATGTTGCTAATAAAAGGGGAGCTAACTTAATTGAACATTTTTTATAAAATTCAGCAGGGTATCCATCAGGACCTGGTGCTTTCCCAGTCTGAGTTTATAGCATCTAGTAAGTCTGAGAGTGTCAGAGGTTTATCCAGTTCCTCTGCACATAGAGTATCTAGCTGTGGTATCTGTAATGCAACAAAAAACTCATTAGATAGTGTCTTGTATTCTTTAAACTGAGTAGAACATAAGGAATTATAGTAGTCTACAAATTTGTGCATCATATTTTTATGGCCAATGATTCTATCCCCATCTGTGTTGGTGATTACTGATATTGCATTGCAAACTTCTTGCTTGCAGATTTGTTGACCTAAGATCTTATTAGCCTTCTCTCTGTGTCCATAGTAATGATGTCACAATTTAAAAATGAGTTGTTCTGTTTCTTTTGTTATTAAAAGGTTGAGTTCTGATTGCAAAGCCTGTCTTGCAAAGTGCCTGATTTGGAGACCTGGGGTGTTCTTGATCTCTTCTTGTAATTTTACTGATTGACTCTGAGGCCTTCTTGGTTTCCGATTTATTTTTGTGGGAGAGATATGAGATAATCTGTCCTCTTAAAAATGCCTTCAGAGTTTCCCAGAGTATTCCTGCAGAAACCTTTGAGGATGCATTTGTCTCTAAAAAAATCAATTTGCGTGGATATAAATTCTGTACAGTTCTCATCAGCTAATGACAGGGAGTTAAGATGCCAGCTGCGAGATGAGTATGTGGAGCATAGTGATGTGAGCTCCTTGATCAGAGGGGCATGGGTGGAAATAACAATAGCATCATATTTGCAAGATTTGATTGTGGGCAAGAAATTGTTATCTATGAAGAAATAATCAATAATTCAGTAACAATGATGTACTGGTGAGAAGAAGGAATATGCTCTTAAGTATGGATTTAGAAATCTCCATGGGTCTGCTAAGTTATAATCAATTAAAAACTGTGTGATTATTTTTGCAGTGTTAAACATAGCTAAAGACCTATCCAGGTCTGGAGTTAAAACACAATTAAAGTTATAATTTTGTGAGTGTTTAAGTTATGAATTGATACAAATATGTTTTAATGAAGTCTCTATCATCCACATTGGGTGCACAGATATTTATCAAAATCACTTTTAAATAAATTACTCATAACTATCACATGTCACCCTTCAGGATCTGATACTACGTCTCATACTACAAATGAAACTGTTGTATGAATTAAGATTCCCACACCTCTAGTTTTCTTTGTATAGCTGGAGTGAAATATTTGGCCAGTCAAGTCTCTTTGAAACCGAAACTGATCCTTGCTGAGTCTCAGGTGAGTCTCCTGTAAAAATACTATCTTGGCATTTTGAGCCGTTAGGTGAGAGAATATTTCCTTCCTCTTTAATTTGTGATTGATACCTTTGACATTCCAGCTAACATAGTTCACTGAATGGTCATAGAGAGATTGCTTCTAAACTTTTGTAGTCATTTTATAATCTTAAATTAAGGTTGTACTTTATTACATTTTCTACCTTTAACCTTAATTTCCAATATTGCCAAGAGTTACATATATACTCACATATAAGTTGGGTCTTGAAACCTGAAAAATCGATCATAAAATCAGAGCCTGTCTTATATGATCATTCAAAAATGTAACATTTCATTTTTTTTTTTACATCTTCTTGCCTCCTCCAATCACACATCAGTTTCTCAGACACATCAAATTTTGTTGCAGCAGCACAGTTACCAATTTTTTTTGCTACTTCAGCAAATTTCAATTTAAAACCATCTTCATGTTTTTTTCTAATCGCTCCATCGTAGATAAGGGATGCTGTTACGATAAAGGTGTTATGAGGGTGTGAGATACAAAAAACACAAATCAGTGCAAACGTCACTTCTGAATAGTTTGGGTATTACCATGTGGTCACATAGGCACAATACATAGAAAAAAAAAGGCAGTGTGCTCCATGGTTCTCTCTCAGGTGGGCGTTAGCATATCATAATCTTTTGGACCAATAGAGTGAGTTTTCCGCATTCGACTTATACGACCAACATTACAAAATACCGGAAATTATATGGTAAAATCAAGCCCTGACTTATCCGTGGGAGAACTTATCTGCAAGTACATACGGTATGTCTATGAAGCCTACTATTGTTGTGTTGGCACTTACAATTATGGGGATAAAAACGAATAGATCAGAAATAGCTTGCTCACTTTCTCTCCTCTCTCAATTTTTTTAGCTCTTTTTCTGCTTCATCCGGGGAACTAAAAATGTAGAACTTACCTTGACTGTCCATTCTCAATTTAACAGGGTACAAGAGGCTGTATCTAAATTTGGCTTTGCGTAAGCGCTGTTTAATGCTATAAACTATGGCACATTTAGCAGCTGTTGAAGGTGAAAAATCAGGGAAAATGTGAATGTGGTTATTTGCAAATACAGTATAATCTCTTGTTTCAGCCTGTTAGGCAACACCAGATTCATTTTAGATTGTAATTCATTGAAACGTACAATGAGGCCTCTAGGTTTTGAGGCATTCGATCCACATATGCGGTAAGCTGCTGATTTAAAGTCCTCTCCAATAGAATAGAATAGAATAGAATAGAACAGAATAGTTCAGTGGTGAATTTCACTGGGTTTTGGCTTTTATGGTTTTATGGGAGTCCTTCATTTCTGATATTATTTCTTCTATATCCATCTTCCAGCACAGCTAGTCTGTCTAAAAAACACTCTCCATTCAGATTTAGTAACATGTCGTTGTTGTGAACATTTGCTTAATGTCTTCAAGCTGAGCATCAAGTGCTCTAAATTTATTTTCAAACTTATTTGCATTCTCCTATATTTTTTCCTCAATTTTTTTCTAGCATACCTTTAAAGGTTGCCTCGAAGCAATTAATGAAATGTTTCCTAAAGCCTTAAATATGCTGAAACAGCTTATTTGTCATGTTTATGTCCTTTATATATTTCCTTATATCCTTTGTGACCTTCTTTATATTGCTCTTTATGTCATTTATGTCCTCCCCGAGTGTGGTAGTTAATGTGGTGATCATTGCAAGGATCATTACCTTTAGCTTAGACTGTTTGTTTTGGTCTTCCCCGAGCTCTGTGGGTGGAGTAGCAAGCCCAGTCGGAGTCGGTGCCGCTGGCACGCAGTGGGTAGTGGACAGCATGGAAAGTAAGGCCATTTTCAGTTTCAATGAACCCTCTGGAATCGACGAGGTCTCCTGGCCCAACTCACTTGCACTTTCACTCCCACTTTTGCTCTCGGCTGAAGGCGATGCTGTGGCCTCAGATCCCAAGACATCCATTCTTTCACCTATCTAGCTCTGGTCCTCATGTTGAGCAATGACAACTACAGACTCCAAAGGGTAGAAGCAAGCTGTGTTACCTTATGAAGCAATGAAACCCACCTGAGGAATCTCACACACCTGTGACATCAATTGTCCCAAACATTATGGTGCCCTGAATTGGGTAGTACATGTATAAAAAGCATTGTCATGTCTCCTTATCGTGGCCAAAATGCGTCCAAATCCCCTTAAATGAAATTCTACAATGGACACTATCATCATGATGCCTAAACTGTTTGATTTGTAATTTTAAACTGTGGAGAAGAGGGGTAAATCAAAGATAAATTGGTTTTTGTCCCAAACATTATGGAAGATAATATGACAAAGTAAAATATTTGTGTGCAAAAAAATACTTTCAGAAAACTCTTCATCAGTATTAGAGTGCATTTATTTAAAACATTTTTTCAGTGTATTTTAAGGTATTCATCTTTTTATCAAATGTTAATTAAATGAAAATTGCTTTGAAATAATCAAACAAGTATATCAAATCAAACGCTTCAAACCATGTTTATAATGTAACTTTTTTTTTTATGTTTTTTTCCAGTTTGATGATGTTGGTGCATTTGAGACGGTCTGGCAAGTAAAATACTACAACTATCACAAGCGGGACCACTGCCAGTGGGGGAACAGTTTTAGCAGCATTGAATATGAATGCAAACCCAACGAGACTCGTAGCCTGATGTGGATAAACAAGGAGATGTTTCACTAAAGATGCCTGAAAAAGAAGGAGATGCAAAAACAAAACTGTGTTTTCTGAGGGCTACTCCGAAAGCACTCTGCCTTACAATAGGCATCAATCCTAACAATTGGTTCTTCAAGGAAAATATTCTTTTGTTGTAGTATGTTTAGTGTTTTCCCAGTCTGAAAAAAAAAAGATGAGTGGTTTTTGCATTTCAAGTTCAAGATAAAGTGGGTACTGTGATTGAGATCATGCCATCTACCCTTTCAAGTATTTGTGTTGGTGATTTTTGTGCAGTCAAAATATTTTCTACCTCTGATTCCCAAAAGCTTAAGCAAGTTTACAGTAGTTAGATTAAAAACGAGTTTACTTGTTTACACATTAAGTTATTTATTATGAAATGTGATCATATTATGTTTTCAGTTGTTTACTTATGTGTGTTTTTATTGAAATAATAATATTAATTACATACTCGACAAAGTCATTAAATTACGACAATCTCCTGTATTGTTTTATAATCTTAACACAAAATAGCAGGCACAATTCTATAAATGCTTTCTGATTTAATTGAAACTCTTCAATTTACCAATCATGATGCAATAAAGTTCACTAAATTAATCTTTATAAAGTGTCGTGAAGTTTCTCATTTTATGAAAATCAATACTGCACAGCATGGTGGTGCAGTGGTTAGTGCTAGAATTCAGAATCCTTGGTTCAGATCCCACACCGGTTTGTTGTCTGAGCAGAGTTTGCAAGTTCTCTGCATGGGTTTTCACACACATTTACAAAGATGTACATGTTAGTTGAACTGGGGATTCCCAATTGACCTTAGGTGAGTGTGTGTTGTGTGTGTGAGTGGGCCCTGTGGTGTATTGTGTCCTTCCAAGGATGTTTACTGCCTTGCGCTGTGTGCTACAAGGATAGGCTCCAGCCCTTACACTCTACCACCTCTCAGTGGTGTCAGGTACAAGTGACAGGCAAAATACAAAGAAAAGATGGGGTGCCAATCCTACCACCCCATTCATTAACAGAACAACAAACAAAACAGGTGCTAGACAGTGCAAACACATTAGCCTCTGATGGCTCTATGGTAAGGGTTTGGCCCCGTCCTGCAGCAGGTCAAGACAGCCATGTTTATATCATTTGGACTGAAAGGGGCAGGACATCTCAGAGCGATGAGGGCCGGGCTTTGGAATGAAGAGACAAGACTGTCAGCGACAGCGTCCCCTCTTGTCCTGCAGTTGTATCACATACTTGATCTGGGCTGATCCACAGATGCACATGAGAGACGATGGATTAAGTGAGTTTTAAAACATTCTGTTATGAAAATCAGTGAATGCAAAGACATAAGGTCTATTGTTTTTCATTCATGCATTCATTTTTGTTACCCACTTATTAATGAAATTTGTCACTGGTAGTCAGAGGCCATCATAATAAATTTAATGAGTCTGAACTGTAATAGACGCACCAAATCAACCATTCTGATATTATATCTGTCCCAGACTTACATGGAGGTGCTCTCAAATCCCAACACTCTCTGTGAGAGTTTGTGTGATCTCCTTATGTTTCTTTGTGTTTTTCTCTGTTTTTTGGTTCTTCTGCCACATCCCAAATCAGGTAACTAATTAACAGGTAGATGGCACCCCAAGTGAAAATGAAACCATGATTCCAGTTGTCAGGGATGCCAGGGGCAACGACCCGGCCGGGACGCCGTGAGGGACCGGAAGAGGGTCAGAACCCACCCTGGATCACGTGGGGGCCGCCTTCCTGGTTGCTCTGGGGGCCACGGGTACAGGGCATGGAAGCTCCACCCTGTAGTGGCCCGTGGTCACCGCCAGGAGACGCCCCAATGCCTTGGGGACCTGTTACCCCAGCACTTCCGCCACACCAGGAAGTGCTGGGGGAAAGATTTAGGACGGCACCCGGAGAGCTGCCGGGAGGACAGCCGGCACTTCCGCCACGCTGGGGCGTGGCCAAGGGAGGAATGCCGGGAACACCTGGGGCTCATCCGGGGACTGTATAAAAGGGGCCGTCTCCCTTCATTCAAGGCTGGAGTCGGGAGGAGGAAGGACGAAGCACAGAGGAGGTGTGGAGGCGGCCCGAAGAGAGGCATTGTGGCCAGGACTGAGAGTGTTTGGGGTTTGGTGCACTAATGGACTGGGTCTGAGTGACCATATCTGTAAATAGTTTGTGTAAATAAAACGTGTGGTGGTGAAAAACAACATGTCCGCCTGTCTGTGTCTGGGTTGGCTCCACACAGTGCAGTAACACTAACAGCCACGCTCTAAAAAAATAATGAATTTTGATCAAAGTAATTAAACTTTAATAAGTCCATCTAGGACTTTATAGCTGCTTTGCTTTCACAGTTTTGCTTCCCATTGCTGAAGAGTATCATCTTCATTATCCTATAATATGACCTACAGTAGCCCAGAAGTTCAATTGACAGAAAATTTAATCCAAGTGCCACGCCCAAAATAAGAGGTGACAGCACAATTTCAGCTCATCTTCACATCTATGTACAGCCTGGCTCACTGTCGCTAACACCTGCCAAGTCAGTATGCAACCTTGGGGTGATGATTGATAAGCAGCTATCTTTTTCTGATCACATTTCTACTGTTTTTCCTTCATGCAGTTCAGGCTGTAAGATCAGACCTTATCTGACATAACATGCATCACAACTTCTGGTCCAGGCTCTGGTCTTGTCGCGTCTGGACTACTGCAACTCACTTCTAGCAGGAGTACCCGCATGTGCTATAAAGCCGCTGCAGATCGTCCAAAATGCAGTGGCCCATCTTATATTTAACCAGCCGAGACGGGCATACTGTATGTCACTCCTCTCTTCAGATCGCTATATTGGCTCCCTGTAGCGTCGCGCATTAAGCTCAAATCCTTTATGTTTATACCTTCAGAGCAGTCAATAAGTCAGCACCTGAGTATATGGAGACACTGGTGAAGTGCTATACTCCTTCTCGTCCACTCAGGTCTGCCAGTGAGCAGCATCTAGTGATGCCACCTCTACGTGGCATCAGCTCTCAATCCAGACTCTTTTCCTGTGTAGTTCCTAATTGGTGGAACGAGCTGCCCACCTCCATTGCTGCCTTCTTCAATGTATTTAAGAAGCCATTGAAGCCCCATCTGTTCTGTGAATATCTGTCTAACTGAGGAAGAAAAAAAACAACTTTGCTCTGCAATACTTTATATTCTTGGTAAATCTGTTTAAGTTTAATTGCTTTGTTGATTGTAATCTGTGGTTGTAAATACATGAGTTATTATATATTTTCACTTGTGGCAGTTAACTTTTGTTATCCGTCCTATAAATGCTGAACAAACAGGCCCTAGCCTGATGTTACTCGATTGTGTACCTATTTTGTAAGTTTCTTTGGATAAAAGCATCTGCTAAGCCAATGAATGTAAATGTAAAAAATTTAAACAAGTGCCCTGCACAAAATAAAAAAGGTGATGTGTGCAAAATGAGAAATGAGAGCATAAATTCAAACAAGTACGCGCACAAAACTGAGTGTACGGAACGGGTAGGTACGCATTGAAAACAAAAGAAGAATGCTGGATAGTGGAAAGAACTGTCAATTACTCCCTAGCAACTGTGATGACAGTTAGTATATAGCTTTTTGTTAATTGAATGATACATATTAAAGACTATATTCAAAATTTGCTTTCAGCTCCGATGCAGCGATTCTAGTTTAATAAAATCTAAAAGTCACAATCTTCTGTTATCTTGCGAGCATCCACATCGAGGTAAATTAACACTATTGTAGGTAGTGCTTTCTGTATTCATTAATCTACAGTATGTCAGCGAGTAAGGAGGAGCCGAAGCCATGGACCGAGAATGCTAACAAGTAGACGGAAATCTGCCCACTTAACTCAAGGCACGTTTTTCAGAGGACTCCGACACAACTTTTATCAAATTATGAAAACCCCCACAAGTACCCCCTTGGTCAGCCACGCCCGTTCCAGTGAATGCACACACAATGTATATTCTGCCCGCAGAAGCAAGGATATGTCCAGTCTTAGTTTTTGGACATAGTTATTCAGCCATCTCACATATAACCTATAATAAAAACAGATTACAGACATGTTAGACTGTTAAAGGTTACAACAATGGAACTGACTGACAAGTCACAAATCATATTACTTATAATATCACTTCTTCTTCTTTCGGATGCTCCTGTTAGGGGTTGCCCCAGCGAGTACCTTAAAATACTCATTTGCATGTGTTTTGTAGCACAAAAGTCTCAACAAATTTTGGCACATCAAGTTGTCTGGCACGCTCGTTTTCGATTGAGAGTACAGCCAAGCCACTAAGTCTGTCTTGAGCTGTGGTGCTTGTGACGTCATTCTTGATGAGTTTTAACTTGGAGAATTAAACCGCTGTTTTAGTTAAGTTATTAAAAATTCTTTTAAAAATATATACGGCCACAAGTGGGCACCCCTGTACAATCCATTGCTACACAAGGTATACTATAATCGACAAGAGAGTGTTTGTGCGGTTTTCAGATAAACACACTTTAATATTCCGGACCTGTCTTCCTGTTTGGAACTGCCCACTGTCTGACAAGATCAAGATCAAGATTATTAAAATGTTATGATGCTTCAGCGTCTACAGTGATTATTTTAGAATTTACAAAAACACAATGTCTGTTTGCATACGAGATGAGTGAATACTGCACCTGTACATAAGTGATACCAGTAAGCTAAATTGTCGATGGAAAGGGGTGCACTGAAAAAAGTATAACATTGATGTTGTTCATTCAACATAAATTTTATTTTTCAAGCAACTTAAGATTAGTCATTTAGTGTTGTAGCTTGAAATATTTGGTTTCAGATCTCAATCAAAGTAAAAAAATTTGTTTGTCCCAAAGTAAGTTATGGTGGAGGGAATAAACATCAAAATCCTATTTCAGTTAACCTAATATTTTAGGTTCTTTGTGTGCTGTGTGGGAGGACCCATTTGTATATTCTTCCGGTAGGACTTTCCAGCGTGCTGGCTTTCCGACTGCCAAAAAAGAAAAACACTTTCCTGAGTGGAGTGAATGTGGCTATACAGGTCTGGGGCCTCATGTATAAATGGTGCGTGCGCACAGAAATGTTGCGTAAGAACGTTTCCACGTTCAAATTGTGATGTATAAAACCTAAACTTGCCGTAAAGCCACACACATTTCCAAGGTGCCTCATACCCTGTCGTACGCAAGTTCTCCACTCGGTTTTGCAGACTGGCAGCACCCAGCGTCAAAGCAGTGCTACTGTTCCTGTGTGGTTATCGTTTCTTTTCCTGACGCGGCTTTATAAATACACTGAAATCCATCCATCCATTATCCAACCCGCTATATCCTAACTACAGGGTCACGGGGTCTGCTGGAGCCAATCCCAGCCAACACAGGGCGCAAGGCAGGAAACATACCTTGGGCAGGGCGCCAGCCCACCGCAAAATACACTGAAATGAACCACATATTGTTTATTAGTTTAATGCATCTGATTGTAATTAACCAGTAACAATATAATGGTCCACAGAATGGCCAAACTATTCTAAATACAATAACTGCTTTAGCGTTGTTACTCTCACTGCACCTTCTTCTTCTTTCAGCTGCTCCCGTTAGGGGTTGCCACAGCAGATCATCTTTTTCCATATTAATCTCACTGCACCACTTGGAGTATTTATATCACTGTATCTGAGTGGGGAATCAAGGATCTACAGCAGCTGATCGGAAAGAGAATTATCGGTATACAGCATCAAGCACACGCTGCTTCGGCCATGCTGTCTATTGAACTGCTTTCACACGGCAAACGTTTCAAAGCCTTTCCTGTACGGACCTTGCAGTTCAGAAAGAGTTTCATACCAAGAACTATAAACGCACTCAATCAAGTGCTCCTTGTAGAACTATCTGTACTTATAAATAGAATTACCTCGCTGTAAACTTGCGATACAGTTATAATATTGCACAACCTGAGCCACTTTATAAAGTGCGTATTTACATATGATGACGATATCATTTTTAAGATGAAATGCAGCGAAATATGTTTATTATAGATAGGGGGCACTATCGCTCCCTTGAACCCCTGTCCAAGACTCCAGACACCAGATAAAAGTCCAAAAGTTGACTTTATTTATATGCAACAGTGCACAAAGCACCCTCTCCTCCACAGTACTCATTCAAATAACCAATCACAATAATAATAAACTCTCCACCACTCCCAGACGCGTTGCCCTCCTACCACCCAGCTCAGCTCGCAGTCTGGGAGCTGTCACAGTCCTTTTATAGTCCCTGAACCGGAAGTGTTCCAATCCCCAGTTCATGTGATCCTTATTACTTCCAGGTCAGATAAAAAGTCCTTTTTCTTCATCCCGGAAGTACGTCACTTCTGCTGTCGCTTTGCCTATGACGCACTTCCGGGTTATAGGGCACATATGACTCTTTGCTCCTCCCTGCAGCTCCCTCTAGCGGCCCCTGTGGTATCCAGCAGGGCTGTGGATGAAAACTCCATTGTCCATGAATCCCTGCTGGTCTTCGGGGCACCTCCATGCTGCAGGGAGGGCTCCATCTGGCGGCCTGGGGGTATTGGCCTGGATGACAAGCCGGCCATAGACCACAACAGATAAAATGTTAACATCATTTAAATAATCTATATTTTTAATAATTAAACATGCCAGGACACAGTGACGCAGTTCTAGCTATTAGCTTGCACTCCGTTCATGGATTGTTCCTGCCTCGTGCTGTAATCCTGCTGGGACTGGTGTGACAAAACTTACAGATGGCTTAACGTCTATTATAGAGCTGATTGTGTGGCGATTGGTATTTGGAGAAAGAAAAGAAAGGACAGGAATTAGGAGTTAGTACGTTTGAAAGAGACAGTACTTCTGTACTAAAGCATTTCATCGAAGGTCGCGCATGGCGCAGCAAGCATCTGAGACATGAACAATCACTGTGCCGCCGTGTTCCCATGTTTAATAACATGATTTAACTCCTATAATCATGAAAATGATATCACGTATACATCTCAGTATTTTAATTATTCAGAGAGCTGTAATATTAGATTAGATTAGATTAGATTCACTTTATTGTCATTACACATGTATAAATACAGGGCAACGAAATTCAGTAATACAGGCATGAATTCTGTGTCTTGTCAGAGGAAGAGAAAGCCCGTTTAAGAAACACGTGATTCACACACATAGAGCACATAGAAGATCAAATACAAAACAAAGCATTTAACTTGCTACTTTAGTTATGATGGGATTTGAGAAACTAATAAATAAAACAATTTTAAGATGAAGTTTATGATGTTCTACTTTAATGACAAAATAAACTACGTGATTAAAGTGGAAATTTCGAGATTAAAGTTGACATTTCGTACTTTTTTCCCCACCGTGTGCCTATTTTTTTTTTCTCTGTACCCTAATAAGCTTTCATAAGACACTCAAGACGGTGAGCTACAATTCACCTTTTCACGGTGACTTTGATATGTGACAACTTCTTTTTTATTTCGGGCACTGTGCGACTTTGTGAACTAGAGCTTTCGAGTTTCTCCGACACACTGTGTCACTCAATCAGCTTCCTTTTGTTGTTTATACCACTGTTTAAACCAACAAATAGTACGCTTTTCCTTGCCTCCACTTGGTATTCACTGAAATTCTTATATTTTCCCCCATACTTTTCCCATTGTCTTTTCACAGAAGGCTGAGCTTAATGGCTATTTATATTGATTTGCATATTCAAAGCGGTGTCATTCTGGGAGGAGTTGGGGCGGGACAGCAGGTGCGTGCACATGTGTTACTTTTCACGCTGACCGGGATTCATGTAGTGGAAGAATATGGAAGTAGGCGAACGCACAGATTCCTGCATCTGGAATTTTTTGTGTATAAGCATATGTCGGCTTTTGTGCTTATTACATGTTATAGTGCGAATTCTACGCACGGTGTTATGCATGAGGTCCCCGGTCATTTTCAGCAGCAGACTTTTATAATGGAGGATTTCTGGTAAGTAACCCTGTTTCTCAGCTGTTAATTTCAAGTATAAGAACTTGTAATAAAACATACTTTGAAGAAAGCTGTAGAAACGTTTAATAATTTTTTGTTATATATTTAAGATTTACACTGCAAAATGCTTTTGTATTTGCACTAGGTTTTTAAATAAATGTAAAAAGTACAGCATTGGAATGTGTTATGTTCATAATATTTCTAATAGCATAAAAACAGGTTACGACCAATAAACCATTTTAAATTGTAACAACTTGAAAAATCGATTTACTTCAATATAAAACAAGTGAATTACACGCAATGATTCTAAATAATTTATCTCAACTTAAAAATTGTGGGTTCAATAAGAGAAAAAGAATTATATTGGTTCAGATTGATAATATTTAGTGTGAATCATTACCTTAATTATTTTAAGTTGAATGGAGGTTATAGTTTTTTCAGTGTGTGTGGCGCTCCCGATATCTCTGCAAAAGGACCAAGGTCCAAGACTTTAGAGTCCTGGTACTTTCTGTCTTGCTGTATGGTTGCGAGTCATGGACGCTATCCACTGACCTGAGACGAAGGCTGGACCCCTTTGGTACTGTGTCTCTCCGGAAAAACCTTGGGTACCGTTGGTTTGACTTTGTGTCGAATGAGCGGTTGCTCATGGAGTCCCGAATGAGGCATATTACCTGCATTGTGAAGGAGCGTCAGTTATGGCACTACGGCCATAACTCATCCTGAGGGTGATCCGGCTGGTAAGATCCTCATTGTTCGGGATCCGAGTGGCTGGATCAGGCCAAGGGGTTACCTACGTAACACCTGGCTGCAGCAGTAAGAGGGTCATTTCCGGAGGGTGGGACTGGACTGTTTGTCTGCCTGGGGTGTTGCCAACCAGGATCCTGAGTTGTTTCGTCGTGTAGTGGGTGCAGCAAAGCACTGTACCAGTGCATGCTCCCCAACTTGACTTGACTTGGTTGGATTCCTCTCAAAGACGTGCTTATTGAGTTTTGGGTGATCATGGTTAAATGCATGTGGTGGCATTGAGCCCAAGGCTTGTTTATGTCCTACTTTGTCTCCTCCCCACCCACATGTATGTTGATTTATCTCGATTATTCAATGGTAGAACTGGAATCACAAGGTATATAAATTCTCTGGTGTACGTAAAAATGATTGATGTTATAGGAAATCTAGAACGGCATCTACATTATTGCATATGAAAATGAATTAGAAAGTTTGCTGGCTGCTGTCATCCCGTTCACACAAAACTGATTGACAGTTCTTTCATTTTGAATACGTACCTATACCTTTTCCGTACACTCAACTCCAATTTTTTCTTGACTTAGTTGACACTCAACTTTGATTTTGTGCGCAACACTTATTTTTATTTTCTGTCGGTTGCTCTTCGGGGCCACCGTAGCATATGGGGAAAAAGAGATTGTGCGTTTGTAATTTAATCCAACTTAATTTTTTAAGAAAAAATGATTATACTTCTGGCACAGGATTAAAATTAATTCAAAGATCTATTCATCATTTTTGTTAATTTATTTTTCTACTTCAAGAGACATGATGAAATGTGTTTTACCTTCTAGGCTCCTATATCACCCTATTTTTTCTTTTTATACTCTCTGCTGTGTGGACCTTAATAAAATGTCTTAAATTCCCATACACTTACAGTACCCCTCTGTGGTCAGGCACTTTAGCACTTCTTCCCTCTTTCCCTTCTTTATCTATAACCTTGGGAAATTAGACAGAGTAAAGAAACAGGAAGGGGTTAAGTTTCACATACACGATCGGGTCCATAAGTATTTGGACAGTGACACGATTTACATAATTTTGGCTCTGTACGCCACAGCAATAGATTTGAAATTAAGCAATCGTCATGTGACTGAAGTACTGTATAGACTTTCAGCTTTAATTCAAAGGGTTTACCAAAAATATTGCATGAGCTGTTTAGAAAAGAAAGTCACTCTTATATGCGGTCCCAATATTTTCAGGGGCTCAAAAGTATTTGAACAAACTAACATAATCATGAATATAATGATCATTTTCAATATTTGGTTAAAGGTCCATCACAGTTAATGACTGCCTGAAGTCTGAACTCATGGCCACCTCCAAGTGCTGTGCGTCCATCCTAGTGATGCTTTACCAGGCCTTTACTGCGGCTACCTTCAGGTGCTGCTTGTTTGCTGGATTTTCTGCCTTCAGTTTTGTCTTCAACAAGTGAAATGCATGTCCTGTTGGGTTGAGGTCATTTGATGGACGTGGCCTTTGAAGAACATTCCGCTTCTTGGCCTTGAACTGCACTTGGTTTGCTGTTCCTGTATGTTTTGGCTCATTGTCCATCTGTACTGTGAATCATCATCCTATCAGTTTTGCTGCATTTGGCTGAGTCAGAACAGACAGTGTCACCCTGTACACTTCAGAATTCATCCTGCTACTTCTGCCAGCAGTCATATCATCAATACACCCTAGTGACTGACTTCCATTGGCAGCTGTTATAATATGTTTGTTATAATATGAAGTTTAATGTCACTATCTCTGTGCACACTGTTATGGATTCATTCATGCAGGCAGACCAAGTATGGTCCACAGGGGCTCAGCATTTAGAATTGCCAGCATAGGACTAGATAGCAAAAGACAACTGGAGGATTGTATAGTCAGCCTAAAAGACAGAGTAGTATACTTCTGTCCTCTGTCAGCATAAAATCTTCTTTCCTTGTTGGGAGAATGAGAACTGCATGTAGGCATTGTGCTATTCCTGTATTTTTTGGAGGTGGAGTTGCGTCCATTCCTGTCCTTGTTTGGAGACCAGCGAAAGAGCCTGCACGTGGAGCAACCAGTATATAAAGATGGACCTACTGCCAATACACTTTGAAGCTGTCGGGCGGAAGATTATGTCATCCGTCCAGAAAATCCTTTCTGCGTGGTGACGAAAGATGGCAGACTGCGTAGATCAAAGACTCCCACACCTTGATAGAGTCTGTCATAAGCTTCCCATCTGTAACCACGTAAAACCGTCAGTAAAGTAAGCTAAAATATATCTTTTTCTCTCATGTGATTTTTGTACCGCCGTAATCACGATGAGAGGGATATCGCCTTTTCTGTCATATTTCTATATTTTTCGGTTACTTAACATGCCGCAACTGCAAAAGAACACATTTCCGGAGAGCTAATGCCTCCTAAGGAAACAGCAGCCATGCATGATCATGCCATAACACTGCCTTGTTTCACAAATGATGTGGTATTCATTGGATCGTGAGCCATTTCTTCTCTTCTCCATACTCTTTTCTTTCCAACATTGTGTTATTATATTGATCTTAGTTAAACTTGATTAGTCAAATTAGGGGTGGGCAATCTTTCCAAAACATCATAGCACGATTCACAATCTGAATTGTAATCTGTCTTTTCAAAGTGGAATGCACCGGACTCAAACTCATCAATACCTAAGTAACACTTTACTTTAAATATCAAAGTTGAATTCAATTGTTCTCTCATTCGCTAGCTAAGTGGAGTTAAGGAACACGCCTTGAAGCTGGCGAGTGAGTGAGGAGAGTCCCATCCCCCTTTTTCCTCTCAGCCCACTTGGTGTTTCTCGAACTTGCGCAAAGAAATCGGTACCACAAGCAAACTATGATACATAGCGAAATGAGAGAAGTTGCAAAATCAACCGGAATGTTTTCTCGTGAAAAGCATACAGACAGATAGACATTGGCTTTTATACACTCACCTAAAGGATTATTAGGAACACCATATTAATACGGTGTTTGACCCCCTTTCGCCTTCAGAACTGCCTTAATTCTACGTGGCATCGATTCAACAAGTTGCTGAAAGCATTCTTTAGAAATGTTGGCCCATATTGATAGGATAGC
>JANRMT010061414.1:27458191-27547396 GCA_026402145.1 Polypterus bichir lapradei
TCCTGCCAAGTTGCTTTACAACATTAATAATTTAGTAATCATATCATTAGTGGGGTGTGTGTGAATTCAGGACAAAGGGTTTCTTTCAGCCACTGCTCTCATACTGTGCTAAGAAGGCCTCTATGTTTTGTTTTTTAAGTTTTTTCTTTTGCTATATTCTTTCTTGGAACATTTGCATTTTTTAAATGGGTGTTTTCATTGTTTAAACATTCTCACTTGTGATTTCAATTTCTTGCCAACTATAGGGCACCAATGCTGTATAATGATTTACCTGCTTATACATGCAGGTAAGTTTCAAACAAAGCAGGGCCTAGTTGTCCAAAGGGGTAAGCTATATAAACGTGCATATGGGAAAGTTTAAGGGCTCTGACAATGACAATTCTCCGCCACTCCAGGGGTTGGTTTACCCTTCATCATTGAGGATGTCTACTCTGGAATATATGGAACTCTATTCATATTCACATAAATCACCTGTTCACTATCATAGATTATGAGAAGATACACATCACCAGCTACCATCAGAAAGCAGAGTAGACAGGAGTCACAGTCATAAATTTTCTTCTTCTCAGCAAGAGAAAACTTTCCGTAGGCCAAAGCCATCAATCCCTAACTTTACTAATGATGACCCTTGATACCTTGTGTACCTAAACACTAGAGAATATCTTACTTGATGATGCTACTGAGTGCTTCAAGTTCCAGGTTCTTGTCGATCATTTAAAGTTAGAGGACACCTTACTGATTGCTGATTCATATAGTAATAGCAAGTTCTCTTACAGTGACACCATGGCTTCCTTGACAGAACTCTATGGACAGCCTCATAAATTAGCACTGCAGTGCATCTTTGAAGTCCTAGATGCACCATCTGTCAAGAGTGGTGATATGAAAGGATCCCGTCTGCTTGCACTAAAGGTTGGGTCATTGGTGTGTATGCTCTACCAGCTTGGACGAGATGGCCAAACAGAACTTTAATGTGGATCGTATGTTTCACAGTTAATGACAAAACTCCTGCATGATCTGCAAGCTCAATTAAGATGATTCATTAATTCAATCAAGACACCCATCCCATCACTTTTAGACTTCTCAAACTGGTTGGAGTATGAGGTGTGTATTCAGGAGGATGAAGGAAAGCTTTGTGCTCCTAGAGAATCCAAAGAATGACAAACTGATTGAAGGAAAGAATCCAAATCATCAAAGTCACCCACTCAACCACTACTGTCCTACTTGGACGTGACCCTTCTGCAAAGAAAGTTGAACCTACAAAGCAAACACCGACTCAGACCAAAGACAGAAAATACAAAGAAATATTAGTCCTTCTGCAATCATGAGCAACATTATTTCAATCAGTATGCTAATTTCAAGATGCTGACCAAAGAGCATAAGGAAAATTGGATAAAACCAAAGTGGAGTTAGAAATGTGGAAGAGAGCACCAAACCACACAATGCTACTTGAACGCTATATGTCAGATATACAATTAGACTTACCTTGAGGTACTGCATGAGTTCAATGAAACTGTTTCATCAACTAAAGAGGAAGGATGCAGCTCAGGAAGTCAGTCAACCGGTGACATACTACCTCGACCACTCCACACAAAGTGGATGCATTCTGCTAAAAATGGTAAAAGAACATCTTTGTGGTGGTGAGAAGACAATTGAGACATATGCAGTCTTGCATGATGGATCTAAGTACACTATGCTTCTTCATGCTACAGCTCAAGAACTTGATCTACAGGGACCAGCTGAAGATTTGACACTTAGAGCCAGATATTCACATAATCCAAGGGAGATCAGTGTCATTCTTAGTGTCCTCAGTCAAAGACCCTGCTAAGCTCTACGAGCTATGCAAAGCAATCACAGCTGTGGAACTTGGCCTATCCCACCCAGTCGAAACATTGCAGATGATGTATCATCATCTTCCTCTTCATTTGCCCAGAGGGGACTGGGCGGTCTCTTGGTCTGGAATCCCTACAGATTTTATTTTATTTTTTCTCCAGCCTCTGGAGTTTTTTTTTTTTTTTTCTGTCCACCCTGGCCATCGGACCTTACTTATTCTATGTTAATTAATGTTGACTTATGTTTATTTTTTATTGTGTCTTCTATTTTTCTGTTCTTCATTTTGTAAAGCACTTTGAGCTACATTTTTTTTGTATGAAAATGTGCTATATAAATAAATGTTGTTGTTGTTGTTGTTCATTCTACCTCTTCATTCTTTTGAACAAGCCCAACCTTTGCTACTTATTACCTCTGTCTTTATCTTATTACTCCTGTAGAGCCAGTATAATTGGGCCCTTCTCGTGGACCTGCTGCTTTGAAAACACAATTTGGATGGACATTATAAAGCCCTGCTAAAATCCTTCTGCAAAACTCTCCGCTCCTCAGTGTATCCTTACCAACACTCTCGTTCCTAATACAAAATTGCTTAGTCATGTCTCTAAGCTCTGGGAAATGGATGTCTTACCATACAGAAACAAAAAACTCATTACATGTTCAAAATAAGATGGAGCTGCAATGAGGATGTTAGCGTATAAGACAGTCAGAGTGGATGTAGATGGTGTTCTGCTCTACGCCATAACCCTTCTATGAAAGGAATATCTTCCACCTCATCAAGCCCCCAAAGAGTCGGTATTAAGCCATTTGCATGGGACTGAAAAGTGCCTTGCCAAGGTCATAGAGCATGCAAATGTCTATAAAAGGGAAATTAAGAAGCTTCTGGATGCAGGAAACATCAAAAAACTTTTCCCCAGTCACAGTACAAAGCAGCAGTAATGCATGCTACATTCCTCATCATGTAGTACAGCTCAGTGGAAAGGATTGTATTTTCTTTAATTGTTCCTTCATGTTCCAAGGCCAGAGTCTGAATGACCACCTCCTTCCAGGACACACATTGGGCTCTAATCTGTTAGGTGCGTTTCTTCGTTTTTGTGAATATCCCATAGCTGTTAGCAGTGACATCAAAGGAATGTTCCATGAATACATGGAACTCTAATCATATTCACCTCAATCACCTGCTCACTAGCATTGATTATGGGAAGATACTTCTCTCCAGCTACCATCAGAAACCAGAGTCTAATATCACCAGCAGGCGGATTGGCACAGTGGCTAAAGCTTTAGACTTCAAACTATGAGGTTATGGGGTCAAATACCACCACTGACACTGTGTGACCCTGAGCAAATCACTTAATCTGCCTCTACTCCCATTGGATAAACAAAAGGAAATGTACAGTAACTAACTGTATTATAAATGTTGTAAGTTGTTTTGGATAAAAGCATCAGCCAAATAAAGTAATGTAAATGAAAAAATCCCTTTTATATCTTTGTTTTGTTAAAGGAAACCAGACACACATATCATTTATAAAATCATCATTATCTAACCCTAGAGTGAACAACTTCTTGAAGATATGAGTGGCATGGATTGGTATTTTAATAATTATTTGGACACCTCCTCTTTCTGACTGTTCTTACCAGACAACCTGTGGTGATTGCACTTGCCAAAAGAACTTCATTTAAAGAATCAGTGAGGTCACAAGACGAGACAAATTATTCAGGGCCTCCGTAACAGCAGTTAACGTTGTTTTGAATGGATTGTTAGGTTTCCAAAGACTGATGCGATTTGGGCAGTATTTGAGTAGGGTGTTTAGGGTTTTCAAAAAATGGTGCTGCAAGTACAGAATATCTGTTTTAGCAGAACAAAAAAAAAAAGCTGCAATACAATTTTGAGCAATAACCAACTTGAAATTGTTGAGAGATCATTCATATCAATTAAAAATCCTGCAGTTTGCCCGAGCCTCTCCAGCGTATTTGAATATTGCACAACACAAGATGTGGGATTGTGTTCAAGAAAGGCTGCTGTTAAGTAAATGTAAATATGAAAATAATATTTAAATTACACGATGGATGCGTCATCATGTATTTATTTATTTATTACTGCTGTAGCGTATGATACGACGTGAAGACACAGATCACACGTAGTACGATATGTTTCCATGAAAAATCAACGGCGCTAAATTTAATTTTTATAAATGTATTTATTTATTATAGCCGAAAACAGTTAATGATCGCTTTTCAAAGTCAATTATGAAGAAACACCGATCTGCCGAATGTTAACACCGTCACGCTTGAAAATCACTGCTCTAGTTGCCTACATCGCAATGACTTGTGGGACTTCCAACACTAAAAGACTTCCGCAAAGTGTACACTGACGTACGTTCAGTCGACAGCAAAAACATTCGATGATTCTTGCGGCCTCCACTCGCCTAGTAAATTTTGGAACGGCCCTCAAAATGGCGAAAGTGCTTCCCCCGGAAGGGTGGAGGTAATAGCGTGGTGGTCGCAGCCTTGCAGCCATATCCCTTTCCATTTGGAGGTTTAATTCCCGGATGTAGTGTCTTTCCACCCCTCCCCCACCAAACACCCCTCCCTTTTCTCTACCCAACAACCTCCTCCGCTTTTTTCTCTTCCCTCCCTGTTGGTCTACCGAGTGCGAAGCACTGCAGTGAAACCGACATCTGGGAAGCGAGCGTGTCACAAGTAATACTAGGTTTTTTAAACACCGAAAAAATAGTGTAAGATTGCAACAGAGAGGGCAGCGACGCGGGTAGCGTTTGATTTGGGCATATAGTAAAACGATCACCGGATAGAAGACATCTCGCGTCAAAAATGGTAAGATGGGCCGTTGGGTTTTTTTTTTCGTGTTTTATGATTTCTTCATTGCAGCGACAGTCATTATCGATATGTTTATATCAACAATTACCTCATCAAAAGTGCACACGGCGCGTTAGACATCGGAATCCGAATTTAAAAAGCCGTGGTTGCACATTTAATTTTACATTATAATTATGCATGTTTTTATTACTGTAATATCACAGCACTTGTTATTCTAAACATGTCAATTTGGTCCACTTGTTACAAATTTGCATTCGACCTGTGGTACTGCTGTAATGTTACACTTAAAAGTTAAATATGTGTTTTAAAATTTTCGATAGTATATAGGGTTTAGACTTAACGGGGTATGAATACACACATGTTTTGTGAACTGGATGCATTTACCAATTGGTGTTTCTAATTTTAGCAAAATCGTCATTTGTTACACCTGCTTTTTTTCAGTTATTTGATGGTCTACATGACAGTAAATCTAGCGAAATAAGGCCGTGCTTGCTCCGTGATGTTTACGTGGCCTTCTCAAAGGAGCAAGCACCTCGAGCGATCGTGCTTACGAGTTGCTGCGATCGGATCTTGTGTGGAGGGGTTAAGGGTGGGTTACAGATCCTTAATAGTCATTCTGACCGAATGTATCCCTCACAGCGGTAAGTGTGGGCAAAAAGTGCATTTGTATTGCCCGCTGCATCTTCTAATTTTTTATAGGATTTGTTACCATCCTATGTTAACCATCTTCTCACATTTTGTAAGACAGCTACCGCTTTCATCATTTGTTTAGTTTTCCCTAATCACAGTAATGACCGTTTCTCTTCTCTTGCTTGGTTTTCCATCGACATTTATTCGAATAATTGACTGGTTTAAGGTTATCGTTCGCATTGGCCAGACCGGCCCAATTGCAGTGTTTCAGTAACAGTTTGAGGCCTAAAATTAGGTTCGATCGTATCCAACATTTCAATTTAATTCTGACCCCGTCTGTTCTACCTTCGCGACTTGCAGCAGCTGTCCTCTTTCCACACACATCTTGTTATTGCTTGATTACATTTTATTTACAGTTTGTCACATGCATAGTTCTAACAGGTTTTAATCTTTTAAATTATTAGGACTTAAGTCTGCATTAGATGCTAATCCGTGATCAGAATTGGCTATTTTCGTTATCTTCGATTTATAGCTACTGGCTTGAGTTCAGGTTTTCACCAGGTCAGGAGTGTGGAGGTGCACTCGGACTGGGCCAGTGCAGAGTAACCAGTTAATCTAATATGTATCTCTTTTGGCTGTGTAAGGTAACCGAGTCTCTGGAGGAATTCCACCATGCGCCCCACCAAATTTCAGCAATGAAGTTTGTATATATGCAGTATGTGTTTGTGTGTATTTATTTATAAAATTTTAGATTGGCTCTTACTAGGGAGATATCTGCAGCTATTTTCATAGCATGAACCAACCTAAAAATGTATAAATTTATAAATAAAGTACTCTGCTGTCAAAGCTTGTAACTGTGCACCCAACAGCTTAATTCATGGGAATATCAGTTTATTAATCATACAAGACAAGATAGAACCTCCACTACCAGATGTGTTAGGAGACATAAAACAATCTTCTTATCAAAAGTAATTTATGTGACAAAGTTTATTAGAAAGCAACAGAAGTATTTGAGTATAATTAAGTATACAGTATTACCTTGAATTTCAAAAATCAGGTTCTATCAGATAGGTATGTGTGTGTGTGTGTGTAAAGGAATAATGACAAAGAAATATTCCGATCCATAATATTACATTTTTGCTGTGACTGTAAAGGGGGTAGGGGAGACAAAAAACAGCTTGGTCAAGAATGTTATTCATTGATTCAGCTGGTTGTAGTTGTTTCAGTTTGATATATTCGTTTGTGCAATCAGAACTTTTTGTCAGAGGGGTTTTTTTCCCTGTGTGTGTAGACTGTGCTCCATTCAGCTTTCTGTTTGATCAGTTCGCTTTGTATGCACAGACAATACCTGTTTTGCCACATTTGTTTGAAGGCAGCAGCATCCACCTGCGTATTTTAATCACCTGTGCTAAAGTTACAAACATGTCATTCTTTGCAGATTCACCACAAACAAATATTTGAATATATACTATTTTTAATGTGGGTATTCCAGTTTTAATTTTTGACTAATTTGACAGCCCTGTCACAGATTTGTGTCTTCTATATTGAAAGTTGATGACCAGTTTGGATCACTGTGATGTAAACCACGGTGTGGTATTTCAACCTCCTTACACAGACAGACAGACACCAAATGTCCAAAACACACACATTTAATTATGGTATTCAATATTGTACAGCACCACACAATGCTCAAACCAGCCAAACTCAGTCCCTTTTCTCTCTCTTCTTCTCTTTTACTGCCGCCTTCACTCCTCCACACACAAACTTCGTCCTCTCCCTCCCAACTCCGGCTTGACTAATGGAGTGAGGTGGCCCCTTTTATAATGCCCTGGATGTGCCCCAGGTGCTTTGCGATGATCTTTTGGCGGCACTTCCTGGTGGTGTGGAAATGCCGCATCAGCACCAAAAAGCACTCCGGGTGTGCATGGAATTTCTTCCGGCAGCACTTCCAAGTGTGGCGGAAGTTCTGCAATCCAGGGCTCCACGATCCTCCGGGTGCCCCCTTGCGGTGGCCACAGGCCCCAACGAGGTTGAGCTTCTAAGTTCTGATCTTGTGGCCCTAATGCAGACCAGGGCGGCTGCCCTCTCATGGCCCAGGGGAGGTGTTGTCCCTCTCCTGGTCCTTCCAGGCGTCCGCCACAACGGGTACTTGCAAGGCATCTTGGAATGGTGTATGAAGTAAGCATATATGTAGTAAAAGTTTTTATTTTTTCCTACTGAACTTTTAGTTCCTAACTCAGTTAAAAATAGTGCTTAATATTTATTTCTTAGGGCAATGCTGTCTAATTGGTAAAAATTTGTGATTTTTATTAGACTAGACCTTTAGTTCCTTTTTTTCAAACTTGCTAATAGGCCCAGAAAAGCTTGCAAGCTTTGCTTGAATTTTGCTCAAGTTCTTTAGAAATGTGAACTGAGAGTGAAATCTTCCGTATTATGTAATATTGTTTTGTAACCATATGTTATAATGGAATGGTTGTTTGATAAGCTGTTATGGTTTACTAGTTGATCAAACAGTGAGTGTTATTTACCCTTAGTTTGTGGTGTGCCAATCACTTTGTACTGGTACATGTGGTATGCTACATTTGCTGAATGACAGCCATGTATGGCAACGCAAATCGAGTAAAAGGCTGTCCACTTTATTGAAGTTTCTTTAAAGCAGATGGGTGTTCACTTTTTTTGTTTGCTTTAAATGCATACATTGCATGTCTCTGTTGAAATTAAGTTCATTTTTGCATGCTGAAACATGTGGTCCTACCTGCCTATGAACATGCTTATGAAGGCCAAAAAAAAACCGAAAAAGGCCTCTATCCTCTGCGTAGAGGTGAGTTTAGTCCTATGCTGGATGAAAGTGGGCTCATAAAGTGGAGAACTGGATTCAAAGAATAATGATTGGTAAAAATCAAAAATGTAGTTTAGAAAACTGCAAATTGACATCACTCGTTTGAACGGAACAAAAGTGCAATTTATAATTTGATGTAAATTAAAGAATGCTGAAGATATTAGAATCAGTATTGACACTACTTGAATATTTTTAACTATTTTTTCTGAATTCATGTGTCACTTGGGGGTGATAGTGTTCTAAAATCAGCAGACAGATTAGATGTTAGATAATTTATTTACCTGTTAATAAAATAAGTGATCAAAATTGCCCTCAAAAAATGATTGCGATATCAGCAAGTGCAGAGTAAATTTTAATTGATAGGTAATATAGTATATTAATAGTTTATATTACCCGAGTTTACATTGGAAAATTTTGTAAGACCGTGGACCTCAGCTATTGTGCTGGTGGTTTATCGGGTATATCAGAGTCCCATAGGGGACTGGGCGGTCTCATGGTTTGGAATCCCTGCAGATTTTATTTTTTTTTTCTCCAGCCGTCTGTGGAGTTTTTTTTTTGTTTTTTCTGTCCTCCCTGGCCATCAGACCTTACTCTTATTCTATGTTAATTAATGTTGACTTATTTTATTTTCTTACTGTGTCTTTTATTTTTCTATTCTTCATTATGTAAAGCACTTTGAGCTACATTTTTGTATGAAAATGTGCTATATAAATAAATGTTATCAAAAGTACCGTACTGTGTAACAAAGTGTGTTTCTCTAGACAATATTTAGTTTTTTTTCTTCAGTAGGAATAATATGAAATATATGTATACATTATTGTTATTAGATGTTTAACGTTTTTATTTACTCCATTCACTCAAGTACAGTATTTCTTTTTTCATATTTTCCATCAGTTATACGGGGGTCAGTTATGCGTAGTCCCCCTTTAGAGTCTGCAGATGAGTGTATATTTTAGCTTTTGGGCTTCAGAGACGGCCATTGGACAACTAAGCAAAGAGATTTTTTTGCGGCACTTGAAGGAGCCAGAAACACTATAGTATTAGAGCTGCAAATATGACATATTCTTAGTTGTTTAGCTCTAGCAGCAGCTCCTTCACATTAAAGGACTTAAAGTCATCCTCAGTGAAAGTGTTCAGTTGAAAGGAGGCAGGAGCAAAGCCGCAGGCTGTCTGCTTAGTACAGAGGGCAGAATACTGCATATCTGAGTTGGCTTTACAGCCTTGTAACACCGTGTGATATATATGGTGTATACTATTCTCTGCAGCCGATTCTCCATGGGTACGCCTTTAAGTTGTTGGTAAAGTTTTTTTTTTTTTTTTTTTTTTGTGTCTCCTGATTTTTGAAAGTGTTTTCTCTGTGACCGAGCAAGCCTTGGAGAATGAAAACACAGCTTGATAGGTGTCAGTATGCAATATACTGCTTGAGGTGGATATACATAACAAGCAGTACACCATCTGTTACACTGATGTCTTAACGTGAGAAATACAGAGCATTTTCCCATTAAGAATATAAGTGCCACTATCTAAGACTGACGTTTCTCTCTTGAAGTTTGCAACACAGAGTTGTGGGATCTCTAGGGGTATGCCAGTGTTCTTCTTTGTTTTACATGCCATAAATGAAGTGGGGGGGGGTCAACAGAGCGGAATGTATATGCGAGATGAAAGCTGGTACACATCATAAGAGTGCAGGTAGTTAACAGCAAAAAAAAACAAAAAAACAACACGCTGGCTCACTATTGAGCTTTGCTGAACTTTCTGTTTACATTTTATGCGATTACATCTCTCTTTTCCTGTCTGACAATCCACCCCATTTCAATCATCTATCCACTGGTGTTATTGGCATTGCCCATCAATCACTTCTGATGCATCATTCATTTGCATAAATGTCAGTGTAGCTGACATGTAAGTTAGCATATTAATAAATATCACCAAATAAACAAAATTTACCAATAAATAACAAAATCAACCAACATGTTTTTTTTATTTTTTATTATTTATAGGTGCCTTTCAAGGCACTCAAGGATACCTTACAAAACATATTAATAGCAATGTTCACAATATGTGCTTTTCACAGATGTGCTCAGGGTGAACCTGCTCTGATGTGACAGATGTGAAAGGGTCTAGAGAAGCCGTTGAGAATGTTTCATGTAATATCGTTCAGCATGACCGGTTTGGTGGTGGGTCAGTGATGGTCTGGGGAGGCATATCCATGGAGGGACGCTTAGACCTCTACAGGCTAGACAACGTCATCTTGACTGCCATTAGGTATTGGGATGAAATCCTTGGACCTATTGTTAGACATGAGCATAAGCATGCTCACTCATTCTCTGTAATAATAGTGAGTCAAAGACCTGAGAGTAGGTGTTTCCTCCTCCAGCTTTGAAAATAAGCGGTGATTACTTTCTTATTACATATTTTTTTAATAATGAGAGTTATTCGTACTTTGTTGAACTGTTCGCATTATTCTCTGTTTCAACCTAAAATGTACATATAGAATTAATCATGAACGTAATATTTAATAAAATATGCATTTTGTCTTCCAGTACACTTGTGTTAATTTGTCATGTAATCTGCTTGGTTAATACTGATGTTCAGTTTGTTACTGGTTTATTTTTGTAAGACGAAGTAATTTAAAATGAATAAGCCAAAGTCTACATTTTCATTAAGCAGTACTTCCTCTGCAAGGCAAACTGATTTGCACCTGCACCTGCTCTTCAGAATTAATTCCTGTTTTAGAAATGATAAAGACAAAAATAGTTTACATAGTAAGCATATGGTGGACTAACAATAAAAATGTCTAAAAATATAACTTTGCAAAATATTGTTTCCCAAAATTAATAATAAAGCAAATCCACCTGCCAAGTGTAGAAATTATTACAGGGAAGTAAGTTCAATCAGGATTAACTCATAAGAACAATTTATTGTAGGACTTGAATTTAATTGTGGCACTAGTGAATAAGTGTTGCTAAACTGGCCCTTGTATGTTCTCAGTCTGTGATGGACTTGCAGGTGGTGTTCCTGCGTTGCCTCTGATGATTGCTGGGATAGTCTTCAGCTACCTCCCAACCCTACCCTGATAAGCAGGTTAAGAAAATGGATGAATCGATTGACAACAATAATTTCGTATTTGATTTACAAATCCAATACAGTCTCAACTTGGGAGATGTCCTGCTAGTCTTCTAAAACAAGATGTCATTCATGCTTTTAGTATGCAGTCCGTCAGCTGTGAGTGATGCAAGTTTTATCTTTTTTGTGTCCCATTGTTACCAAAACTGATTAATTGGAATAATTGGGCGGTCAGTTTATAGTAATAGTGTAGTAGAAAATGTAAATATTAGGGTTGAGTATTGTAAGAACTTTGTAATATCTGAATATATTTGTAAGATATCTAAATAAATAACAAAGATTAATAATTTTTACATAAAATTTATCTAGTTTGAAAATGCTGCCCTTCTGCTTCAACGGTCAAGGGGAGATGCTCTGCATTTTCAAAGGTCATTATTGAAGTGTAGTCAACTAAGTGGAACTCTTAATATATTAAATGTTTTCTGTGGTGGGCTGGGACATTGTCTACTTCTGGTCTAGCATGTTGTGCACAACAGTGTTCACTATTCTTTTGTTTGCTTTATCTGGATACAAGACGTAATGTTGTTTATGACTGGCCTCCGTTTTGTAAATAACAACTGATAATAAATATAGCAATGATCTGCAATGTAATAACACAGTTATACAAATTTAGTTCCATTTGGGAAAATACTGAAGAAAAAAAAAAACTTTTGCATGACCTGTACTTGTACTTAGATCACTTCAAAAATACAAGTGATTATAAAGCCGTGCAGATCACCTGAAGATCCTGTATGGGACCTCCAGCACTAGCTACATGTTAATAGGGCTGTGAAATTAGCCATAAACTAGGGATTGAATATTCAGTTTAAATATAAATAAATGTTTGAACTTAGGAAAATAATTCTGGGCACTAGCTGTACATTTGTACATGCTTTTTTTTATACTTTATTATTACAGTAGCAGCCACAGTGGTGGCACCAGCAAGACCGAAGGCCAACTGCAAAAAAAAAAAGTCCTAGTGGTATTCATGCAAATATTATTTAAATATAAGAGCCATCAAAATCTTGAGCAACTTCACTGCTGGTTTGTTTTTAGTCTGGTCCTGGTGCACAAGTTTATCAGGGCAGTGATCCATGAAATCTGCCACAAAAAGGAGCTTAAACCCTTACAAACAATACCTGTGGCCCTGCAATTTAAGCTTTTTTTTTTTTTTTTTTTTTATTTATTTATTTATTTATTATTTTTTTTTTAAATTTTTAGTTCACTTACAATAATGTTGTTTGGGTCCCATTTGTAGGACTCTGCAGTGTCGGGTGTATCACTAGCTTCAGCAATTACTAGGGGCTTAGCCCCCCCACTCTGATAATGCCATTACTTCAGCATATGTAATAGATGTAAATTCATTGTGCCTGTGGAGTATACATGCAGTCAATAAGCGTGGGGTCCCTGTGGAGTCGTCGGTGCATGTTAGAGTGCAGATCAGGAGGAAGAATGGCTGGGCTCTCAAAGATCAGAGGCTGAACGCCAGAGATCAGGGTTAAAGTCCTGGCTGTCCCATAATGACGCCACTGGTGGTTCTGCGCTGCAAATGTATTGTGACATGTCTTAGGCTGGGGTTATGCTTCACGTGACGCATGCTGCAGCGGACACTCCTGCTATGCAAGCGTTGTACTGTTTATACTTGCGCACGTACTTTACGTAAATCTGGAGGAATCCACCAGGTGGCAGTGCGAGATATTATCACGGTAAAAACAGGTTCAGCTTTGCTGTGTTGTGAATTGCATGGAACACCCATTAAATTCCGATGACACCTTACCGCAGTATCTCTGAAAAGGATGTTTAATGATTAAATCCATTAGTCCAGGGATTTGTCCATTTCAGCTAGCATTGGGCACGAGGCAGAAACAATCCCTGGACGTGGCCTCTGCTCACCGCAAGGTGAATACAAGCACTCGCATACACTGGCGTCATTTTAGTGTAACCAAATCTGCATATCTTTGGAAGGAAACCGGAGCACAGTGTGGAAACCCAGCAGGAGAACATGTAAACTCCAGGCAGGGAATATCAGCGACGTGACTCCCTGCAAGACAGCAGCGCTAACGCTCCGCCACTGTGTCACCCCAATGTGTGTAATTTTTAACAGTATTCATTATTTAAACAAAATTCAGATTTATCTGTAACATGTAACATATATAATTTAATGCATTGCATCATGAAAGTGATATCAAGTATAAATGTAAGGATTCTAAATGTGCAGAGAGTTGGAATATCATACATTTAATGTGCTCGATGTGGCGATCTGTAGCTGGCGATCCGCTGCTGTCTGGACCGGATGGAAGCCCTAGAAAAAAAGACGGCACAGAAGACGGTATGTGAGACTTTTAAAATGTATTGTGTCATTACGATCGGGAATATAACGCTTAAATATAAAAGCACTATGAATACATCTGTATGTCTGCATTTTGCTTCACCACATCGAACCATTCATCAAACATTGAAGCGCGCACACCGATCTCGTAGGATCCGCAAAGCGGCTTTCTGGCACATGTAGATAGTAAACGGAGACTCTGACGTCGCATTCCAACTTTAAGCACACTGCGGCGAAATTTTATCTTTAATTTTCAATCTTTCCACTTTAATCTCATAGTTTATTTTGTCATTAAAGTAGAACATTGTAAATGTCATCTTAAAACCGACTCAGTTGTTAATCGCTACATGTTTCTGGGGCTTCCTTCTGCTCTGAGAGCAACAGCAGGCAGAAATTGCCACACAAACCACATTAAATTTATAATATTCCAGCTCTCTGCACATTTAAATACTTGATGTCGCTTTCTTGAAGAAGTGCATTAAAGTATTTGTCCCTTCCTTATTTCTTTTTTGGCGTGTTTGTCGCACTTACTGTAAATGTTTCAGATCATCAGAAACATTTAAATATTAGACAAAGATAACAAACACAAAATGCAGTTTTTAAGTAATGATTTTATTAATTAGAGGAAAAAAACTATCCAAACCTACATGGCCCAATGTCAAAAAGTAGTTACCCCATAAACAACAACTGCAATCAAGCTTTTGCGATAACTGGCAAGGAGTCTTTCACGTCACTGGAGGAATTTTGGCCCACTCTAATTTGCAGAATTGTTTCAATTCAGCCACATTGGAGGGTTTCCGAGCATGAACCGCTTTTTGAAGGTCATGTCACAGCATCTCAATTGGATTCAAGTCCGGACTTCGACCAGGCCACTCCAAAACCTTCATTTTGTTTAAGTCATTCAGATGTGGACTTGCTGGTGTGTTTTGGAACATTGTCCTGCTACAGAACCCAAGTGTGCTTCAGCTTGAGGTCACAAACTGATGGCTGGACATTCTCCTTCAGGATTTTTTGGTAGAGAGCAGAATTCATGGTTCCATCAATCACAGCAAGTCGTCCAGGTCTTGAAGCAGCAAAGCAGTTTGACTGTTTGGTATGATGATCTTTTTCTGAAATGCTGTGTTACTTTTACGCCAAATGTAACAGGGCGCACACCTTCCAAAAAGTTCAACTTTTCTTTCATCAGTCCACAGAATATTTTCCCAAAAGTCTTGGGGATCATTTTTTGGCAAAAGTGAGACCGGTCAGGGCATGCCATGTTTTGCTCAGTTTCTTTCTTATGGTTGAATCATGGACACTGACCTTTACTGATGCAAGTGAGGCCTGCATTCCTTTAGATGTTGTTCTGGGTTCTTTTTGTGACCGCTTGGATAATTCGTTGCTGCACCCATGGGGTAATTTTTGTAGGCTAGCCACTCCTTGGAAGGTTCACCACTATTCCATGTTTTCTCCATTTGTGGATAATGGCTCTCACTGTGGTTCGCTGGAGTCCCAAAGCTTTAGAAATGGCTTTGTAACCTTTTCCAGATGGATAGATGTCAATTACTTTGTTTCTCATCTTTTCCTTAATTTCCTTAGATCACGGCATAATGTCTTCCTTTTTGATGTCTCTTGGCCTACTTCACTTTGTCTGACAGGTTCTATTTAAGTGATCTCTTGATTCAACAGGTCTGGCAATAATCAGACCTGGGTGTGGCTAGTGAAATTGAACTCAGCTTTCCAAAGAATGTGATTAACCACAGTTACTTCATGATTTACAAAGGGGGCAATTACTTTTTCACATAGGGCCATGTAGGTTTGCATAGTTTATTTTTCCCTTATTAAATAAAATCATCAATTAAAAACTGCATTTTTTATTTACTTGGGTTATCTTTAATATTTAAATTTGTTTGATCTGAAATATTCAAGTGCGACAAACATGCAAAAGAAAATTGGGAAGGGGGAAGATACTTTTTCATAGCACTGTATATTACATTTTACAGATAAATTGTTAACTTAGTTTAAATAATGAATACTGTTAATAATTACACATGTAGGACTGACATGGGTGAGGAGCAGTAGCACTGCTGCCTCGCAGTAAGGAGTCATGTCTCTGGTATTTTCTGCCTGGAGTTTGCATGTTTTCCTAATGGGTTTCCACAGTGTGCTTCGGTTTTCTTCCAAGGACGTGCAGGATTGGAGATTTGGTGATGCTAAAATAATACTAGTGTATTGTGTGCTTGTATTCACCTTGCAGTGAGCTCATGCCCTGTCCAGGAATTGTTTCTGCCTTGTGCGTGATGCTTGCTGGAATGGGTGTGCCCCCATGGATTGATGGAGGTAATCATTAAACATCCATCCTTTTCAGATCCTTTTGTGGCAAGGTGTCCTGAATTAAATGGATAATATCTTGCACTGCTACTTAATGGAATCCTCCAGATTTACATAAAGTACATGCACATGTATAAACAGTACACCGTTTGTGTAGCAGTGGTATCTGCAGGTTTACACTTTGCGTGAAGTATAAACCCCACATTACTGCTGCATGGATGGCTGTGAGGTTAGGGTGGAGCCCAGGTGAGAGCACTTTTTCTGAGGGTGCAGGGCACCTCCATAGCAAGAACTGAGTGACAAAGGTGAGGGGCAAAGTGCTTTTGCACTAAACGGTCTGAGCAGTTTCACGCTCATAGTCTGTTTTCTTTGTTCCAAGTCATGGGATGGTTCATTACTTTAATGTCTGTTTAGTTCAGTTGTGTTCAGTTGTGTTTTTACAAAGTAAACGTATTAATAAATACCCTGTGGATGTGTCATGGGTTTCTTTCATTGGGCAGATTTTTTTTTCTTGGGACAAATATGAAGGACCAAAAGCAATTGTTTTGTACAATGCAGCATTTTCCATAATTTTTTTGGTTTATATACCATAAACAGCTTTTTGAGAAAAATACCTGTTATGGAACAACTGGAAGAAAATTTAAAATTATGCTACTATGCATGTTATTAAAAGGACCTGTTTCAGATAGGCGGGTGTAAAAAAGAAGGCTCTGCTGAGAGCACACACTGACATGCTTCAGTTTTGTGATGGTAGACATGTCATTTAACTCTGTGATTTGTGTTTTTACTCTCCAATAGCTGTCATATGAACGTTACCGCAATTTAGTTAATCTCAAATCATGTGGCTGTTGTCTTAACTCTTTAAAAAAACACTTGTTATTGTTGGAATGTTTGATTAAAGCAATTTGACTGAGTGGATGCATCACTTTCATGATGTTAGATTAGGGGGTTTGATGGTCTGTTTCATTGTGCACTAATATTTGTTTCTTGCCACCTCTGTATGTATTTTACTAGACCCACATACACGGGAGGCTCTGAGGCTAAATCAGGTGCTAGGCTTGCTCTGATTGACAATTGAGATTATTTACGTGAATTATTACATTTGTACCTATGTGCATATATATATTTTGCTATTTATTGTTTGCACTGCTCCAAGTTAACCCTTGACTCATTTATACTGTGAAGGAGATTTCCTAATTACTGACAGCAGATGCCTAGACTAACTACCACAGCACGTGCAGTTTCACCAATAATACAGTGTTTCATGTAGTTAGATTGGTCCAGTGTCAGATTCATGCCTCATGTGAACTGCTGTAGGATTTATTTAGTATCGCACTGAGACCACCCTTTCCACAGGTTTTTGGTACAGTTGGTTTAGTCACACATTATTGTGTAAGTGGCATGTTCACATCTACCTAAACGAAACAGACTTTGGAAGGAATTGCACTAGCATCAGAAAAAAATGAACTAGGTGTGAAAATGCCTTCAGATCAGGAGGACTTGTCTAATTAGCAACATTGTTATTGCGGTGAGAATAGTGAGCACAGTAAAAGAGCAGGCAAGAGGCAGGCAGGTTAAAGGAAGACTTGTTTTATTATTTTGGAGGTGTTGAATGGGTAGTGGCAGGGTGTCATTTATATTACGACATTCAGAATAAAGTAGCAGTTGAAACCTTTGGACTCACCCAGAAAAAGTGGATTGTCATAGTATCATGCCAGGGCTTGCACAGTCTGTCTCTTTTTTTCTACTTTACAGATGCAGAAATATTTTAATAAAGGCAGTTGTGGATATTTTTAATTACATCTAATTTCTTAGGCATTATGTGTCAAACCAGCAGCCACATAAGGCAGAGACCAATTGTGGGACATGACTTGTTTGCCGACACTGATGTGGCTCTTTAGGGATCTAATGTGGGTAGAACAGAATGAAATGTAAAATTATACCTTTAGTTTACCTGAGCAGATCTCAGAAAAACTGCAGGTTACACTTGACATATCAGGGTGCAGAATAGTGGAGTAGAAGAAGAAAAAAGCACTATATTCTGAAGTTGGACAGAGGTTTTAAGCATTTCTAAGAAGACAGCAAGCTAATCATTCAAAATTATCAAAGGCTGATTCTTGAAGTGAAGCACAAAAACTGATTTGTAAAACACTGCAGCTTTGCATAGCACATCTGGGGCACTTCAATGCCAAAATTAGTGTGTGTTCTTTTACAATCAGATGTCTGATTTTGCCTTCAAAGTCCTTTCTTTAAATAAATTTGAATTATATTAAAATAGTGCCATTTTCCTCTGACAGCCCTATATTCTATGTGACTAATTTGGCAGACATCACAAGTTCATTATATTACAGTCTAGTATCTTAAAACTGAGACAGTTTCAGATCCAAAGACAAGTAATGCTGCATAGTTATTTTCACAATACACTTCCAGTGATTTTTCAGTCATAGCCTTCATTTACATAATCTTAGTTGGATGCAGTCAGTGGTGCACTCCCGTGAAGCCAGTCTTCTAATATGTCATACCCAGCGACTGAGACCAGCTAGTATGCGACTTGGTAGGATAAAATCAAGTAGGTTTAATTTTTTTCTTTGGTTGGAGGTGTGGGTTCTTTGCTTACAAGAACCTGTGAATATTCAGATAGAAGTGTACTGGAGAAGGATTAAGGAACATGTGTTTTGAACCTCACAAATTGACTTAAAGCTACTTTTGGGTGTCAGGTTTTATGTACTAAAACAGAATGGGGGAAAAAAAGGTCTGTGGCTTACTGCACCACAACAATTAACCCTTTGTATGTTGGCTCAGTCAGGCAGCACAGGTGCAAATGGACATCTCAAATGGAAGGGAAGCTCTTCTGTCTGATGTCTCATATTTCACATAAGAAAAAAATAAACAAAATGCAGAGATTGCTGCTGAACTCACTGCAGCTGCTAACCTTTTATACAGTACTGGCTCTGTCAGGTAGCACACTATTGGCTGTCAGGAAAGGTTCAAGCATAACTGTGCTGGAAGATCACTCAGTCTCAGTGTGACATGGGCTGCTATTTAAAGTTGTGTGATTTGATATTGTGCAGTGATGAGATCAATGTGTAATGTGATTGTCAGCTTAAGTTGTGTTGTATAGTGTGTGGAAGATGGCCGGCTGTTCATCCAGGCCAATACCCCCAGGCCGCCAGATGGAGCCCTCCCTTTAGCATGGAAGTGCCCCAAAGACCAGCAGGGACTCCTGGACAATGGAGTTTCTATTCCCAACCCTGCTGGATACCGTGGAGCCCACAAGAGGACGCTGCAGGGAGGCTCAAGGGCTTATTTGTGCCCTATAACTCGGAAGTACGTCTTAGTCACGGTGACAGAGGAAATGACGTGCTTCCGGGATGAAGAAGGAGAGTTTTTCATCTGACCCGGAGGTGCTAAGAAGTCACACGGACAGAGGTTCAGGAGCACTTCCGGGTCATGGACTATAAAAGACAATGAGGAACCCAGACGAGTGAGCTGAGCTGGGAGGAAGGGTGGCAACGCGTCTGGGAGTGGAGGATTGTATTGGTTATTGTATGAGTAGTGTGGAGTGGAGGGTGCTTGGTGCACGTAATTATTATAATAAAAATAATAATTATTGGACTTTTACCTGGTGTTTGGCGTGGTACCTAAGGGTTCAAGGGAGCGATAGTGCCTCCTGCTGTTACAAGTGCAAGATTAAGTGTTAAGGTTTTCAGTTAATTATGTAGTAGATTGCTTTTGTATCTGCAGTAAAATCAATTTTTACTCTTTGCTTTTTCACATAGCTTATTTAAGCTAAATGTTGCCTTTTTTCCACTCCCCAAAGCATTTGGTTAGGTGAATAAGAAACTCACAAATTGTAATTGTGAGGTTATGTTTCTGTTTATGCTCTGTGATGAGCTAACATAAAATCTACAATGGGATTTTCCATTGCTGCTGAGATTGGTTGCCATTTGTGTACTGTAAACATAAGGGACAGGAAGCTATGAAGAGTATTGGGAATTTAAACTGGACTACCTTTTGGTAAAGATATGGATGGTTGAAAACAAGCTCATACTTCAGCTCTTTCTACTCTTTTCTGATCCCACTGCATTATTGTTTCTTGGCTGTCAAACCTGGGGATGGAGGCGGGCTGGGTCATGACTACAGTATTTCCTGACTGTTAAGGAAAATACATGTCACAGTTAAACCTTTCCCTTAGTGTGTGTATGTGTGCGTATACATGTACAGTATGTTTGTATGTATATTGTAAAATTTGGGAATTTGTAAAGTTCCAAAAAGCTACATTTGAATTTGCCAGCAGTATGCAGAATCTACACAAATGTACTGATGTATAGGAATACTCTTCTATAGCCTCCCACCTACCTGAAGAAATGGCTTCCTGTCACAATGTTTCTTACTAAGACATCTGCAATTGTGAAGCTTTGAACTTCAGTGCTTAAAGATTCTTGTCCTCCACAGATCCTGACATTAGTATTGCATGGACTTCGGGGTCTGGGCCTGTGAGCAACATGCTCCTTGGGTGTCTGTGAACTGCCTGACGGGCCAGGTATACCTGGAGATGCTGTCATTATGCAGCTTCATGAGCAGCAGGTAAAGGGCAGAGGGCACATGGCACTTAGAGAGCACTTTGATCACGTCTTCCGGCTGCTACGACCAATTGGGCTTGAACGCTTGGCCTCCAGGAAAGTCTTAGATATGGATCCTGAGCTTGGGTTTGCTCACAGAGAGCTGGGGGAGCAGTGTGACATATGGGTTGCCTCTGACCTGATTAGTAAGCTATAAATTTTTGCAGCATGCAAGAAGTTACAAAGTGACATAGTTAGGAGTGTGTGGTGCCACTGAAGTTTGAGTGGCATGGCAGTGCTACACTGAAAAAGCAAAAAAGTCCTTTTTAAGGTTACTTGCGAGCAATTGGCATAAAGAGGCTAGTTCCATTCCTCCATCTCTTTGCACCACCTGGGTGTGTCACAGTATTATTGAGCATTCTCCAAAGCATCAGCAATCAGAGTGTCAACACAGAGAGTGTGTGTGAGTGAGAGAAAGAGAGAGCGAATTTCTATTTTTTTCTTGTATTTTCTATATGTGCTGGCATTTTAATTTTTCTATGTCTTATTCTATGTATATATTTCTTTTTCACCAAGCCAAAAAAACCCCAAAAACTTAGCAGTAGTCTTCTGCAGTGTTGATCGGTGAAACTCGCCAAAGCATTTTTTGCAGTGAAATTGCTGGGTTCACTGATGATCCCGTGTGTTGAATTTTCTCTGAAAATTTGCTGTGCGGCCAAGTTCTTTTTCCTCCATACCCTATGATGCTTTGTGAGGCTAGTGTCGCACCACAGATCTGTAGCAGTCATGTTGGATGGGTCATGTCACTATTCGATCTATACTACGTGCTTGATTTGCTTTGTGTGTGCACAAAACTTTCACTTATACGTACTGTAAGGGTCTTCCTCCTCACACTCACACTGTCCAGATCCACGTTGCACATATTTGAATAATTTATGCCGTATACAGGCATGTGTGATGTTACTACTTGATCATTAACTGCAGACAGATTTACACCCTACATGAGTTAATCATAATCATACTCAATCGTAATGATAATATAAAAATGCTTTGTTGTTCTGGATGGATTGATTGTACATGTGTCTTTACTGATAGCAAGGAGCATAACATAATTAACCTATGTAGTGCAGATTGGGTGGAGAGAGGGACAACCCCACCAAACCCAAGTATATAATGCTGATTGGTGCCATCACAAGCTTTTTGGGTTTTAGTTGAAGTGGTAGGATCTCGGGAGATGAAGAGATAAAGGACTCTGAATAATGTGGATTTGAAATATACTTTTATCTCGGGGAGTTTAGTGACCCAGTGGTTAGCACTGCTGCGACTAGGCTGGTTCCAGGATTTTGAAATTTTCAATGAGGGATACTCGACCTGTATCAACATATTAGAGCAGTGTTTCCCCACCTTTTTCAGCCATGGCATGTATTTCACATTAGAAAAATCACAAGGCACACCACCAAACAAAAATGTCACAAAAAGTATATTTATTGAAATATAATGAAAATCTAGTCTCAATTTTCTTACTCCGTGTGAAGCCTGTGCCTTTTTAGTTGAACACAAAGCTGATATTCTTGCAGGAATTGAAGAAAGACACACACGAAGATCTTCCTCAACAGCTCTGAGTCTCTCTCTTTTTTTCGTCTTTATAGCAGTCATGCTTGAAAAGCCCACCTCGCATAGATAGGTTGTGGAGAAAGGGAGCAGAACTGAAACAGCTTTGTTTGCCAGAATGGGGAACTCCTTGGCAGCAGTCAGCCAAAATCTGCCCAAAGGTAGATCAGCAAAGCTCAGTTTTAGACCACGATTTTGTCTCCGTTCACTTATTTCTTCCTGCTTTTGCAAAGTCATGTCCTTTCCAAATGCAGTTGAGCTCTATGGGTTCCAAACCCAGTCAAGGCAATCAGTGGAAAGTGAAGGGAAATAACATGACAACTTCTGCTCAAGACTTTGCAGATGTTTACCTATTGTCTCACACAGTGCAGCACTGTTGACACCCAGCCATTTCTGGGTGTGTGGGAACATGTTAAGGTTGGCACTTTCGACATGTTGTTTCCAGAGCTGCACCTTTGAAAAAAATCCCTTTATTTTATCTGTACTTGTGAGCGAGTTTTCATTTCGGCCTTGCATTCATGTGTTCAGGTCTTTCAGATGTTGAAATATATCTGCCAGATATGCCAGTCTTGCACACCACTCGTCACTTGATAGCAACTTAGCGTCATCATACTTCTGATTTGTCAAAAACTCTTTAAGTTCCTCCCACAGCTCATACATGCCGGCTAAAACTTTGCTACGGGACAGCCATTGAACCTCCTTGTGGAGCAATAACACTTTATGTTCCACTCCCATTTCCTCACGCAGTGATGCGAAAATGCGACTTTTTACAGGTCTCGTCTTCACAAAGTTTATCATGCGTACAACTTCTTCCAGTACAGCAGCTAGGTCTGCCGGCAATGTCTTGGCAACAAGTGTTTCCCGGTGTAGAAAACAATGTCTCACAATGACATCTGGATGTTGCTCTTTCACTCTGTTTACAAATCCTTTGGTGTGCCCGAGCATGGCAGCTGCTCCATTGGTGCAAATGCTTACGCAGTTTTGCCACTTCAGTCCTCCTTGTTCAAGGTACTCTGACACAACTCGAAAAATTTCCTCTCCTGTTGTTCTTTCTGGTAATTCCTTACAAAACAAAGTTTCCTCTGATGATATCTCCATGTACAAAGCGCACATTTGCCATAAATTGTGCATTTCCACTGATATCCGTAGATTCATTGATTAGCAATGCAAATTTGCCACTAATGCGCAACTTTTCCAAAACTATCTTTTCAATGTCAGCAAACATTTCTTCAATACATCTGGAAATTGTATTATTTGAGAGAGAGACTTGGGCTATTTCTTTAACAGCACCAGGGCCGATCATCTCTTTTAAGATAATTTTGCAGGCAGGCAGTATTAATGTCTCTACTATGGTGTGTGGCTGTTTTGATTTAGTGATGAGTTCAGCAACTTGGTAGCTAGCTTTAAGTGCTTTCTCACTCATCTTGGTGGTTTTCCTCATTAACACTGCCTGTTTCTCAGTCTGTTCACGCAGTTGAACAAAATAGTCCGTGTTCTTGTTTTGAAGTGATGGGTGTTTTGTCTGGAGATGGCGTTTAAGTTGGACCATGGTACTGTGTGACACACACCAGGCATAGCGGAATTGGCTCGGTTGGTTCCCCAGTATAAGTGAATCCAAAGGCAAGATAACTTTCATTGTAACTTCTTGAGCTCACCTTTTTTGCTTTCTTCTGACCTCTACTAATGCTAGGGCTTTCATCTGGGTTGGAATTTTCTCCAGGACCCAGGTCAGATTGACTGCTTTTTCTTTTCAAATATTTATCCATCGCTATTACCTGCGGCGTTGTCTCACTCGCAGCATGTCTATGTACTTTCTTCAGTTTTACTGGCAGTTGGCAACCCACTTAATTGGAGCAAGAAGTTGTACTGCCCTCTTGTGACAGGCAGAACAAACAGGCAGCCTTAGAGTACCAATCAGGTGAAATTGGATAATCTGCCACGGCACACTTATGTGCTGCGGCACGGTGGTTGGGAAACACTGTATTAGAGTATGATTGTAGAGCACTTCGGGAGCACATTCAGAATTTGTCTTCTGATGCTTTACTTTAGAGAGTGTGTATGGATGTTCTTTTTAAATCTGACTACTTCCCATCATCAATGCATTAAAAAGGTTTGGTCAATATTAAGCTGTTCAACCTCCTTTAGTTGTGGGGCCATTGCTTAATCATCTAGTCCTCCTCTTTGGTTTCCTTTTCTAACCATTGCCCTAATGTCACGAATATTTAGTCTTTGAATGTTTTTTTTTCTGTCTACCATATCATGTTCCAGTTTATTTGTGTATTTTGTTGGTTTTATTTTGCTACTATTTGGTCAGTAGTTGAATCTTGTTTTTCTTGGTACCTGCTGTGGTTTTTCATCTTAACTGGGTCGCAAAGCAGTATGTTGCTGTTTCTCAGTTTTGTGTTTTAGAACAGCTGTGTCTGAAGATATGTAGAGCACCACTTATATTTTCAGCTAGTACCTGAATCATCCAGTATTACTCATTGGTGTTATACAGTCAGGGCAGTTTTGAAACAGTGTGCCAACTTTACTGTACTTAATCGTCCAGCATTACTTAATATAGTCAGGGCACTTTTGAAACCATGTGCCAGCTTTACCTTAAACATGACCATGAAAAACCTGTTTCGTTTATAAAAACCATAACTGTGTGGCATTTTAAATCTGCTCGCTCATAAAAATGAAATGCAATCAATATAAAATCACTTTAAATTGTTTTGCTTCAATAGAGACCTGAACTTTGATCCCAAAATGCAGTGTGAAGCAGGCTGTTTTTCACTGCGTTTATAGTGCTGATTGAGCAATATTACTTTTTCAGATACTGTAAACAAATTAAGATTAAAGAAGTAATCAAAATCCATCATTGCAGATTTGCTGATATGTAGATGGGATCACCATTCCTAAAAATAAAATAGCTGAGTTTATTGGCTAAGAATGGAGTATGTGTTGTAGATGATCCCACCTGTATAATGAAAGATGCCGTGGAAAGTTCTCAGTTTAAGTGGTTGCAGCGACGACAGATATACCTTTTGCCTTTTGGCAAACTCCAGGCGGGCTGCCATGTGCCTTTTACTAAGGAGTGGCTTCCGTCTGGCCACTCTACCATACAGGCCTGATTGGTGGATTGCTCCAGAGATGGTTGTCCTTCTGGAAGGTTCTCCTCTCTCCACAGAGGACCTCTGGAGCTCTGACAGAGTGACCATTGGGCTCTTGGTCACCTCCCTGACTAAGGCCCTTCTCCCCCGATTGCTCAGTTTAGATGGCCGGCCAACTCTAGGAGGAGTCCTGGTTGTTTCGAACTTCTTCCACTTATGGATGATGGAGGCCACTGTGCTCATTTGCACCTTCAAAGCAGCAGAAATGTTTCTGTAACCTTCCCCAGATTTGTGCCCCAAGACAATCCTGTCTCGGAGGTCTACAGACAATTTCTTTGACTTCATGCTTGGTTTGTGCTCTGACATGAACTGTCAACTGTGGGACCTTATATAGACAGGTGTGTGCCTCTCCAAATCATGTACAATCAACTGAATTTACCACAGGTGGACTCCAATTAAGCTGCAGAAACCTCTCAAGGATGAACAGGGGAAACAGGATGCACCTGAGCTCAATTTTGAGCTTCATGGCAAAGGCTGTGAATACTTATGTACATGTGCTTTCTCAATTTTTTTTTTATTTTTAATAAATTTGCAAAAATCTCAAACTTTTTTCACGTTGTCATTATGGGGCATTGTGTGTAGAATTCTGAGGAAAAAATTAATTTAATCCATTTTGGAATAAGGCTGTAACATAATAAAATGCGGAAAAAGTGATGTGCTGTGAATACGTTCCGGATGCACTGTATAAACTACATCCCAAAAACTGTGTAGTTATCTGGGTACAAAATAATCTTCCTCAAATTTACAAAACCCCATGCAACTAAGTTGATTTTTAAACTAGTGGAGTATTTAAAATGCTGCATAAATGCTAAAAATCATAGTTAATTTTACTAACAATTACCACAATAAATTTGTGATAACTATTGCGGTGAATGAAGCAGTGCCCAGTTGTCCAAAAGCATAATGGGCAGCATATTTTTAAAAAATCTTTCCAAGCAGGGAGGCGTGCAAGGGGCATCTTTCTGAACTGTCCAAACCAGCTCATTTAGCTCCTTTCACTGCAGAGGAGCAGGGACCCTTCCCTGTGGCTCGTCTGAATCATTGAACTTTACCCCATCATGAAGATAACAAGGCTAGCCGTTCAAAAAAAAAAAAAAAAAAAAAAAAGGCTGATCATGGACGTGAAGCACCAAACAGATCTGTCAAATTCTGTAACTTTGCGTAGCACATACGGAGTAGCCTGATACCAAAACTAGTGCAGGTTAAAAAAAAAAACTGTTCATTTACAACCAAATGTCAGCTTTGGCATTCGAGTAACACCTTTTTTTTTTTAAATACATTTAAGTGATATCTGAATAGGGACATTCGATTTGACAGCTCTACCCACCACCACATTATAATGATGGCTTAGGGTGGAGTTGTGTGAAGTTGTGAATTTACTAGGCAAATACAGTATTAAAATGAAAAGTGTTAGTTAAGAAATAAAATGTTATGATTTAAAGATGTTTTGATACAGCATGTGCAGTAATGTGACCAATCAATTGGCTGTAAACACTTTTGGGCAGAAATGTAGTTCTGTGCTGTTCCAGTATGCTATAATTATATTGTATAGTCCAGCCTACTCTAATCTACATAGTTTTTAATTTGTGGTAATTATTAGTTATCTGGAGCATTTGAGACTTCACTACTCATAATGTACATACATCCATTGATCAAATAAGTCTCACGTGCTGTATACAATTTCATTTTTTATATACAAGCTTCAAACTGAATCAAAAGCTTACACTTTAAAATTCCATAACTGCATTCAAAGCAATTTTCTCTTTAACAATAAAAGTTTACCTATCCATAAATTCATTCTGTAGAAGGAATTAGGCATGCTGTGTTAGAAATTGTCGACAGTACTTTTATGTAAATCTGACCCCCCACTTCCCCAATCCTAGTATGGATTTGTATATGTTTTTAACCTTCATGATTTAGGACATGGTGGTACTGCTATGATTTACTGATGTGATTTTAAACTAAACGCATTGTTTTTGCATCTTATTCTTCCTTTGCATATTTTGTGGTTCGGTAATTGGGTTCACAATCTCTTACTATTTGTTTATATAATTGTTGTAAACTATGTAATTATTTTAATCCTCAGCTGTCATAATTTCTTTCCTGGGTTGCTCCCCTTTCCTGTAGTAATTTAGTAGTTGGTCACTTTAATTGTGACCTTTCACTCTCCTTTTTTGTCATAGAATATAAACAAAATCCTTTATACACCTAATTTAAATGATTTTCAAATAAAATTTGAAATGGTCTCTTGCAGTTGTTTCTTTGTCACTTCCACTTTATGTCACATTAACCATGCCCATGCTGAAGAGAGTTCAAGTGGTACACTGAAGGATTGATCAAAACAAAATTGTTCATGGAATGTCTTGTTAAACAGCCTTGGCTTCTGGGAAAAGTTTGTAAATTTCTTTCAGACAGATGATGGTGTTTGCAAAAATGGCTTCAAAATATGATCTTTTAAAAATGGACCTTAGGGAAAGCATTTGAACCAGAAATCTTATATGAAACTTAACCAGGGCTCTAGAGTGCGACCAATTTGGTCGCACATGCGACCTAATTTCTCAATGGTGCGACTAAAAAAAATCAAAGGTTGCACTGGTGCGACCAGCCGTTCGAGGGGGAAATAAAACGAAACTCCGTGACTCTTAAAGTCTCCCTGTTGTTCAACAACAGACACACATTAGGCCCATATCGTGGTCTAAACCAATCAGAGATAGTGAAGGGCGGATCCCGCCCCCCCTCTGATTGGCCGTGGTCCAGATATTCCTGTACGTGTGTGTATGTTTGAAAATGCATGTGATGCAGTCAGACAGAGAGAGGTGAGTAGCCCATCAGGTAAACAGTGGATGTAGCCGCGGATTATGAGAGAAGATGAAAAGAACGATTGACAGTTTTTTCGTTAAGAATGTTAAGTTAGGGCCTGATCCGTCCGAAAATCATAACCAATGCTCTGACACGGAGCCATCAACCTCCCAAGTTATAGCAAGCCCTGGTCCGGAGACGGCATTAGATAATGAGCCACATACGATCGAGTCCGAGCCCACTGAAATTAAAAGGGGTAAAGTGTATACATTTCGAAAAGAGTGGCTTGACCAGTTTCCCTGGCTAAGATACAGTAAAGCCGATAATATAATGCACTGTATTTACTGTAAAGAGTGTGAGAAGACCATGGCCGGCAGTAGTGCATTTGTGACTGGTTCTAATACATTTAGAATTGAAACGCTGAAAAAGCACAATGCATCTATAAAACACATTACATGCCGGGATAAATGCACTGCTCAAGTGTCCCCTCTCCCCGCTGCCTTTCAGCGGCAGGCAGCAGCAAACAGATCATCAGACGAGGCCGAGATGATAATTAAGTTTAACGTTGCCTACAATATTGCAAAAGAAGAACTTCCCTTCACTAAATTCAAGTCCGAAATAATTCTTATGAAGAAAAATGGCTTGAACGTAAACCCGATGTACAGCAATGATGTCGCGTGCGCCCAATTTATAGGAGTCATCGCAGATACATTGAAAAAAAAGACGTCTGTGCAAATTGCGAACAGTGCGTACATGGCATTCCTGATCGACGGAGACACATATATCGCCACAAAGGAATGCGTCATTGTGTACGGTCGTATCTTGCGGAGAGGAAGACCGGTGAATATACTTATTGGACACATTGAGGTCGAACATGCTCATGCCCAAGTCTGGAAGATTTTGATGCTAGAGAGAGTGTGGCCAGCTGGTTTAGTCAAGGCCAAAGATCAAGAAGGCCAAACTACAGGAGTTGGCCATCCGAGGGGCATGTGACTGCAATGGAGGATAGTCCATAAGACATTGAGCCATGAGATGTTCAGTTTGAAGCCCTTAAAACACTATTTCTTTTTAGTTAATTTATCTTGAGATTTTTTAAGTTTAAATTTCAGCTCAGTAAAGCACTTTAAGCACCAACACTTTTTCAGTAAGTTACCTTTCTTGTAGAATTGTGCTTGCCTTCAAATAAAGAACTTTATATTGACCAGATTGTTAGTTAATCATTTACAAGTCAATATTGCCTATATGGACAGCGATTAAAAAAACAAAACAAATAAATAAATAAATAAAGTGAACTTGTAAAACTGTGGTGTTAAATGTGATGCGGTTGAAAATTTGGGTGCACCTAACTTTTGTGCTGGTGCACCTAAGAAAAAAAGTTAGGCGCACCAGTGCAAAAAGTTAGTCTAGAGCCCTGTTAACTCAGGTGAAAGGTTTGAAAAAAATACTAACAGAATCTAAACAATGAAATGAAGGCAAGATAGATGCAGGAAATTGATTGGTTTGTCCTTGATAGGAAATCCTTCTCTACAGCTACACATGTGGAAAATTGTTCATTTGGATTTGAGCAGACTATAATTCCTTTCAATTTTTGTAACCAGTACCCAGAGTTGAAGATACTGATTAAGAAAAAAAATAGAATCTGGAGCTGTAAAAACATTGTCAGTAATGTTTATATTTATTAAACAACAGCATCACTTCAAGGAGTTATTTTCACTTTAGGACTTCTGTGGCAAATTCCAGGCCTCAGGATTTATAAAATCATCAATACAAACACAAAATCTAGAAATCACTTAGATGCTGAGCATTTGGAAAACTTGATGAGAATTTAAAAATATTTTAAATCTGAACAGACTGTTATTGTTGGTCTTTTGGAAGACAGAAAACATCAAGAATAGTCAGTGAAATTTTTGAATAGGATTAAACTTTTTATAAATTTAATTTGCCATATCAGTTAAGCAAATTTTTCAGTACTTAACATTAAATATGCCTTATAGTAAATAAGCATATGTGTGGTTTATTTAGATAACAATTATTTCAAAGTTTGATGCAAATAATCATTTTCACAAGAGCAAATGTAATCCTGAAAAAAATACTTTTGGACAAGTGTGTTTTAAAAGAAGTGTGTTACAAATCCAAGCCTTTAATGACCTCTTGGGCATAGTCATCAACAGTCTGTCTGTCTGTCTGTAGAGGGAGTGTTGATCGAATTGAGAGGTGTACTTACCTCGGCAGCATCACTCTTCTAGGAAGTCAGAAGGCAGAATAGGAGAGCATTGGGTGGTGTCTTGATGTTGCTGGAAAGGGGTGTGTGGCTCTCCTGATATCTTTGCCAAAGATCCAAATCCTGGTGCTTCCTTGTCAACCGGGATCCTGAGCTGTTTCGTCGTGTGGTGGGTGTAGCAACAGGCTATACCAGTGCATGCTCCCCGACCCACCTGTTTACAAAAGCAGCTTTAAAGAGATTTTTTTAAACAGAACTGTTATGAATGAAAATATTCTGAATAATCTAAGCAATTACTTATTTATATGGCACTGAACATAATGTTATGCTTTTATTTTATTAATACTAATGTAAACTGTGTATATTTTTGTTTATTGATCAGATGTTTGTGAATAAATTGGGTATGCTCATATTTTAATGAATCTAGTGACTTGTTACAGTTATTTGTTTTAAAACTTAAGTTCTCCTCCTTCAGTTGTTACATGAAGTGAGATTCTTTAACCTCCCATGAGAAATAAAATTTAAACCTTATTTAATCCTTACAGTAATCCAATTGGTGACAGTACTGATAGATCACCTTACATCTTGGCCAGCCATGCGCCAGGCCAGGAAGGTCTACATTGATCTGCATCTTTATGATAGTTGGCCTATAGTCTTATAATTTCAGTCTGAACTCTCATGGCGTTGTTTGTTCATCTTCTTTGTCTCGACATGCTGTGTAGATTTATGGATGATTAATTGTATTGCTTCCTGATCATAAAGGAGGTTTACTTAATATTGAGAAAACAGGAATACAATCATTTCACCATTTTCCATGTTGTCCTTTCTTGACTGTGAACTCGACTGTACATGTTGAACTAGCAATGTCAAATTACCAGAATGTTTTTATTTCATTACTAGTACCAGTGAAATTTTGTGATACTCCATACATTCTAATACCACTGCACAACAAAAATTTCATTCAGTGGCCTTTTTAAAGTATCTCCACTACTAGAGTGAACATTATTGCACCTTTTTCTGTAATACAGTATACAGTATATGAATGCTAACAGTAACAACAGCTTTACAATGCTGGTATAGCCATCAAGTAGTTACCTAACTATCATTTAGGCAAACAAGCATTGGATTTCATAAATATCAAAATGCAGTACAAGAGTTGAATTTTAATCTGTGGCAGAAATGGAGATTCCTTCAGTATAACAGCAAAGTGGGGGGGGGGGGGTGTCAGCATAACATTTATAAAGGATGATATGTTATGATCTACCTGATTTTCTTAGCATGTGCACATTGGACATTTATCTCTGACATTTTGTTTCTAGTAACTCACAAATACTGCATAAATCCATACCAAATATACAAATTAAAACAGTATTATTTATGCAATTACAGTGCACATAAGACAGAAATCAACCCTGAGGGGACATTAGAGTTTGCATCTTTTCCATCAGGAGTTAATCACAGTGGGTTTAATTTGGCTTTTTTTTGACACTGATCAGCAGAAAGACTCTTCAAAGTCACATAGTGGTCTAAATTAATTACATATCTAAAACACAAAATAATGAATTTGTCGTATCTAGCACTGATTGTATACCTTTTTCGATTAAATCTGTTTTCTAATGTGAATATTTATGCTTTTTTATTATTTTTTTTTTTTTTCAACCTTAGGGAAATGAAGCAAGTTATCCTCTGGAAATGTGCTCTCATTGTAAGTATTCTATTGCTAGTTGATGTATGCATCATTTTACAGTTGAATGGTTAGTCAGTACAAATATTTGTTAGAAATACATTACCTGCTGGAAATAACGTAACTATTACACAAACACACATGGCACTAAAGACATGTATAATTGAGGCATCAGTTTGAATAACATTGTAATAATATTCTGAATTGTATAGATTTTTTAGTAAGGAATTATTTTAGGAAGGGAAAAGCATTAAATAAACTCTCTCACCGGTGACCTACCAAAGATGATCTCATATTGAAATTGAAAGCTCCTTAAAAATGTCACCATTGGAAACTGTTGTTGCTGCAGCCCATGTAACAAGTATGAGCTAGCTGTATTGGGAGGAGCTTAATATTGGTGACAGCTCATCAGAACCCCTTCTCATTGCTCATTCTTTATCGGGGTTTCCTATAGTGAGTGTTTTAACACTGTTTTATGCAAATGCTCATGCCTTGTGTATTTTGTACGCTGTTAAATTATTAGTTTACTATAACATATGCTGTATCATTTTTGCATTCATCTCTTTGCTTAAGTGGTCATTCACTCACATGCAAATTCACTGGTTCAAATGGTAATTCTAGAAAGCTTTCAAATCAATGTAAAGTTACTGTCTAAATAAATATTGAGGGCTTGTCTATTGCTGTTGAATATACATCATGGTGTGTCACCATTTATTTGAAAAATACACAAAATGCAGAATGTTGCAGATTTTCATATATTACAGAAGATTTAAACATCTGTTTAATTATGTTTCTTTTACATTTAAAATTAAAGAATTGCAGTGATTCAAAGTGATCAAATGTAAAATGCACTCTGCTTCTGTCAGCCATGTTCTAAATTTCCAAATGTTCCACAATAATGAGTTTACTTATCACCCCATATTTATGCTTTATCTTTTTGAAATTATGGACTTTCCTGCTTTTAGACATAAGGCATTGTTTTAATGTAAGGGTGATCATAATATGCTAGCAGAAATATAAAGCATATTCTTACAGTTGTAATTAGAATTTTTGTTTTTTCAGAATGGTTGACATGCATAAAAATTTTATGTCAATTAATGAACATAACAGTGTGTAACAATATATAATGAGAGAGCTTGTTTTCAATATCATTTAACAATAATGAATAAAACGCACATGGCAATCTCAGTCATTATGCTTTTAAGTACAACTATTTGTATATTTTTAAGCCTTCTCATCTGCTACTGGTAGCTGAACAGAATCATGAGAAAATGATGAGAGAACCAAACCCTTCAGAGCTATTCTTTTTGCCGTCTCCACTATGCACTGGTTTTGCACTGGAAACATTCTGTCATTGCATAATCAATTTGAAATTCATCTTCATTTACAAATAGTTTTCCTAATGACTACACCTGTAAAGAACATATTTGAAATGGCAGTTACATGGCAGCTTATGTCTATAGTCATGATACAATCTGTTTTCATGCCTAATATTACTGCTACATTGTGTTTAGTGCTTTGTAATTATTTGTATTTTTGAACTATAAAAAAATAATTTTGTCACTGTGAATTACAGCATGAGCTGAATGTCACCATAATAATGGTAAGCACAACCAGTAGATGTGTACCATACCTTTATAGCTACTGTCAAGCCATTCAATGCAGGCCTCCCTTCTAAATGTGGCTGACAAGCACATTCCCTGCACCATCTGCTTCTTCAAGCACAATATGCATGAGGACCAACTTGAAATTATCAGTAGTGATCTGAGAAATATTTGAAAATTTAACTTGTCATTCAACCAGTTTCTACCTGCTTGTCATGGTGAAGGCAGCATTATAAGTTAGATGTATTTTTTGTTTTTGAGTATAAATACTTATTAGCAGTATAAAATAGCACAAATACATTTGTAATGTGATATTCAAGTAATTCAGCAAGTCCTTAAAAATTAAAACAGTCATAATGTGATTTCAAACTTTATGGTTTAAATCACTGACTAGAATAATTGATTTTGAAGACCTGCTGGTAAGCCTCTACTGTATAACCCCATACAAGAATAATCCTGAGCCCACTGATGATTTTATTAGTTTGTAGTGTCATCTTTCTCCAGGCAGAGTGGTTGACTTGATTTCTAAATTTAGTAAATATTAACAAGCATTATCATGAAGATAAATTACATTTTAAATTTAATATTTCAGGGAATAAAACATACTGTCCATATACAAGGAGAACAACATCACCACCAGGTCCAAAATGACTTTAATGTGTGACTGAATTATTAAAAATATATAGGATGTTAACATGGTTATGTTCATAATTTTTCTAAAAGTAGATTCAGGAATATTGTTTTTATATATACACTTCTGAGAAATTAAAGTCCAAACTTATAACAACATACAGTGTACACTGAAAATAAAGAAGAAAAAAACTGCATCAGCCAAACATCAAACTAAAGTATCCTTAATACATAATGATATTTTCACTTCAACAGAACTCAATATCATCAATGCAGCCTTGACAGTTTATGCTTGCTATCAGCACAATGACACCACAGATAATTGGACCCACTTTGTCGAGGTTTGTTATGTTAAAAAGATTGAAACTATCACAATATCAGTTTCTGACAGCATTAATAGCGGAATTACTGAATGGACTAACCGATAAAAAGTAAATTAAAATACCTTGATGTCATAAGAGCTGTATTAGGATCAGTATCCTAGATTCAGTTTTTCTTTTTGGCTTCTATTAAACATCAAATTTTAAATTAATTTGTAATCAAAGACAAAACAAATTTAGTTCAAAATGCAAGAATATGCCAAATATAAGTAAAACCATCCTAAAAACTAGGATTGCTTTCCAGCACAGCAAAAGACCTTGACTGCAGTTGAAACATTTAGAGCGACACATTAATGATGCTGTGTTTTAACAGATGCTAAATCATTTGTTTCTACCCAGCATCATTTAATAAGGCCCTGCTAAAATAACAGGATGCCCCTTTCAAATAAACACTGCATTGTTGTGCTGATATATTTTACAGTTGTACTGATATATTTTGCAGTTTTTTGGAATGATTTGACCTCCAGGTGTTTTTTTCCCATTCTGTGCATGAATTGGTGTAGGTGGATTGAAGAATAGTTCTTTTTTCCCCCCACAGCAAAGGTTTTGATTGTAGGATGTGTACATTGGCTTTTTTTTTTTTTTTTTTTTTTTGGCTCTTATATCTTACTTAATGCAAATGTGTCTTCCTTCAAAGTTGGTTTTGAAATTCTTTACTCATGTCAGCTTCTAACATTGCACTTTAGTTGTAGATGGCATTATGGCTCCTGGTGATGAATGCAGGAGTAGGAGATGACTGCTAATGATGAAGGAAGAGGCATACATATCTGAAGGGGGTGATGAAAACCATCTGATGGCGGAGGCAAAGGTCATGGATGTAAATGAAAGAGACAAGAATGGGTTTGGCAGTGAAAGAGGCTGAACTTGGATAAATGTGAATGAGGCCATATAGAGCCAACTGGTGTTTAAGCTGTATTTGTGAAGAGGGTAGAGCAGCTGGTGGCAGGGTTGTCAGTATGGGTACTGTTGCAGGTTGTAGTGCAGGTCTGGATGTGGGACTAAGTTTTTTTGTATTTTTAAATGTGAAATTTGAATTGTGCAGCAGCACAGTGTTACAGTTTTACTGCTGCTACATTTCAGCAAGTCCTGGATACTTTAATTGCATGTTTTTCCTGTGGCTCTTTTTGTTTCTTTCTACAGTCCAAAGACTGTGTAACAATATACGAGGAATATCCAGAAAAAAAGGTTACAACAGCTGTTAAAAATCGAAAAATGGATATATTTCAACCAAATTTACAGGATATGTTCCAAAATATGTGTTTATTTCTCAGCATAATCGCCGTCAACTTTGATGCACTTCTTCAGCCTGGGCACCAGCTTTTTTATACCCTCGTCGAATACGCTCCGCTCCACCTCCGAAAGCCACTTCTCCACTGTCTCCTTCACCTCCTCATCGTTGGAAAAACGTTTCCCACCCAAGAATTCTTTCACAATTCTTCCACAAGCTGACGATGGATCTCGGCCGCGGATTCGCGATGCAAAGTGAGGAACTTGATGACCGAACGAATCTCGCATCAGCGGTAGGTGGAGCAAACGGCCTCAGCAGAGGTTGACGAACTCGCTTGCTGTGATGACATTTCACAACTGACTGACGCGGTCCCGGGCTTATTTTGACTGTTAGGACCCCCCTACACGCAGGTATGCCAACCTTCGGAAAAAAAAAATCCCTGCACCCTCCAGGGCACGTAACCTTTTTTCTGGATATCCCTCGTATAATGAGCGTGTGTATGTGTGTTTGTTCACCCTGAGATGGATTGGTTCCATGTCCACAGATTGTTTTTGGCTTATTCCTGATGGTTGCTGAAATAGGCTCCAGGTCTCTGTGACACTACCCTGGACAAGCGGGTTAAGAAATTGGATAGAGGTTTAAGCTAATCACTGTAGCTGAGCAGTGGCAATAGTGAAAATGTGCTGCCTACTTCCAGTTCAATATAATGATGTAATCTATTTAATGCATAAAACAGGATATTAATCTAGCGTAAGGCTAATCTTAAAGGATTTTTTAAATAAATGCATTTTGTCCACATCATTTACTGTTTTCCACTTTGTATCAATCACTGGCGGAGAGTATTTTAGCAGATTAATTAGATAGAGAACGTGTTCCTTAATATCTAAATTTACTTTTATCGCATCACCTATAGAAACAGTGATAATGTTCTCAGGCTGTTGCTGTAACAAAATTGAAGTTAGTAATATAAATTTTGATATATCGAGGATTGTTTGAATTTAATTTTGGTCTAGAACAATTAATGTATTTTTAGAATACATGCGTTATACATGCATAGACATAGGCAACACACATTAAATGCATATAGGATAGGAAATATGTAAAAACAAAATATAATTGGATATTACTACAGTATAAATTAAGAAACCTTGGTCAAATGTACTGTAGATATACATAAAGATAAATAACTATTCGGTATGTAGCCAACGTCATCAAGCACATTACAAGTTTGCTGCAGTTTAGGCTGAAATATACAGGATATGCGTGATCATTTACAAATTGAAATTGATTTTTAAATTGATTTGAACAGTCCACAGATTATTAGGTTTATACACCCATTGTTAGCGAAATAGCAAGTAGTATATGCTATAGGACTTTTTGGGACTTCTAACACCATTTCTTGATTCAATAAAGAAAACATTATGTAGACACGTTACACAGACAGATTGCTTAAGTAAGATTTCTTATGTTAAACATCAGCAGTCTAATGTTTCCTATGCCGCAATTCTAACAGTTCTCTAAGTCAATATAATTTCAATACAGCAATTTTTCAGTTGATGTTTTAACCGTAGTTTTCTGCTGTATTATTAATACATTTTATTTATCTGTATATAGCACCTTTCCCATGCTCAAGGCACTTATTATTGTATATTTATAGGTTAGTTATAACACAAGTTAATATGTAAAACAAATTGAGTGTAAATTATGTGATATACGTTCATTTACGATGGTTAATGTGATCGCTTGCTTATTATCTCATCAAATAACCTATATTTACAACACAATACAGTGGTTCACATTTGAGTTTGATGCAGCTAGAATCAGCACTAGCACCTCCAAATCTGAGGTCATGGTCTGCTACCAAAAAATCGGTGGTTTGTATTCTGTGCCGCTAAGGAGTAAATAGCTGCCCCAGATGAAGTAATTTAAGTACTGCATGGGTGGGTACATAAGTGAGGTTGGATATTATTAAGAAAATGAGCATGTTGGTAAGTGGTAATACTTTTATGAACATTATACTGGACTATGGCGGTCGATTTACTGTTGCATCTACATTCAGACATCAGCTGTGGTCACAAATTCTTAGTTATGACTGAAAGATTAGTTGCTTTCAGGAGCCTCTTTATTCCGGGACTGACAATAGTCATGAACTGAGATGAGCCGGGCAAATGAAGACACAAATAGTCAGCAAGGGGATAATGCAAAAGTGTGAAGTACTTTTAATAAAATACAAAGAAAAATGTTCAAAAACCTGTGTAATGTAACAAATAATCCATAAAATCAGGTGCCAGAAGTGCTCCGGTGTGTCTCTGTATAATCTGGCTCTCTTCAGCTTATCTCATTAGGACCTTGCAGCATGAGGAGACGCCCACCGACGGATGCAGTCTGCCATTAAACACTGTTTCAGGGTCCTACCACCAGTCTGTTGATATCTGTAGGACACTCCTCTAAACCCCAAGTACGTCTCCCATAGCCAGCGTCTTATCTGGGAGACACCGCACAACAGGGCTGCTCCTATTCCTCTCTGCAGTTACTTAAGGGGCACCCACTATTGAGCTCAGACCTACCACTTGCTTCCTTATGACATACTCCTGACCACCAGGTTTCTCGCTGTCCTGCTTCTCTCTTTCTGGAACCTCTGTTCTCTCTCAGATCTCCTTTCTCTTTGTTTTTAATCTTCTCCATGCTTTTTTCTGTGATCTTTCTTTTTTTGTTCTTGTCCTTTTCGTTTCTGCATTGCAGTATCACTTTATCCAGCCTGGTTGAGTGCAGGTGTGGTTCTCTGTCTGCTCCGAGGTGTGAATGAGGCACCTGACTGATCTGCTCATATTTGCACATGAATACACAAATAGACGAGCACTCCAAACAACCCTGGAGCAAGCACTGGCATGCTTACACCCACACCCGTTCTTAGCCTGCACACTGTGGGAACCGATTATTTATTTAAAACTGTTTTTCACCATGGACCCCAGATCACAAATATACTCAGCAAAAAAAGAAACGCCCCCTGACTTTCAACTGTTTTTACTTTCAGTAGACTTAATATGTAAATATTTGTATGAACACTAAAAGAGTCAACACCATAAGACATAAACTAAAAATGTTTCACAATGTGTCCCTGAATGAAGGGAGGCTCAAGATCAAAAGTACCAGTCAGTATCTGGTGTGGCCACCAGCTGCTTGAAGTACTGCAGTGCATCTCCTCCTCATGGACTGGACCAGATTTGTCAGTTCTTGCTGTGAGATGTTACCCCACTCTTCCACCAAGGCACCTGCAAGTTCCTGGACATTTCTGGGGGGAATGGCCCTAGCCCTCACCCTGCGATCCAACAGGTCCCAGACGTGCTCAATGGGATTGAGATCTGGGCTCTTCGCTGGCCATGGCAGAACACTGACATTGCTGTCATGCAGAAACTCACGCACTTTTTGCCACTCCTGTCTGGTCCAGCGAAGGTGGGTTTGTGCCCATAGGCGGCGTTGTTGCTGGTGATGTCTGGTAAGGACCTGCCTTACAACAGGCCTGCAAGCCCTCAGTCCAGCCTCTCTCAGCCTATTGCGGACAGTCTGAGCACTGATGGAGGGATTGTGTGTTCCTGGTGTGACTCGGGCAGTTGTTGTGGCCATCCTGTACCTGTCACGCAGGTGTGATATTCGGATGTACCGATCCTGTGCAGGTGTTGTTAAACGTGGTCTTCCACTGCGAGGATGATCAGCTGTCCTTCCTGTCTCCCTGTAGCGCTGTCTTAGGCGTCTCACAGTGTGGACATGGCAATTTATTGCCCTAGCCACATCAGCAGTCCTCATGCCTCCCTGCAGCATGCCTAATGCATGTTCACGCAGATGAGCAGGGACCCTGGGCATCTTTCTTTGGGTGTTTTTCACAGTCGGTAGACAAGTCTCTTTAGTGTCCTGCGTTTTTAGAACTGTGACCTTAAATGCTTACTTTCTGTAAGCTGTTAAGGTCTTAATGACCATTCCACAGGTGCATGTTAATTAATTGATTATGGTTAATTGAACATGCATGGAAAACATTGTTTAAACAATTTACAATGAAGATCTGTAAAGTTATTTGGATTTTTAAAACATTATTGTTGAAATATACAGTCCTGAAAAAGGGACGTTTCTTTTTTTGCTGAGTATACAAGTGACCAAAATAAGTTTCCTGAGCTGGGTAACTGGTCTTATTATCCACAGCAGAGCATGAGTGCCCTCAAGTAGACCTTCTGTTTCTCCAGTCAAGATGGCTTCAGCATGTACTGCAGTTGGGACTCCACTGAACATCTCCCTTGGGAATTGTATCCTGTATAGCCCACTAGAACATGACTAAGTGGCAGACCCAGGATACGGTGGAGGATTATATCACTTGTTTATCCTGGAAATTGTGTGGGTATTCATTCCCTGAGAAGGGTTTGAGAAGTGGCTGGGGATAGGAAGGCCTAGTCAGTTAAGTGCAGCATGATGCTGGTGCAGCCTACACCAGGAATGTGCAAAAAAGTGATGAAGATGTTTCATAATAAAAGTTCTTTATTTGAATATTTTGCAGTTTGGGGGAAAATTCAAGGGACAATATGTTCTTTCCTGCAGGGAAATTTATGATGATAGTAAGTAATAATTCTATAATGTTAACTATTTCAGAGTGAATTTCAACAACATTCAACATGGAAGCTGGAACTGTTTCTAAATGTCCACAAAAATTATCTTGTTTGAATTTATCGGCTAGATTGACTGCAAATACCACAAAATAAACTGAGACTTGCACACCTCAGGAACCCATTTTTCTTACAGCTTGCATCAGATGCTGACTGTCCTTTCTTGCCAAGCAGGCCAACTCAGTGTCCTTTAATAGCCACCAAAGAAAACAAGTAATATAAGTCAGATTATGTACTGTAGTTTGAAGGAATACATGTTGCAGTGTGTCTTGCCAATGCATGCTTTTGGTTACTTATCAGACAGTTCCGAATTATGCATAGAATGAGTCTTCAAACATTTTTCAGATAATTGCTATTTGTATGATTTACATAGTTTGAGTAATTTTGGCATCTTTCTGAAAATGTTTCTGAAAAAATCAGCCTTGAAAGAGTTAACATGTTTTCATAATAAATTGTTTATTACACTTAAGACATTCAGCAGGTGGAAAATTAAAGTCATGAGAATGCTCAGTGGTGTTCTGGCAGAGGACCAATATTAACATTTAGTGTACATGCATCTGTAAAATGGGATGACAACGTTGTGCAGGTAAAAAGGGTGAGTGAGCATATTGTAATTGTTAATATGATTTTTGGGAAAATGACTGATGAATGGACTCCACATGTGCCCCACAGCATGACAAGAGTGAAGAAGAGGATGTGTTTTTGGAGAAGTAGAATGTGTCCAGTACTAATGTTTTTAAGTGAGTGCTTTGGCTTTGGTACCAGGAATGTTCATGGTAAAAGGAACATAATGCAATGAAAATGGCTATGTGTGACACATGAATCTGGTGGTATAAGCAGCACAACAGACTGCTGGTGAGAAACAGAACTTTTAGTCAAAGGTATGGAGAAACACAAGTTGAATAAAGTCCTGAGGCATAGTTTGAAGGAGCAGCATGTGAGAAGTAAATTCACTAAAACAACTGCATCAGTAGTGTTGGAAATGCTCAGAAGCAGACAGCAGATTGCTACACTAAGAAGGTTCTTTTATATAAACTGATAAAGTGAGTGTTTACATACTTTGTGATTTTAAGTATTTCCTGCTTTTCATTATTAGTTGTGCAATAAAAGCTAGCAATTCAAATATAAGAGTAAAATGTACTCTAGAAGTGTCAAGTTTTACGATGTTTAAATTGCATCTTAAGATTTATAAAAATAACACCGTAAATTACATTCTACAATTATGATTTTTTTTTTTAACTTGCAAACAGCTGACAAAACTTTGCTTTTAAAATGTAATTGGAGATAGTGGATATAGAAGTGTATCCGACACAGAATGGTAATGTAGGTATAATTTACATGGGGGTTTAAAGTATAAAGAGGTAACATACCCAAAATGTCTAACTTATTCTGAATACTTCTCAAAAAATGATGTATACCCTAGTTCATAAAAATGGTATAACAAGTTAAACATATTTATATGAAATTGCAATTTAAAAATGCAAAGAAGTCTCACATGAAAGAGAAGCCCTATTTTTACTGTTCATCAAAAACAAGGAAAACCTTTTATTTTATTTTTTTTTTTCAGAAAACTTTTTTTATACTGAAAGCTTAATATTGGGGGCAAAAGTTACTGTAGCTCTGTGCTAAATATAATAAAGTCAGATTATGCATTTTTCTTGTAGCATACTTATGCTTAAATAACCTGCCAACTATATAATTCACTAAAATATTAGTATTTGCATATAACAACCTACGCATATCCAAATGTATAATTTAAATCAGATCAAGTGGCATGCCACTTTTCAAAAGATTTAAGATTTTTATTTTCTCGTTGGAAGATAGCATTTTACTTGCAGGATTGCTTTGATCACCAAATATTCACAGAAACAAAAGGTGCTCACGTAACCCCTCTTTTACATGCACGTGCATGTAAACTCCAGGTGGTGCAGTGTAAGTATGTCTTAACTGGTCTGATTAAGTCAACCACACAGCACCATTCAAATCCCATTCTAACATTATTGCTAGTTTAAAGTTGCAGTTCGGTTCAAGAGGGTAAAAAGCAAACTGAATATTTAGAATCAGCAGCATGTTGCAAACATTTTACATTTCCTCCAAACCTGCAGTGCTGCTGCTCAAAACATGAAATAATTAATTAACTGCTACTTGTTAAAGCATAAAAAAATATAAAACAGCAAACTTTTTTTATAAAACTGGGTAAGGAGAGCAAGATTTACGAAAGAGACTACAACTTCTTTATTGCAATGTACAAGTTTATGGATTTGCCTGTATTGATGTGAGGTAAACCTTGTGGAGAAATGAGAGCTATTTGAATAACCTTGTAAGGTATATGCAGTGGTAGGCTAAGCTACATGAGAGAGATTCTTTAATTCTAACTTTTTTTTGTTTTTTCTGTTTTTAAAATTGTATGATTTCCAGTTGTCTGGCTTATTTATAGATATCTAAATTGTGTTTTGTACAGTTTTTGAATGCTGCCTACATGCACAAAAGCCAAATAATTTAGTGATCATTACAGTTTTGTAATAAATCCTGTGGCCACAGCTTTTGGCCTCAGACTAATTATGTATAAAGCACACTCAAGTGTGGTCACCCCACAGCGAATTTTGGGACCTCTGAATGCGATCTCAGAAAGTTGTCTCTTGAGGCTTGTCATACTATTAAACAGCTGACTGAAGTTTCTGACATAACTGAAATTCTCACGCTTGTATGATAGCTGAATTGTAAGACACAATTGGAGATCAAAGCCCCTCTCATACTGCTCGTGTGAAGCACACAGCAGTTCTAAACTGGTTAAATGTAACCTAAAAATATCTGTCCACTGACATTATCCTTGAACTAGGATTAGTTGTGTTTATTACTGTTCACAAGTGTGTTAATGAAGTATTTTTCAGTATTTAGTATATTAAAACTTTTAATGACGACTTTTTATGTAATGTTTTATGTATTTATAATATACAATATTTTTGAATAACTAAACTTACATGCCACTTTTTCATAACTGCTTTTTATACTATGCTGTAACTGTGATGCTGCATGGAGTTTGATTTTCAGTTAACATGTTGCATGTTTATTTACAAGTGTCCCATAATCAAAGTTGGATTTCTTTTGCACAGTATTCAGCACAGTTTGTATTTTGTTTTTCTTGATTTTCTCATTAGCGGTTTCTTTATTGTACTTTTTGGCTTTTCAGCTGAAGAATGAACTGATTAGTGAGGCAACATTGTCACATGACTTTGTCAGTAGGCTTAGTGTTAACTAACCCAGTTTGTTATTTAAGGACTTGCTATTAGTATTGAGCTGGAGAACAGCAGATGGAGAGCATGGCTGACACAAGCAAGAAACAGGGTAAGCTTCCATTTACTGGAAGCCCAATCCTAACTGGCTGTAATGCAAAAATACAGAGACTTCTCAACTTCAGAACATTTTCAAATGTATTTTAAGTTTTATTAAAAATTAGGGCTGAGTTTGTAAACTTGTCTGGTATGCATTAACATCTATTTTTTTTTCTTTTACATTTCAGTTGATGCTGATGAGATTAAAAGGCTAGGGAAGAGATTTAAGAAACTCGACCTAGATAACTCGGGTTCTCTAAGTGTAGAAGAGTTTATGTCCTTGCCTGAATTACAACAGAATCCTCTAGTTCAACGAGTTATTGATATATTTGATACCGATGGGAATGGGGAAGTTGACTTCAAAGGTAAGATGCTGCTGCTATTTGTTTTTTTTAAATATGATATCTTCTTACTGTTAACTTATTGTAGTAATTGTATTAAAATCACTAGCTTCTCATATTGTTTTATTGATTTGTGTTTTAATATTGCCTCACTTTTAAAATGATGGCTGTTTGTTATTTATCTTAAATTTCAGAGTCATTTTTTTTATTATTTATAATTTCTTTTTTTATTTACAATTTCTGCATATCAGGCCATCACCTACAGGACAGTGAAATCACCTTTGATTTAAAAAGAATGATATTTATGTACTTTTAAATATAATGCAGCACTTTTTTCTGTTAAATATATTGTTTTAGTGATTATTTCTAGGTTTTGATTTTTGTTCTTGTAATGTTGCAGCTGATATTAACCAATATTTCAGTGATTTTTTTTAAAAGTAATCATTAATCATATAGCTTACTTTTGGTTGATTGCAGCAACAAAAATGATAGCTTTTCTCATCTACCTGAGTATATCATAATTGCTTGTTAAAAAAAGAAAAAGTCAAAGCTACTTTAGTGTACTGTAGGGATGCTTCGATCAAGTTTAAGGCCAAAACAAATTTCTTGTTATTTGATCAGCCAATTCTGATTTTTTTTCCCCTCCTTTATCTCTTTAAAAAAACTAAGCTCCTGCATAACCAGATGTGTAGAAGCCCTGTGTTCTATGTTAAAGTGTATTTGTATAATTAAAATATAGACCACAGTTGTTAACTGTTCATTTTTATTAACAAATAAAATTCTGCAAGCTTTTTGTTCAGTGACCATAAAAATACTTAAATGCAGTTTCCTTTAAATACATACATAACTAATAAAATATGTATAAAATATTAATTTTTGCTGTTAAAATATACATTTACTATATTTATATAGGTGTTTTTTTTTCTTCAGTGTATCAGCTATACATTCTTCTTGAGGTGTAATTATTAAAATGGTAATCCATATTTATAATGTAGTACTTGGTTCTTAGGAAAACTTGTGCAGCAATAATAAACAGTAGAAATCTTTAAGCCACAAATATATCAACTATTAGACACAAGACAAACATACTTAACTTCTAAGTAAAAAGTTACTTATAAGTAAAAAGTGTACTTCGTTGTTAAGTTATTGTTTACTAAGCAGCAATTTAAAAGTTGTCTATCTTTTCTTTTTCCAATTAAGTGTAAGGTATCGCACTTAAAACAAGCTTGCTAAACACTCAAACGGTGTTTATATTAAGTTGAAGGACAAAATAAAAATGTCTGAATTCCTTAAAGTAGCTTTTCTTGCAGTTCTTGGTATTTCTTGGTCTCCTATATCAAGGCATGGGTGTTTATGGACCCCAGAAACATGAATGTTTCCACAGCTGTCACAGCAGTATTAAGTATGGAGAGGGAAGATATTATTCTGGGATGTCTCCTAAAGTCCACTGTCATCACCACAGTTTTGAGATCTGTTTAGCTCCAGATTGTTCTGACTACACAAAAGGGCCCTGCTCAACCTTCTGTCTGTATGCAGACTCTTCACCATTCCTGTTGAGCCCAAAGGTAGTTGTCTTCTACATATTTAAGTTTGACAGAGGGGCCCTTAGAGATGCAGTCATTAGTGTAGAGGGAGAAGAGCAGTGAGGAGAGCATCCCTGGAGGGACGCCAGTGTTGATCGTATGATAGCTTGATGCAAATTTCCCTAGTTTATAGTTCTTAGCAGGCATCAACCACAGCAGCAACTGTGGTCATCGCTTCTCTTAATCTTGACTATACAGTTATGTACCTGAAGATGCCTGCTTTGTTTTTAGTAAATAAGGTATTTGGGATTCTGGGAGGATTGATTACTACTGTGTAGTGTAGTAATCCTACACCCGCATCCAACTCTGGGGTAGTGTTTGCGTGTGAACATCTGGTGGCTGGCTGACCTGTGATAAAGCCATATGCAAATGCCTGGTGAATTCACCTCAGGGAGGTGTATCTGCAAATTGTCTGAACTATAATAATTTTTCCAACAGTTCTGAGGGTCTTGTGAATCCAGTAACTAAACATACATATTGGATGCATGCTTGCTGAAGTCTTTACTTTTAATAATTCTCGTTTGAGCCATGCATAAAAAATTGCACTTAAAATATTTGTTGAGATATAGATTTTTGAAATGTTGCATGTTACGTTGTAATATATGAGATGTGTTATTTTAATTCCCAGAAACTTGTAGGAAAAATGTGTGCGTATATCTGTACGCTAGTGGCTATTATCACCTTTTGAAGTAACCTCCTCCCACAGCTATACTTTTAGTTAGAAGATGTTGCCATTGCTAGAAACATACCTGGAACTCGGTTTCTAGAATACCCTTAAGTTCCTTTGTCATGTTTCACTGCATGTTAGAAATGTTTGGAAATCTTCATCCTTTCGTGACAATTTTTATTTTCATAAAAGGCCTGAAATCACAAGGGGCTATGTCAAGGTGTATAGGATGGGTGATACAATTTGATAATTTATTTCTTAGCTTGGAAGTCATGAACACTGAGGTATCCTAGCTTAGGGCACTGTCACAGTGGGTGATCTGCTTGTCAGGCACAGTTCAGGTGTTTTCTTTGAACAGAAACCTGTAACCTTTACAACACTTGTAAATAGCATTGTTGGTTGACTGTTTGTCCCTGTCCAATGAATTTGTGATGGGCTGTCCCCTTGTGATCAAAAAAAAAAAAAAAGGTGATTTCTACCCTCATGGGTGACACTACACAGCTGTTCTGGGAATTAAATTGTCACACCTGATACATGTAATATTTATGCATTCATGGTTAAAATATAAATCTTTCTTTTCTCTCCATCTAGAATTTATAGAAGGTGTCTCTCAGTTTAGTGTGAAAGGAGATAAAGAACAGAAGCTCAGGTGTAAGTATAATTTTTTTTTTTATATATATATAAACAGATATAATTGTGAAGCTTTGTGTCATTCTCTATTTTAAAAATGCATATTTCTCATTTCTGGTCCATACGCTTTCTTTATCCGCGAAATATTTTGATACAATTAAAGTTTAAATTCACAACCTTCACAGAATTATAAATGAATATGATTGTGATTGTAAATCAAAACATTTTCAGATACACACTGAGATCTGGTTTGTCATCCATTCAATCCTGTATTCATTTTCAGACGCACTTGCATGCAGTACAGCACCATTCACACCCACCCACACACAGTCTTATACCAGCTAAATGTGATTTGTTCCATTCATCGTCATATTTTCAACCAACATCATGAGCACAAGCCTGCGCCTTAGTATAATATAGATTGCCCAAGAAGTTAATTTAGACTTCAATTGTCTCATGAGGAATCAAATTTTATTTTGTCTAGAATTTGTGTATGCTAGAGTGTTACCAGTCTGTCTTAGCTTAATACAGTTACATAAAATGGTATTTGTTTCCTTCCTGATAGCTTCTCCTTTTGAAACTTTATTATTTACAGTGAATGACTTCAAATCTTAAGACAAAATGTAATACTACATAAAGGGAATTTGAGTAAATAAAGCTATAACGTAATGTCTAAATTGCTTCTTAAGTAATAAATTTGACCAACACCTGTATTTTTCCATGTGAAAAGGGAATTGCCCCCTTAAATACTTAATCAAACACCTTACCCAAATTAACTGGTAATTACACTCGGGTGACTGAACTTGACCAGACCTGATTGCAGCCAACCCTGTTGAACATAAATCTCATCATATATTAACCATTACCATGAGAGTGAAGCAGTCTCCACAAGGTTACTATGCCTTGATCAATGCAAAAAACTTGTGGAGACTTACCAGTCTGGAAAGGGTTACAAAGCCATTTCTAAGACCTCACTGCATCACACGGAGAGTCATTATGTCTGAAATGTAATGGAGCTTTCTGTAAAGACTGGCCTGTCAAAATTACCCAAAGCCCACAGAGGTAACTCATTCAAAAGGTCACATGGGATGCCAGCAGAACATGTAAAGAACTTCCAACCTCAGCTAATGTACATTTTCATGATTTCAAAATTTTTTTTTTTTTTTTTTTTGCGCACATAAGAATTTATTATGCTTTGAAATCACTCTTTTTTTGTTCTGCATCTCCTAACTCAATGGTATGAGAAACCTCCCACATATAATATACTGTTCTAATTGCATTGATCGCTAGCTGTTTGGTGGGGCGGGATCAGTAATTAACAGAGTATGGAGTGTCATTTATGCTATTTTGAGGTTACCAATCTGATTTTTGATTCTTTGCTGGTGGTCCTAGCCCTCTAAAGTCACTCCCAGAAGGTTAAAAAATAACACATTTTAGCATAATCAAGAATATTTAGACATTAAAAAAAGTTTATATTGAAAGAGACACTTAAATATTTTAAGTATTTGACACAGCTATCTTTGTTTATTGTATACTTCTCTCCCATGAAGTAACATTTCTTTACATAGAAGAAGAAAAAATGTAAAAACTAGCCATTACAATAGTAGAGTTAACAGTAGAGGGTATACATGTCCAGCTTCAGATGATGTGTTGTTGGAGAAAATAAACCTGTTTGGTTCCAACGCAATAAGACCACCCAGACCTCTTTCTTGACCAAATGTGGCACGTAATGCTACCACAGTCTTTTGAGGGGTGCACAAAAGTAGGAATTAGTGACCAGCATATTCAGCTTCTCTGTGGTTGGTTGTGCAGGAGCTTAGTGTAAATGTTTTAAAGGTAAAGGGAAAGAAAATCTTAATCCGCCAATCCAGTAACATGATATTGGTGATCGGTATCAGCCCTAAAAACACCTGATTGGAGCCTCCCTAGTAAATAGCTGCCACACATGCTACATGGCTATTTATGCATATAGCTATGTGTCGAAACAAGCCTCAGAGAAGACCTCCCCTTCCCTGATTCAGAAAACATATGAGACACTGTGAAATAATAATAATCATGAAAGATGTGTTATTGTTTACAAGGCATTTCTGTCTTCTGGGTAAAAGAAAAATGTATCAGCACAGATAGAGCAGAATCACAAAAGTTCCATCTGTACCTGTAGCCATAGCTTCAAATAATGCAAAGAGCCAGTCCCATGCAGCTGCTATGTGGCACAATCAGTGTGTGCCCCAAGATTGGAACTCTGTGAGTGCAGTGATATGTATATTTTTTACATATTGCTAGTTTGTGATTATTTGTTGTATTTTGTTTGTGGTTATTTTTCCATCTGCATCATTTGGGCACAGTGGTTAACACTGTTGCCTCACAGCTCAAATCACATTTTGGACTACAAAGCATAGTCCAGCATAGTTTGCAGTTGCTTCCCTGGCCTTCCAGGGGACTTAAAGGACTATTATAATCACCTTAAAAGTAGTTCATTTCCTCATTGATTTCATAATGTTTCACAAATATTTCTGTGATTTTGCCAAACTGATGGAAAACTGAGCTCCATTAGGTTCTCTATTCACTAGGTGTGATTATTACTGCTAAAGGTGCTGCTACCATGTAGTGAAATTATGGGGACAGCTGCTTTTTCAAGTGTGACTGGGATTTTGGATAACGTTGTACTTTGAATAAGTAAGTAGTAATGTAAAAACTGTATTTTGTGTTGCTTTCCCAAATTTACTTTTACCAAAACGTCTGAGGTATTTTATTGTGCAAAATATTCACCAAAGACCCATGACCATTTCACCAACTTTATTTATAGCCGAGTAACATATAGTGGCCTTAGTATAATGTGAATCTCATCATTCCATGTACATTATTTTGGCCTCTAGTTTCTGTTTTATATGGAGAATGAGTGAAATACAGTATGAATGCCATTTAATAATAAGAAAAGTGCTGTAGTGAACTTGGCGATTCAAATATCCAGTAAGTTTCAGAAAGATGCACAAGCTGAAACCCCAGCTAGTTGCAGCCAGTAGGCTTGCAATCATAACTGATTTTTGAACTGTGTAAACACCTAAGTATTTTATTATAGTAATGTGTCCTATATTAATAATGTCTGACAGTTAAAAATTGCTCCGACTAGGGAAGTAATGTAGGCGTGGAAACTCACAGGTAAAGTAGATCAAGTAGATTTTGAAGTTTCCTTCAATTTTGCAATAACAGCTTACAATGCTCCATTTATAATCACAGTGGTGTGTGTGATGTTATTTATCAGGACTTACAGAAAGCTTTTAAAAAGGTCCCACATGAGAGGTTGGGAATCGGACTGAAAGAGATGGGAGTTTAGGGTGTAGTGTGTAGATGGGTGCAGAATTGGCTAAAACACAGGAAACAGAGGGTGATGGTATGAGAAACCTTACCAGAATCATGTGAAGTTAAGAGTAGTGTAAGAGTAGGGGTCAGTAATTGGGCCGCTACTATTTTCAATGTATAAAAATGATTTACATAGGAATGTAAGTAACAAGCAGGCTAAGTTTGCATATGATACAAAGCAAGGGGGTTTGGCAGATAATTTAGAATCCATTGAATAATTACAGAGGATCTTGGACAACATACAACCTTGGCCAGATTTATGGCAGATGGAATTTGCCATAGTGAGTTCGTCTTTATCAACTTCCAGAAAGTGTTCAAAAGCCATTAGAAAAACTGACAAAATATTAAATTATATAGTGCCCTGATATTTAGAGTACATGTCCAAGGAGGTCGTGCTCAAACTTTATAACTTACTCCTTAGATCTCATCCGGAATACCGTGCACATTTTTGGTCTTAAGGCCTAAAAAAAAAAGACCTAGAAAATGTCCAGAGAAAAGCGATTAGGCGGATTCCAGGACTGCAGGGGACGAGCTATGAGCAAAGATTAAAAGAGATGAGACTTTTCAGTTTAAGCAAAAGGAGATTGAAAGAAGACATGATTGAAGGATTCAAAATTGTGAAAGGAGTTAGTCCTGTGGGTCGAGACTGTGACTTTAAAATGAGTTCAACAAGGACAAGGGGAAGCAGTTGAAAACTTGCTACGGGTAAATTTCACATAAATATTAGGAAGTTTTTCTTAACATAGGGAGAACCACAGGCATTTTGAATAAGTCACCAAGTAGTGTGGTAAACAGTAGGATTTTAGGGACCTTCAAAACTTTATTTTTGAGGAATTAAGTGGTTGGGACTGTTAAGCTTTATTGGGCTGAATGGCCTGTTCTCATCTAAATCTTTTTAATGTTCTTACAGGCAAATTTAATCCTGTATTTGCATTTGTTGAAGTGTTTTAGGCTTTTAGTCTGTGGTTGCATTTAATCTTAAATATTCCGGATTTATTTCATACTAAAGTACAATCCCTTTGAACTGGCCACCTTGGGACTGGGACCCATGGCTGGTTGCCGTTTTGGCCGGTTAATCCGACGCATATCTATTTTCATGTAGAAAAATACTTCTAAGGTATGTACTGTACCTTTTTGACATTCCTGAAGAAACCATATCCACAAGGCTTCATCCAGGATTTCGCACACAGGTTTTTTCCTCGTACAACGACTGGACAGTGTGGTGTAGTGGGTCCACAGCTCAAGTCAAAAAGGCCACTTTTTAAATAAATAAAAGCGAGGGGGTGTGGTAGGTGGGGGCGATCATTTCCCAGGGAATTTGTGATGTGGGCGATCCTAGCTTAAGTGCACAGGTGGGGAATCATCCGCATCCGTAATTGTTCCTGGGAACTGCTAATTGCCACATCTGATCCACGTCCCCGTGATAAATAGGAGCGCGAGGCAGCTGGGGAGACAATATGAAAGAACGGGAGGTTATTGGAGAAGAAAGCAGGTAGAGGAAAGCCAGTGCAGGAGAGTGAGCAGATTCGACGGAGCAGAGGCAGGCAGCTGGGAGGTGAACCTCTGCAGAGGAGTTTTTGGCTGACACTCGGTGGGGCTGAAGAAAGCGGTCGCTCCAGCTGAACGATCACAGAGCTGGAGTGACCGGTATTGAACACGACTGGCCATTGAAAGGCAGCGGCAGTTGTGGTGGCTTTGGGCTGGTTTAGCCCCAGTGCGAGTGTCCTGGCTGCTGGGGAAAGAACCCAAGTCTCTTTTCGGATGGAGCCGACGTAGCCAGGGATCAGAGGGCTACCGGACCAGTGTGGAAGGCAGGTGCATCTGCAGGTAGGGCGACTCCACTGTTGCGAAGCCCAATGGGGGAAGCAGGTAGAAAGAAGGCGGCACCGTGCTTTGGATTTTAAGAGACTGCTTCCAGCCATTGTTTTAACCTCGTTTGCGTTGTTTTTAAACGACTTGTTTTTTTACTAATGGATTTTAACCTCCACTAATTCATTCGTTTTAATTGACTATTTATTTAAAGAAGACTTTTGATACACTTCACTTATTTAACCTGAACATTGTTTTGTTGTTTGCTGGTTTTAAAATACCTCTCGCCTTCCAGGAAAGAAGGAAGTGCATACATATAATATAAAGAAGAACTCGGGATTAAAAAAAAAAAAGTTTTATTTTATTTTAACAGGCCGGTTAATACGAGGCCAGTTAAGAGGGATTGTACTGTACATATTTTTCCTAATTTAAAAAGGCTGCACTTTTGTCATTTTTCTTAGTCATTTCAACTAGTAGTATAGTTGTGATTTTGACTTGTCCTCATGTTAGCCTTCAACTGATTTTGTTTAAGTAAAAAAAAAAAAGAAACTTGTCTTTCATGCTAACATAAAATGATGTTATATTAAATGTCTCCCTTAGAACTTTATTTTATGACATCGCTCTTTATTATTTTACATTAACACCAAAATTCTTTTTGTTTCCTTATTCTAGTTGCCTTCCGGATCTATGATATGGATAAAGATGGTTACATATCTAATGGAGAACTTTTCCAAGTATTGAAAATGATGGTGGGAAACAATCTCAAGGACACTCAACTTCAACAGATAGTTGATAAAACCATTATCAATGCTGACAAGGATGGTGATGGCAGAATATCTTTTGAAGAATTTTGTGCAGTAAGTATCTTCTCAAGTGAATTCTTCTCTTAATATGAGAAAAAGCAAGAAGGTTTCTACCTGAAATCGGAAGGTGATTTGAATAATTTTTACAGTAGGAGAGTATTATACTAAGGAGACTGTTCCTACCCTGAAGATCCAGCTTAGGACCGGTAGGCAACCACGTACTAAGAAAATGAGGCTGGACCTGGCCAGACTCCAAGATCAGGCGGTTTCTAACGAGTTTGCACAGTTTGTGTGAGGACTTGGGCGTGACTGCTGATCCTAATGTGATGTGGGAGACCTTTCGTGACAAGACCCTGAAGGTTGGGTCAGTGGCACTCTGGATATCATCGAGAGAAGTCTTAGAGGACAGCTTGATGGCAGCTCTGGTCCAGGAACTGAGAATGATGGCTGCGAGAGTTCTGAGGGCAAATAAGGGGGCATTTGTTAGAGGAATCTGTGAGCAAGTGATACACCATGTGTGGTCTACTGACCCACATCCTGCTTACAGACGAATCGAAGCATAACGCACATCCAAATCTGTTCCTCAGAGAATTGCAGTCAGGGCAGCTGATGGATGATAATGTAGTTGTGACCTGCTAGGCTGGCTGCTTTGAGCTGCTGTTTAAAGGTGATCCTCCGGCTAGGACGTTAGATATCTCTAGGTCCACTGTTCTTGAAGTTAATCCTCCAATTAGCTGTGAACCACCCAGTCTCACTGAGATTGCACAGGTGGTGAACCAGCTGAGGTTAGGAAAAGCTTCAGGGATCGGTGGTATCCAAGGTGAAGTTCTCCAGGCTGGTGGTAAGGCTGTCCTCCTGGCATTGCAAATAATCTTTGCTTCCATTTGGGAGACGGGCATCATCCCAACTGACTGGAAAACGGGACTTGTCGTCACAATCTGGAATGGGAAGGGTGATTGTCTGGATTGCAGCAACTACAGGATGATAACACTGCTCTCTGTGCCGGGTAAGGTCCTTGCTAGAGTCATCCTCAATAGGATCTGTGATCACTTGCTCACCTACTAGCAACCGGAGCAATCTGGTTTTATGCCTAAGAAGCCTACCATTGACCGCATCCTGGCACTAAGGGTACTCATGGAGCGTAAACACGAATATCAACAGTTTCTTTGCAACCTTTGTCAATTTTCATAAAGCATTCGTCTTAGTTCATCAAGCTGCCCTGTGGGACATCCTGAAACTGCGGGATCCCCTCAAAGTTGCTGGATATCGTGGGCAGCCTGTCCACTCGTACTGTGAGTGCTGTGCAAAGTGGTGGCAGAACCTCTGCGTTCTTCCCAGTTGATTCTGGGGTTTGTCAGGGGTGTGTTATATTGCTCCTACTCTGTTCAATGCTTGCATGGATTGGCTGTTGGCCAAGATTGTGGGGTCCCATGGCTGTGGGGCATCTGTTGGTGAAGAAAGATTAACCGATCTTGACTTTGCTGACGATGCTGTGATCTTCAGAGAGTCAGTGGAGGCTCTGATCAGGGCTTTCAATGGAGGAGTCAGAGTGTCTGGGCTTACAAGTGTCCTGGATAAAAACCAAGATTCAGGCCTTTAATGACCTCTTGGGCACAGTCATCAGCTGAGTGTGTGTCTGGAGAGAGTGTCAACCTTGTCGAAAGGTTTACATACCTCAGCAGTGATATTCATTTGTCTGGTGACTCTTCCTATGAAGTCATTAGGCAGATTAGAAGAGCATGGGGCGTTGGGTTTCATGAGGTCGCTGGAAAGTGGTGTGTGGCGCTACTGATATCTATGCAAAAGTACAAAGGTCTTTAGATTCCTGGTGCTTCCTGTCTTGCTGTATTGTTGCTAGACATGGATGCTGTCAAGTGACCTGAGATGAAGGCTGAACTCCTTCGGTACTGTTTCTCTTTGTAGAAATCATGGGTACCACTGGTTTGACTTGACAATGTGTTGAATGAGCAGTTGCTCACAGATTCCCAAATGAGGCAAATTGGCTGCATTGTGAAGGAGCATCAGTTACGGCACTATGGCCATGTGGTGTGATTCCCCAAGGGTGATCTACCTCACAGGATCCGCATTGATGAGGACTCGAGTAGTTGGACCAGGCCAAGGGAATGCCCACCTAACACTTGGCTATGGTAGATAGATGGTCATTTCCAGAGGGTGGGACTGGACTGCGTGTTTGCCTGGGGGGGTTGCCAACCAGGATCCTGAGCTGTTTCATCATGTGGTGGGTGCGGTAATGCGCTGTACCAGTGCATACTCCCCAACCTGACCTGACTGCCACTGCTGTTACTGCTATATCCGGATTAACGCCTGTAATACTCCGTTTAATAAAAAAAAAAGTGCTGTGTTTAATTTCACACTTACACACAAGTTGGTAAAAACAGTGAGAATGTAAAATACTCAAGTAAATCAATATTGTAGCAAACACTGTGTGTGTGTATCTATCTATTGATCTATCTCTCTATCTATATCTGTCTATATATATCGATCTATAGATAGATCTATATATACAGTATATATATATATATATATATATATATATATATATATATATATATATTAGCAAGATACCCGTGCTTCGCAGCGGCGAAGTACTACCTTAAAATTTTTATTAAGAAGAAAATTAAACCTTTTTAAACTGAGGGAAAATATACCAATAATTATTTGTTAAGGATCTCTTTGTATACAACATTGTGAGTTTGGCCCTCCGGTTGTAATATGACCAAGCTGTGCGCTGAGCTTACTCTTGAGCATGCAACGTACAGTTGGCCATGTGAACAGTAATCTTGTTTCAAATGTCACAGCTTGAATTGCTGCTGTCATAATCGGTTTGAGTTTCATTGTTTGTTTCAATTATGACAGTATTTGTAGGACTTGTGTTGAAGAGACATTCGGCATCTGTCAAGCGTTGTAAGTATACAACCGGTTTCATCGATAACTTCACATCCAGCTTTTGAGAGTTTAAACATTCATAAACATCAAAGTGTCCACTACTGAAATCGTCACCTGTGAATCGAAGATGTTTAAGAGGCATTGGCGGTTGTCCAAAGGAGTAAAATATTTGGCCATTTCGGTACACTTGAAAGCGACAACCGAACAATTCAGCGGCAGCCATCGACTCACATGCAGAACTATAGGTGAAGGGCTTAAGCATTTCACTCTTCTAGTGCTCCTATGTAGTATAATTATCTCCTGTACCGTCATCAGTCCACACCTTGAACCTGTCCCAGTCATTCAATACATAAGACACAATGTTCCTCCAGATATCAAGAGTGAGCCTGATATGGCCGTGCAATATGTAACAAAGAGAATGGAAAAGATAGGTGCCATCTCCGGGCATGGAAACCACTCGGTAAGTGACAGTTCTTTGATCCATGGTGATCACCTCGATAGACATGTTAATGGGGGTACGGTTGGAATGATAAAGGAAATGGGTACCTGAACAATGTGAAGTAAGTCTAAAATATCTACACAATAACTATAATCGTAATAAATGAACAATAAAACAGCGGAGAAGCCGTGGATTAAATTAAAAGGCTGTAGTTATCAGCAGGGAGACGTGAATCCCGTGGCGTAGCAATGAAGGGAATGTAGAGACTGGAGCGACGGACGGTCTTATATAGGCAGGTAGCCAACAACATGGGAGGCGTTGGGATGGGGGACCCAACGCCGCCTCACACGGTGACCGAGCTGCAGGCTATGGACATATATATGTACGTTAGTAGGATTCAGTTAGCGTTGGGAACCCGCGTACCAAATTTCTTGAAGATGGGCCCATAAGTAACAAAGACCGTTGAAAAGTTCAATATGGCGGCCGACAGTGGCATCATACCACCAAAATAAATACATTGGTTTCGGTTAGCGCAGGGAAGCCGCCTACCAAATTTCGTGAAGATGGGGCCATAAATAAGAAAGTTCAACATGGTGGACGTTGTCGACCGTTATGACCGTTACCTGTAGAATTTCGAAATGAAACCTGCTTAACTTTTGTAAGTAAGCTGTAAGGAATGAGCCTGCCAAATTTCAGCCTTCTACCTACACGGGAAGTTGGAGAATTAGTGACATTGGAAACTTCAATATGGCGGCCGACAGTGGCATCATACCACTGAAATAAGTACGTACATCGGTTTTGGTTAGCGCAGGGAAGCCACCTACCAAATTTCGTGAAGATGGGGCCATAAATAAGAAAGTTCAACATGGCGGACGTTGTCGACTGTTATGACCGTTACACGTAGAATTTCGAAATGAAACCTGCTTAACTTTGGTAAGTAAGCTGTAAGGAATGAGCCTGCCAAATTTCAGCCTTCTACCTACAAAGGAAGTTGGAGAATTAGTGACATTGGAAAGTTCAATATGACGGCCGACAGTGGCGTCATACCACTGAAATAAGTACGTGCATCGGTTTCGGTTAGCGCAGGGAAGCCGCCTACCAAATTTCGTGAAGATGGGGCCATAAGTAAGAGAGTTCAACATGGTGGACGTTGTCGACCGTTATGACCGTTACGTGTAGAATTTCGAAATGAAACCTGCTTAATTTTTGTAAGTAAGCTGTAAGGAATAAGCCTGCCAAATTTCAGCCTTCTACCTACACGGAAAGTTGGAGAATTAGTGATGAGTGAGTCAGTCAGTCAGTCAGTGAGGGCTTTGCCTTTTATTAGTATAGATACATAATAAACTGATGAGTCAAAACATTATGATCACTCCCATATGAAACAAAAGATGTTGACTACGTCTTAACAACTGCTCATGTCAAGGTCAACAATATACTAGATGGTAAGCTGACATTAGGTGTTCACAGTCAGTATGTTGAATGCAGAAGAAATGGATAGGTGTTAAGACCTGTGTGAATTTTATAATTGGCCAAATCATTATGGCCAAATGACAGAAAGGCTTGTTGGGTGCAGGCCAGTCGTAGTAGCTGTGCTAACCTCTGTCCACCTCTGAAAGCACCTACAGTGAGCACACAAGCGCCGGAACTGGACCTTACAGCAATGGAAGGAGCTGGCCTGGTCTGATTAATCATGTTTTCTTTTAGATTACGTGGACTGCCTGGTACATGTGCCTTGTTTACCTGGGAAAGAGATGGCATTAGAATGCATTATGGGGAAAACAGCAAGCAGGTGGAGGCCAAATTATATTCTGGGCAGTTTTCTGCTAGGAAACCTTGGGTCTTGGCTCTGTTGTGGATGTTACTTTGTAGACCATTTCCACCCCTTCATAACATAGGTTTTCCCTGATCGCAGTGACCTCTTTCAGTGGGATCATACATCCTGCCACTCTGTATAGAAATGTTCGGGAATGGGTTGAGTAACTTGATGAAAGAATTCAAGGTGTTGACTTGACCTTCAGATTCCCTAGATCTCAATCCTATCAATGTGATGTGCTGGAAAATCAAGTTCGATCCATGGAGATGCCACTCTGCAACTTATAGCATCTGTTGCAAACATCTTGATATGACCTGAGGGGTACATACACACACTAGCTGAGTAAATTAAGTTAATTAAGAGACAACTACTTAACAAAAACTGAGGCTCTTCTGGACCATCACCAGTTTAGGCATGGGGCATGGAGGATACCACAGCAATGCTTTTAATTTTTTTAAATTTAAATTAATACTTGAAAGGATAAAAAAAACCATTCAAGATTGATGTTTATAGACTTTTCAACAGCTTTTAACACGATCCACCCCCATATTTTGCAACCCCAATTCCAAAAAAGTTGGCATGCTGTATAAAATGTAAGTAAAAACAGAATGCATTGATATGCAAATCTCAAAGACCCATATTCACAATAGAGCATAGAAAACTTATCAAATGTTTAAACTGAGAAAATGTACCATTTTAAGAAAAAAATAAGCTTGTTTTGAATTTGAATGCAGCAACATGTCTCAAAAAAGTTGGGATAGGGCCTTGTTTACCTCTGTGTAGCATCCCATCTTTTAACAACAGTTTGTAAATGTCTGGGAAATGAGTAGACCATTTGCTGGACTTTTGGGAGAGAAATGGTGTCCCATTCTTGTCTCGTATAGGATACTAGCTGCTCAACAGTCCTGTGTGGTCTTTGTCATTTCATAATGCGCCAAATGTTTTCAATTGGTAAAAGGTCTGGACTGCAGCAGGCCAGTTTAGCACCCAGACTCTTCTACTACTAAGCCATGCTGTTTTAATAGATGCAGTATGTGGTTTAGCATTGTCTTGCTGAAATATGCAAGGACTTCCCTGAAAAAGACAACATCTGCATGGGATCATATGTTGGTCTAAAACCTGTACAGTATGTACCTTTCAGCATTGATGGTGCATTTCCAGATGTGCAAGCTGCCCACTCCATCAGAGATGTAGGATTTTGAACTGAGAGTTGCTAGCAAGTCGGATGGTCCTTCTCCTCTTTAGTCCGGAGGACGTGGTATCCATGTTTTCCAAAAATAGTTTCACATTTCATTTTGCCTGACCACCAAACAGTTTTCCACTTTGCCTTGGTCCATTTTAAATGAGCTTTGGTCCAGAGAAGATGGCAGTGTTTCTGGATCATGTTCACATATGGCTGCTTCTTTGCATGATAGAGCTTTAATCTGCATTTGTGGATGGCACAGCGAACTATGTTCACAGACAATGATTTCGGAGAGTGTTCCAGAGCCCATGCAGTGATTTCCATGACAGTGTCAGGCCAGTTTTTAATGCAGTACCGCCTGAGTGCTCAAAGATCGTGGATATCCAATATTGATTTTTGGCCTTGCCCCATGACATACACACAGAGATTTCTCCAGACTCTCTAAATCTTTTATGTACGGTAGATGATGAGATATTCAAAGTCTTTGCAATTTAACGTTGAGGAACATTATTCTGAAATTGTTTCACAATTTCTAGATGCATTTTTTGCAGATTTGTGAACCTGTGCCATCTTCACTTCTGAGATATTCTGCCTCTCTAAGATGCTCTTTTTATACCCACTCATGTTATTGACATGTTGCTGATTAACCTAATTAGTTGCAACGTGTCCCTCCAGCTGTTTCTTTTTAGTACCACTTTCTTTTCCAGCCTTTTGTTGCCCCAATCCCAACTTTTTCAAGACCTGTAGCTGACATCAAATTATAATTGAGTTAATATTTTTCGTGAAATCGTAAAATGCATCACTTTCAACATTTGATATGTTTTCTCTGTTTTGCGAATAAAATAAGAGTTTGTGAGATTTTCAAATCATTGCATTCTGTTTTTATTTACATTTTACACAGTATGACAGCTTTTTTTGGAATTGGGGTTGTAGTTGATAAACTAATTGATCAGTTCTGTTTGGACCCTAATTGGGTGGGGTGGATTTTGGACTTTGTAACAAACAGAACACAGAGTGAGTGTCAGTGGCTGTGTCTCTGATAGCCTAAGTTCCTCTGTTGGCACTCGGCAAGGTTGCTGTTTATCTCGATCTTTTGTTTGTCCTGTATACAAATGACTGCAGGAGTTTAAACAAGGATAGACATATCCTGAAATCTGCAGATGACGCTCTCATTTATAGTCTTCTACAAGGTAAAGAAGAAAGCCATGAACCTGTTGTCAGTGATTTGGTACAGTGGTGGTGTCGCTCTAATTTACAACTTAAATAAGACAAAGGATACGGTTGTTGATTTCAGATGCTCTCCACCATCCACTCTCTCAACTTTAATTAAAGGTGAGATAGTGTAGATCAAGGTAGAGCAATACAAATATCTGGGAACAATCATTGATGATAAACTAATCATAACACAGTGCAAATGTGCAAAAAAAAAAGTTCAGTCACAAATTTTCTTTTTTTGGAAACTCAACATTTTTAAAGTGGACAAAACCATAATGACACTTTTTTTTTTTTTTTAAATAAGTCCTTCCATTGTTACATTTGCTTTTATCTGTTAGTTTAGCAAACTCGGCAATAAGAATATAAACCATCTTAACAATATTATAAAAATTTGCAGTAAAATTATTGGTTCAAAGCAGATCTCTGTTACTGACATGTATTGAAAAGAGGTTAGAAAGAAGGCCAACTAAGTTCTGTCAGACAGCAGCCATCCTGTTTGCTCTAAATTCCAGCTGCTGCCATCAAGCTGCAGATTTAGGTTTCCAAAGGTAAAGGTTTAAGAACTCCTTTATTCCTAGAGCTATCAGCATGTTAAATTCTGTTACTTGTAGGGTTGATGCTAAATGTTAAATTCTGCATTATTATTTTGTGTATTGATGAAAGTAATTCTTCTTTGTATTGATCTTGAGTGTGTGTGTTTATGCAGGAACATTGGTTGTCAAGTGTCCATGTTTATCTGTTGTAACAATGTGTTCTGTTTTTGTACTTTTCCTGCTGCAAACAAATTTCCCTCTGGGATAATAAAGCCTTCCTAATCATAATCTTAAAATTGTTAGGCACGCTATACTAATACTAAGTAGGGCCTTCTTTTGCTCAAAATACCACCTAAATTCTTCATGGCATGGATTCCACAAGATGTTAGAAAAGTTCCTTTGAAGTTCTGGTCCATGTATCATGCAGTTTCTGCAGATTTGGCAGGTGTACATTCATTTTGTGAATCTTGTTCTATTACATCCCTTAGGAGTTTTATTGGATTCAGATCCACTAAAGAGGAAGGACAGTGAATACACTGAACTTATTATCATGTTCATGGAACCAGTTTGAGATGATTATTGCTTTGTGACATGAATGCTTTCAGCATGATATTGCACCATTTGAAGATGGTCATGAAGGTGTACTTCAGTACAGAGCCAGCAGTACTCAAATAGGCCATCACATTCAAGAGATGATTGATTGTTATTATCGGGCCCAAAATGTGCCTAGCAAACATCCCTACCCCATTACACCTCAAATACCAGCCTGGAGTGTTGGTGCTACATCATGACCCTACTATCTGTGAGCCAAAGTAGCAATAGAGGTGCTTCCATCCACAGAACTATCACTCACTGGATGTTTTTATTATTTTTCAAACCATTCTGAGTAAACTCTGACTATTGTGCGTAAAAAAAAAAAAAAAAAAATCCTAAGGAGATTAGCAGTTACAGAAATACTCAAACCAGCATGTCTGGCACCAACAATCACATAACAGTTGAAATCACAGATAATTTTTGTCAGAATTTTTTGTGTTTGATCTGAACATTAACTAAAGCTCCTGACCTGTCTGCACAATATTCTGCATTATGCTGCAGCCACATGAGTGGTTAGGGTGTCCTAAGAATGTCTGCCTGAGACTTCTGTCCAAGATGAGTTCCAGCTCCTCCCCCCAAGAGAACTTCTCTCTTGTGCAGAAAGAGATTGGGGACATTTCAAGACCTCAGTTGTGGAGATGGCTGCTGAAAGCTGTGGTCTTAAGGCAGTCAGGGCATCTCTTGCCACATACTCTAGGTTGTGATAGTGGACACCAAAGATGATTGAAGCTGTCAGACAAAAGTAGGTACCTCTACAGAAATGTTCTCTGTAGGAGCTTCTCACTTGGTTAAGAGGTATCAACAGGCTAAGAGTAGTAATGATATAAAGAATATAACTGTACTTCGCATTCTATGTCTGTTAAGTGGTTTCCCTACTTTATTACTCCCTGCAAAGCATCACAAAGCTATGGCCCGTCTTCTGCCAGCTTTCCTTTTTAACACTTGACTCATTTCCCTGACTAGGGTGGCCCTTAAGCCTCATCCATTGCTCACACTTGGACTGAAATCAAGCATCCCTTGTAATCTAACCTTGTAGGTCTTAAAATGATTTGAATTCAACACGGTGTAAGATGTTCACCAGCAAATGCCAAATGGTTGTACCTTCAGGTGTAAGTATTGGTTGGTCAGGTTTGCAATTGTGAAAATACGTGGCTTTCTGATGGAAGTCTTTTCTTTTCCCTGTATAACAGTTACAGTATGATTAAATAAAAAAATCCACCCTATAAATTAGTAGCCTTTGATAACCTTGTTTTAATATTTAAATTGATTCTTTTAAGTACAGACTTGAAGAAATAATGCAACTATTTTTTACTTACAGGTTGTAGGTGGGTTAGACATACACAAAAAGATGGTGGTAGATGTGTGACACATCTCCAGTTTTCCACCCAACACATATGCTTTCTTCTCCATCTCTGAAGATCTGCTCAAGATGTCCAGCAATGCTCTCTGTGTATTTAAATGGAAGTATTTTCTCTGTGAAGCCACTTTTTCCAACATGAGCCTCATGAAGCCAACTAAGTGTTATTGAACATTGATTTTCTCAATAACTTGGTGTAGCACTTTAATGTCTGAAGGACAGCTAACTGTGGAAAGAGCATCATGGTATGGTGGAGAAAGGGAAAGGGCTGGCTTGTGTTTTTTATTATTATTGTTGTTATTATTTATTTTGCTCTTTTTATAACAAGGAAGTATATCTATAGCTTTATAAAATGATAAAAACTAATTAGTTGGATTGTAACTTGGGTTTCAGTAGTAGAAAAGTAGTGTATGAAGTGCCAAGCATACCATAAACCTACCACTTAATGCTATATAAATATACTTGTTTAATTTTTTTTAAATGTTATGTACAAGTGATGCATGATTGATAAATAAATTTTCTTTTCACTGTTTTTTTTTTTTCTTTCTTTTTTCATGTAAGTGTATTGATTCGGTTTAAGTTATTTCCTAATGGTTTAGCAGTATCATACAGTATATACTCTCTTAAGAACAAGGTTGTATGCTTTGTTTCTCTCGTCTCAAATGGCATCTACTTGCATAGCAGTTCCCAGATACGTTTCTAATTGTAGTTTTACTGAAATCTTGTATGGATGACAAATGTTTGACTAGCAACTGACGACCATTCAATTATTATAAAAGTAAGACAATTAGTTTAATTTTATATTTCATACACATAATGAAATACTACTGAAGTAGGTGTCTTGTTCTCAAGTCTAGAATTTGGTTGCTTTAGTTTGTAGTGCTGCAGTTGCTTTCACTTTCATATATTAGAGTAGAAGGATTTGTTTGTCACCTTTAAAAGATGATAGGAGGGGTGCATCTTACTTTATGGTGTGTGACAATTTACAGACCTACTGCAGAAAGTCTAAACCATATTACTAATGTATGTATATACTGTATGTAGGTTATTAAGGGATATTTTTTTTTTTGGAAACTTTAATGGGATATTGTGGTTCTAGGAAGAAATCTAGCTAAGATTATACCTCCGAGTTAATTTGTTCATTATGTCAATTTATTATATATTGCTTTTTTAATTTTTTTATTTTTCATTTTGAGGTTAAGTTATGTACAGGTATTAGGCTTGTAATTAAATGCATTTGTTAATTTCCATGTGTGCGTCAGCTATAAGCTACTTTTCCCAGTTTCCATCATCCCTTCCCTTTTTGCAGTGGTATAATTGGCTGGTTCATTTAGAACGTCGGAAGCATTATTCAGATATTGTCAGAAACATCTTTGTCCTGCAATTTGACTTCTACACTGTGAGCATACATCCATGAACTACTTAACTCGAGCAGCAGATTCCACCTTAGACTTTAGTCCACAAGCACCTCACCTCCCTGCCATGGCTGTTCCTTCAGTTGAGTGCTGCACGTCTTTGGGCTCTTGTATCATAAAGCAAGATATTCGGGTGCTTGCTGTCCTTGCATGATGTGGAGGTTTTTCTTTGCTTAGCCCCCATACTCTCTCCCACATTTCCCTCTTGGGGGTATTTTTATTGCATGTAAGTCCATTTTACTATTGTTTACATAAATTGTAATATTCATATATATTTAATGTTGCCAAATTTGGTAAATATCAACATCAAAAATTAAATCTCCATTTTATTTTTATTTTGTGCATAAGTGCATTGCTCAGTTTTCCAGGAAATGTATCTGTTACAGTGTCAGCTGCCATGTGCTCGGCTCTAAGGGGGAACGGTTTGTGATTTTATTTTATTTTTTTTCTATTTTTGTACACTATTTGATATGAACATCTAGGAACATGCTCTTTTCTTTCTGTGTTATAAGTGTATTCTTTGGCTGCAATTATAGATTTTAGTGCAGGTTATTCAAGCATTTTTGAAACAAGTTCTTTAGTTTGTGTGGGAAAATGGTTACATTTGAATGTATACGTTTTCTTCTATGCATGCATCATATACTGTGGGAGCTATTGGAACCTTCATACTGTATGACAATGAAAAAAATAAAGTAAATTATTTGAAGCTTGTTATGGAAGTGTTTAGTGCATTCTTGTTAGGCTTTTTTTTTTTTTTTTTTTTTTTAAATGTACAATGTGCGTTCACAGTTACCATCTGGAATATTTAAGATTAAATGCAACCAAGCGCTAGAAGCCTAAAGCACTGCAGACACCGTGAGGAAGTTACTTGCCTCTGGTTTCGTCAGAGCCATTAGCTAATGTCAGTATCCATGTGCCCTATTTATCGAATACAGTGTGGTATGCATGGTAGATGTCTACTGCAACAATTCTATGTGAGCAAAAAAAAAAAAAAAATTGGTGTCAATGACAAATAGATGTGTCGGCCTTCAGCTGAGAGAGTGAGTTTATGTGCGGTCTGCCGAAGATGGGCTCCTCCAAATGCACTCGGCACTGGTGAAAGCCCAGGCTTAAACAGAGAGTGGATATCCCGGCCTGCGTAATGATTAAACAGTCTTGTACATCTTGTATGACACACATGGGTAACAAGCGCCTGTCGCTTGTCATGTTCCAGTGAAAATGTTGTTCGATGTTGTTTAACGTTTCGCGATGTAAATACCAGAGAATAAAAGCTGAAACTCTGAGAATCTCTCTTCTCTTATTCATCATTTGATTTCACACACAAACAAGCAAAAGCAAATTCATTGGCCTTGCTGTTCCAATACATTTGGAGGGGACTGTACATTATTACACCATATTTATCCATAAATTGAAAAATTTCAAAGTAAATTTATATATATATACTCAGCAAAAAAAGAAACGTCCCCTGACTTTCAACTGTTTTTACTTTCAGTAGACTTAATGTGTAAATATTTGTATGAACACTAAAAGAGTCAACACCATAAGACATAAACTAAAAATGTTTCACAATGTGTCCCTGAATGAAGGGAGGCTCAAAATCAAAAGTACCAGTCAGTATCTGGTGTGGCCACCAGCTGCTTGAAGTACTGCAGTGCATCTCCTCCTCATGGACTGGACCAGATTTGTCAGTTCTTGCTGTTAGATGTTACCCCACTCTTCCACCAAGGCACCTGCAAGTTCCTGGACATTTCTGGGGGGAATGGCCCTAGCCCTCACCCTGCGATCCAACAGGTCCCAGACGTGCTCAATGGGATTGAGATCTGGGCTCTTCGCTGGCCATGGCAGAACACTGACATTGTTGTCATGCAGAAACTCACGCACTTTTTGCCACTCCTGTCTGGTCCAGCGAAGGTGGGTTTGTGCCCATAGGCGGCGTTGTTGCTGGTGATGTCTGGTAAGGACCTGCCTTACAACAGGCCTGCAAGCCCTCAGTCCAGCCTCTCTCAGCCTATTGCGGACAGTCTGAGCACTGATGGAGGGATTGTGTGTTCCTGGTGTGACTCGGGCAGTTGTTGTGGCCATCCTGTACCTGTCACGCAGGTGTGATATTCGGATGTACCGATCCTGTGCAGGTGTTGTTACACGTGGTCTTCCACTGCGAGGATGATCAGCTGTCCTTCCTGTCTCCCTGTAGCGCTGTCTTAGGCGTCTCACAGTGTGGACATGGCAATTTATTGCCCTAGCCACATCAGCAGTCCTCATGCCTCCCTGCAGCATGCCTAATGCACGTTCACACAGATGAGCAGGGACCCTGGGCATCTTTCTTTGGGTGTTTTTCACAGTCGGTAGACAAGTCTCTTTAGTGTCCTGCGTTTTTAGAACTGTGACCTTAAATGCTTACTTTCTGTAAGCTGTTAAGGTCTTAACGACCATTCCACAGGTGCATGTTAATTAATTGATTATGGTTAATTGAACATGCATGGAAAACATTGTTTAAACAATTTACAATGAAGATCTGTAAAGTTATTTGGATTTTTAAAACATTATTGTTGAAATACACAGTCCTGAAAAAGGGACGTTTCTTTTTTTGCTGAGTATATATATACATACATACATACAGGGTGGGCCATTTATATGGATACACCTTAATAAAATGGGAATGGTTGGTGATATTAACTTCCTGTTTGTGGCACATTAGTATATGTGAGGGGGAGAACTTCAAGATGGATGGTGGCCATTTTGAAGTCGGCCATTTTGGATCCAACTTTTGTTTTTTCAATAGGAAGAGGGTCATGTGCCACATCAAACATATTGGGAATTTCACAAGAAAAACAATTGTGTGCTTGGTTCTAACATAACTTTATTCTTTCATGAGTTATTTACAAGTTTCTGACCACTTATAAAATGTGTTCATTGTGCTGCCCATTGTTTGTGTTAACCAACAAAACCACTGCTATTGGTCTGACACTAACCCACATTGGATAGATCCCTCCAAGACTGTTGGAACAAAAAAATTGATGGTATGGTGTGGTATATGGGGTACAAAGATAGTGGGGCCATTCTTCATCAATGGAAACCTCAAGGCCACTGGATATGCGAAATTGCTACATGATGATGTGTTTCCCTCTTTATGCACTGAAGCTGGCACGTTCCCTGAGTTTTTCCAGCAAGATGGTGCACCACCACATTATGGGTGTCAGGTCCGAGCATTCCTAGATGAACAGTTTCCTGGAAAGTGGATTGGTCGTCGTGGGCCAGTTAAATGGCCCCCAAGGTCTCCCGATCTGACCCCCTTAGATTTATCTTTGGGGTCATCTGAAGGCAATTGTCTATGCTGTGAAGGTACGAGATGTGGAGCACCTGAAACTACGGATACTGGAAGCCTGTGCTAGCATTTCTCCTGCGGTGTTGCTATCAGTGTGTGAAGAGTGGGAGAAGAGGGTTGCATTGACAATCCAACACAATGGGCAGCACATTGAACACATTTTATAAGTGGTCAGAAACTTGTAAATAACTCATGAAAGAATAAAGTTATGTTAAAACCAAGCACACCATTGTTTTTCTTGTGAAATTTCCAATAAGTATGATGTGTCACATGACCCTCTTCCTATTGAAAAAACAAAAGTTGGATCCAAAATGGCCACCATGGTCACCACCCATCTTGAAAAGTTTCCCCCCTCACATATACTAATGTGCCACAAACAGGAAGTTAATATCACCAACCATTCCCATTTTATCAAGGTGTATCCATATAAATGGCCCACCCTGTAGTTTAAAATAATGTTGCTTTTTATTGTGACGCTAATTGAAAGTATTCATGTAATGGATGTTGATTTGGCAGCCATTATCAAGATATCTGCTGTTGTCTGTGACAAGATTTCTCCATCTGTGAAGAGGAAGACTTGCACCAGTTGGCTGAAAGACGTGAAGAAGTTTAAAGGAGAGGAATTCTATTAGAGCGTGTGCTACCAAATATTAAGAAAGGGAGCCACTGGAGTTGTGATACAGTCAGGTAAAGTGAAATAGAGCTCTGTCAACACTGTTGGAAAAAATTACTTTTGCCCTACACAAAGTAGATATTTGAAACAATATGCCAAATTTATAGTTTGTTAGAATAAAATCTGTGGAGGGTCCTAAAGTAAATTTTAATGAAATCATCCCAAGTGTAGTAAAAGTTCTGACTTAACTGTAATTTATTCTCGCATAATCAATTCATCCTGGCAATTAAACATTGTTTAAATTTAAATGTGTGTGTACTTACAGGTTTTAATTATTTTTAATCATTAATTGCAGTACAGCTTTTTTGCTGTTAAACTATGCATTTACTATATCTTATACAGGTGGGTTTTACCTTCAGTGTATCGGCTAAAAATTCACAATTCTTGAGGTGTAATTATAAATATGGATTATCATTTTAATTACGTAGAAATTGTTTCTTACCAAATTGTATGCTGTATGACACAACAACAAATAAACAGTACAAATCTTCAAAAAACAAAAAAGCTGCAAATGTATTAACTTCTTTTCATAAGTTTATCAAGAAGACACAAGGCTAACATGCATAACAGGTTTATACGTGAAAGACACATTTTGCAGCCTATTGTTTACTAAGCAGCAATTTCAAATTCGTCTTTCTTTTCTCTTCCAATTAGAAGTGTTACCTGCTCCTTTCTTTCTTTTCGCTGTCCATTTTAATCTAAAGAACAAAATAAAAAGGTCTGAATTCCTTAAAGTAGCTTTTCTTGCATTTTTGTCTAAACAGCCCCTCCAACTTCGTTTTCTCCATTTATCTCTCCACTTTCTTTTAACATAAAAGTTAAATTCTCTGATAAAATGAGTCTTCACTGCTTTTTGTTTAAACTGCAGGAAGTTTGCTGCTGCCAAAAAAAAAAAAAAGACGTGGGCTGGCTGAACTAGGAGAGCACCTTCCATAAAGGAGCATGACATATACAGTAAATCACCATAAAGTTTAGAAAAGCTGAAAAGATTGGATTTTGTGATTGGCTTATTCACCCATCACAAAGCAAGTCTTTTTTTTTTTTTTTAGTGAAAATTGTCCAATTTAAATCGGCCTTAGATCAATCCGAGCATATATAATGCATTATGGGTAGATAATTCAAATACTGTATATAAATGCAGGTCTTGCATCCATTCTCATTCATTCATTTACTTCATGTTGTAGGAAAGAATGTGATCTATTGTGCTCGCTCAGAGTGATGACATGTCCTGGAATGAAAAGATGAATTTCAAATTGGTTCATTTATCATCAGTTTTGCCTACGGCAATGCTGGTAATTATTGAAGTAATTCTGCACAGCTCCTGCTTTATTTACCTAACCTTTCTCTGTTGTAGGAGGGGGTCTCCGGCCACTAGACATGCATCAGGGTAACTGAAGCACACTCATTTATGAAACAGAATAATGTCATTTATTGATCAACACAAGGATTATAGAAGTACTAGTAACGGCGCACAACACAATAACGTGGGGTGATTACACTTGACTTGAGTATTCCTAGTTTTCATCCTCTTTCTCTGTACATTTATCATTCATTTGCTCAGAGGTTGATACACTTGCTATTTCCAGAGCAGCTCTTCTTTTCTCCACCCTAGCGGCCCGCTTCTTCTCTTCCTTCGTCGACATCTTTTCACATGAAAACTGTGTTTGTGTTGCAATTACTTAGTATGTTTTCCTTAATATTTCACTTAAGCTGGCAGTCAAGTCTTCGATCTGCCTCAAGAATAATTTAAGATATGGAGAGTTAGGGAAAGTGACGGTGAAGGTGGTAGGGATGAGAACGGCACCCGCACACGTGCCGCACGGCCGCTGCTGAGAGTTGATTCTACAATAAAATTAAAATATAAAGAGGAATAACCTTGGAGGTCAATCATCACCCCGAAAGCAGACAGTAGAGGTCACGTAGTATATGTGGACCAAATTTCAGGTCAATACTTCAAACGGTTTGTGAGCTACAGGTGATTTAAAATCCTGGACAGACAAACGGACAGCCACAGTAGCGTAATTTATATGAAGATAACTGTATTTACTGACATTTAAGACTACATATACAGGCTAGACAGGCAAACATAACACAGAGAGGCTGGCCGTTTACTGCCATTTAGAGGTTGAATTCATCTTATCACAGAGAAACGCGTTTTACCATACCAAGTCTCTCAAGGTGATGTCCAATGTTGTGTGGAGTTGTTACTTTATTGTTGCTCTAAATTAGAATGGAGAATTCTTCTTGCATTGCAGTGCACTCTTTCTCATTGCTGATCCTTGTTCAGGTCGGCTGTGCTTTCCTCAGTTAGGCCCTTTGCTCTGTCATCTGCAACTTCATAGGAGAGAGCATTACTCTTTCTGGCTTCCTTTATGAAGGGATGGTTGCCTCTCCGCCTTCAGAGTGGCTCACTGTTTTACTTGGTAATCTGAATCTCAGTTTTCGGGTCCGTAAAGAGAGGAGAATTGTCAGTTTCAGCAACCAGAGAGGGAGTGAATGGCTCATCAGCTTTACAGTTTGAGGGGGTCATTTTTCAGATTTCCCCTCCCTGAGAGAATCCCAAGGGAGTTCACCGAGTGTCCGAGAATATCCTCAGATGGGATGACTTCAACTAGTTTGTCAGGAAAGATGGAACGTTTCCCACTGAAATGGTTGGGGACCCATATAGAAATGACAACACGTCTTCTACATGATGTGACTAAAATCTATGCAGGTGCCCTTAAATGGAAGTCTGCAATGTACCCTTCAATCATAGCTGAATTGTTTGATTTGTAATTTGAACTGTGGAGCTAAGGGTAAATCACAAACGTTATGGAAGGCACTGGGCTATAGATAGATACTTTATTAATCCCAAGGGGAAATTCACATACTCCAGCAGCAGCATACTGATAAAGAACAATATTAAATTAAAGAGTGATAACAATGCAGGTATAACAGACAATAACTTTATACAGTGTTAACGTTTACCTCCCCAGGTGGAACTGAAGAGTCGCATAGTGTGGAGAGGAACGATCTCCTCATTCTGTCAGTGGAGCAGGACGGTGACAGCAGTCTGTCGCTGAAGCTGCTCCTCTGTCTGGAGATGATCCTGTTCAGTGGATGCAGTGGATTCTCCATGATTGACAGGAGCCTGCTCAGCGCTCGTCGCTCTGCCACAGACGTCAAACTGTCCAGTTCTGTGCCTACAATAGAGCCTGCCTTCCTCACCAGTTTGTCCAGACATGAGGCGTCCCCAGCACACTACTGAGTAGAAGAGGGCACTCGCCACAAGCGTCTGGTAGAACATCTGCAGCATCTTATTGCAGATGTTGAAGGATGCCAGCCTTCTAAGGAAGTATAGTCGGCTCTGACCTTTCTTGCATAGAGCATCAGTATTGGCAGTCCAGTCCAATTTATCAAACAGCTGCACTCCCTGCTATTTATAGGTCTGCACCCTCTGGTCCATGAGGGGCCTGGTCCTCCTAAAATACGCTACCAGCTCCTTGGTTTTGCTGGTGTTCAGATGTAAGTGGTTTGAGTCGCACCATTTAACAAAGTCCTTGATTAGGTTCCTATACTCCTCCTCGTGCCCACTCCTGATGCAGCCCATGATAGCAGTGTTGTCAGCGAACTTTGCACTTGGCAGGACTCCGAGTCGTATTGGAAGTCTGATGTATATAGGCTGAAGAGGACCGGAGAAAGTACAGTCCCCTGCAGCGCTCCTGTGCTGCTGACCCCAATGTCAGACCTGCAGTTCCCGAGACGCACATACTGAGGTCTGTCTGTAAGAGAGTCCACGATCCATGCCACCAGGTGTGAGTCTACTCCCATCTCTGTCAGCTTGTCCCTAAGGAGCAGAGGTTGGATTGTGTTGAAGGCGCTAGAGAAGTCCAAAAACATAATTCTTACAGCACCACTGCCTCTGTCCAAATGGGAGAGGGATCGATGTAGCATATAGATGATGGCATCCTCTGCTCCCACCTTCTCTTGGTATACGAACTGCAGGGCGAGAGTGTGGCGGACCTGTGGCCTCAGGTGATGAAGCAGCAGGCACTCCATGGTCTTCATCACATGTGACATCAGAGCGACAGGCCGGAAGTCATTCAGCTCACTAGGACGTGATACCTTTGGACTGGGGTGATGCAAGATGTTTTCCAAAGCCTCGGGACTCTCCCCTGTTCCAGGCTCAGGTTGAAGATGTGCTGTAGAGGACTCCCCAGTTCCAGCGCACAGGCCTTCAGCAGTCATGGCGATACTCCATCTGGACTCTCTCCTCAGCTCTCTGCTCACCTGGGCTGCTGTAATTGTGGGTGGGGGTAAACTCTCTCCTATGCTGGTATCAGCAGAAGGATGGGTGGAGGATGCAGTGCCCCAAGGTGAAAGTGGGTTAGGGTGGTCAAACCTGTTAAAGAAGTTGTTCATCTGGTTTGCTTTCTCCACATCTCACTTGATGGTGGCACCCCGCTTCGAGCTGCAGCCAGTGATGATCTTCATCCCATCCCACACTTCCTTCATGCTGTTATTCTGCAACTTCTGCTCCAGCTTTCTCCTGTACTGCTCTTTTGCCGCAGTTATCTGGACTCGGAGTTCCTTCTGCACGCGCTGAACTCATGCTGATCACCGTCTTTAAAAGCCCTTTTCTTCTGCTTCAAAAGGCCCTTGATGTCACTTGTAATCCATGGCTTGTTGTTAGCATAGCAGCGTACTGTTCTTACTGGAACTACAATGTCCATACAGAAGTTGATGTAGTCAGTAGTGTAGTCAACAACCTCCTCAATGTTCTCACTATATGATCTCTGCAGGATATCCCATTCCGTAGTTTCAAAGCAGTCTCTCAGAGCCTGCTCTGCCTCAAGGGACCACTTCCTGAATGAGCGTGTGGTTGTAGGTAGTTCCCTCACTCTTGGTTTGTAGTGAGGCTGAAGCAGAACCAGGTTATGATCTGCTTTCCCAAGCGCAGGCAGCGGGGTGGCGCTATATGCGTCTTTAACATTTTCATACAGTAGGTCGATAGTCCTATTTCCCCGGGTGTTACAATCCACATACTGGGAGAAGGCAGGTAATGTTTTGTCCAGCGTCACATGGTTAAAGTCTCCAGCGATTAGCACAAGCGCCTCGGGGTGCTATGTTTGTAATTTAGCAACTCCATTAGTTGTAGCCCCCCACCCTAGGGTTTTGTGCTCAACATGTTGAATGTTATGGCCTAATATCCTATTTTCCTTCTTAGTCACTTCCTTCCAATCCATTGCTCTTAGCTTATGTAACATCCAGACACACATTTGCTGTGCTTACCCTGACCATGAGGTCTAATGCAGGCCTACATGAAGTGCATGAACATTTGGCCTGTTACTTAAGTTTGTCTGTCTTGGTATTTTATACGTGTGAAAGAAAAATCCCAGTTTGTTTCAGCCAAAGATACTGGCACAACAATGTGGATTCTTTCCAGACCAGCTCTTTTCCCTGGAGCAGCTGCTGGAGGGTCTACAGGTGTTCTATAGATTTGTAAAAAGCATGTGACTTGGCATGTGTTATGGGAGGAGCTACAGGAATATGGGGTCACTGGGTCGCTCTTGTGTGTCATTCATTCCCTATATGAATGCAGTGAGAGCTTGGTGTGAATTTGAATTTGTTCACGGTGGTTGTTGGGCTCCATTTCTTATCTCTCATTCTGTTGTGGTTTTCGTGGACAGGATATCAAGATGCAGCCCAGGGGATGTTGTCCAGTTGGAGAGGCTAGGGGCAGCAGAGTATTGTCCGTGTCTAGATGTTCCAGTAGGAGTGTCATGTGACTGTGATTGGTATTCCCATGGGAGATTTGAGGTGCAGATTGTGTACTCAGTTCTACAGAGAAATGTTATGTTTTAATACACTCAAGAATGTCACATTGATTAAAGTGTGATGTGGAAGAAAAAAATAGGCTACAATATTAATTATTAATCCAGTTAAAGAGGCTAGAAGTAGAATCGTTGCTTTAGGCGAATGATGATGATGGCGGCCTCATCTGCCTGTGACCTTCGCCATACACTCAGCAATTCACTGTCGAGAGTGAAGCAGTTGGTATGAAGATCAACACCTCCAAATCTGAGGCCAAATATAGATTGCATTGTCCAGGTGAGGGGGGAACAGGTGACTTTAGTGGCGAAGTTCAACAATTTCAGGATCGTGTTAACAAGTGTTGGAAAAACAATATAAAATCGATAAGCAGGTTGGACTGGTGGCACCCGTTCTCGTGGGTAAAGGTGGACCCAAGAAACTTCCAGTTTATCAGTTGATCTACATGGTCATGGGAGTGAGTAGAAGCAGCAGAAATGAGGGATCTCCACAGGGTGACACTTTATGATAGAGTGACATCCTGAATGGTTTAGGAGAACCTTTAGAGTAAAGTCGCTGCTCCTCCCGATTGAGAAGAGCCAGTTGAGGTGGTTTGGGCACCAAAAAGAAGTCCTCTCATCTCGTTGTGTTTGCATGTCAAGCTAGTGTGTGTTTTATCATTTTATTTTTTTTTTTTCTCTTCTCAATCTCTTCCATGGCTGTTCCCTTGTTCACTGATGAGTCGGGTTTGGTTATCGCATTCAATAGTTTTGATTCAATGGTTTCTTCTATTTACATTTCATTTTAACGATTGGCACTCTATTTACTACAATAATTGTACTTTACTTTGGACTTCATGTGTTGTTTTTATATGTCAGTTATTGCAAAATGTACTGTAATAACAGGAAATATATCAAGGCAGCATTCCCCAACCTCTGGCCTGCAGGTGACCCCAGACAAAGACTGTTCTAATGATCGTGGTCACTTCACAGCGGCAGCATCACAGTTGGATCATGGCCGATTCTGGATGACCTCCTTAACGCTCGCTCTGATGATCAAGGAGCAAAGGCATTGACAATCATGCTGGATTCATCTTAACGACAGAACATTCTTGTAATCGCACGGGACGAGCACTCTAATGATCGCACTCGACTAACTGAGGAGGACTAGTGGGTGCAGGGGCAAGGTGAGTCATGAACCCACTGGCCCGTGAAAAACTGGGTCATGCTACCATCAAGGTATTTTAATTATTCTGTGTTCGTGATCTAGGAAGGGCTATGGATGTGTTGGTTTATTTATTTATTTATTTTTATTTTACTGCCACTACAGTAAAAACCTGGTTAATGTTCAGGATGCGTTCCTAACAGACAAAGCACTAAATGAAAGTGTTAAACGGGGTCATTTTAGCACAGAGTAAATAGGAATAGGGGAGTTTAATGTTGTCTATGGTGTCCATGATATGTTTTTTCCAAAATTCCTTAATAGATTGTTTATTTTCAATAAATTGTTAAAATGTGCAACAAAGACAATACGCCATAAAATCTGATTTGACTCCTTGATCCATGGGCTAGATTAACGACGTATTATTGGGTGATAGATAAACTACTTCAACTGGAATGCAAGACTTTAAGTCGGACAAGCGGGTGGGATGACTTGGTGCAATTAGCAATCAGTAGCAACACCTTCAGCTTTTTAAGTTCAGAGTAACACTTTACAGATGGACACAAATGTGTGGTAAACCAATTTCAGAAAACGTTCACAGTGATCCAAGATTTCCTATTAATTTTCCACATCAAAGGTAAGCGATTTTAAAATTTATTTCATTGCTTTCTTAGTTTTGGAGTAATAATACAGCAGCAGTTTTAATTTGAAATCTCCTTTAGTGCCCAAAAGAAGGGTTAAGTGGTCTTTAGCTGCTTTGAATACTGATGCTTGCTTTTCTTCTCGTGATATAAAAGAGCTGTAATAAATAAATCGGTTTCATCAACATTAAATACCACTTCAGGGGGATAATTCCTTTGCTCAATTATGGCATTTGAAGTTATTGGAAATATTATGCACTCGCCACTTCTCCAGTAATATGCATGCTGTGGAAGTTGCTTCGTTTTTTTTAGATATATTGAAATAGCTTCTGCTAGCTGCAACATTTGTACTTGTATCCCCTATTTGTTTCTTAATATGATTAAAAATGGTTCAGGCCTTTTCCATTATTATTGCCTGACTTAATGATATACTGCATTCAGTTTCATCATCAATCCAAATTGTAAGCCATTTTTGTATTTCCTCCAAAATATTGATTACAGCTATATAAACAGGAACCAGTAACCACCACCAACGTGGTCTGGTCACTCTCCTTTGAATTGTGGGAAATTGGGAGGAGTGGGATATTCCGTGTTTTGTGCGAGAATTCTATGGTTGTGCTTCATTTGAAATCCGTGCTTTTCGCTGATCATTTGGGTTTTGTTTGAGCGTATTAGCGTTCTAACGAATCATCATAAATGTAGTGCTTTTTTTAGGGTTTGGAACAAACCACGTTATATTGAATCAGTATTAATCGGGGTCTTATTGTATATAGTCACATTTTACTTTAAAATTCTCTAACACTCAGTTTACATACCATTGACTAGAGAAGTGATTGTGGGAAAAGCAAACTATTAAGAGGTGAGATGTGTCTGAGTCAGAATTTTGCTTGTGTGAAGTTAGCCAAACTTCACAATTGGGTCCACATGGTATGCAGTAACAGATGGAGGTGGTGCTTTGCCCTGAAGTTGATCCTCTAACTCCACATTTTAGAGTGAAAAGAGAACTTTTGCCATTTCTTTCCCTAGGTCTACTGTCCTTCAGTTTGGTTGTACCTGGTCAACTGCTGATATGATTTTTGAGGTCTCCCATGGTGACATGGTAACATGGTAACATAAAATGTCTGCTGTTAGAGATCAGTTTACAGTAGACCCCCACAAAGTCGCGGTTCAGGGTTCACGGACTCAGTCGTTCACGGATTTTTCCATAGAACCTAACTGTTAATTGTTATCCTCCACAATTTTTATTGCTTTTTTCGTGGCAATACTGTGCTTTAGAGAGAACAGAAAGCAACCGCTGAGGGAAACGCGGTTTGGGATGGTGAAAGTAGCCAACCCGAGAGCGTTATTCATTTCTTCTTGCTGCTGATTGATTGATTGATTGCTGCCCTGTGACACATTTTCAGTTGAGTGGGTTTACCACCGTTGAGGGAAACGCCAATCCGAGAGCGTTATTCCTCGTGCTTTCCATTTTGTTACTGTATTCATTTTGTTGCTCTTAAACGCACAAGATGTCGCCGAATCATCCTGCACCTTCTAAGGCTTCTGGCACTGAGCCTAAGCGCCAGAAGTTTAAAACAATCCAGGAGAAGGTTGAACTACAGGATTTGCTCCGGGAACTAAAAAGTTATGCTGCAGTAGCACGCCACTATGGCATTAATGAAAGCACCACATGATACGTAAAGAAGAACGAAGCAGCGATCTAGAGTACCGTATCTGTAAGTTTCTGTGACTGTACCAAAAAGGTAACGACCGTAAGGAATAAAAATATCGTCAGGATGGAATTTGCCTTGGCATTGTGGATCACCGACTGCAGGAAGAAGAACACCCCCTTGGACAGTAACATCATCTGTGAGAAAGCACGGAAATTGTACCAGCAGTTTGCTACAGGAGACAATGTAGCAACTTTCCATCACAATGTTCCTGAAACCTATAAAGAAAAGCCAGCATGAAACCCCAGCAGAAGTAGACCCGTCCAAAGATGCGACAACTCCTGAAGCGCCTGAAGAAGCGGCGCCACCTGAGGAGTTTTAAATTCTCTGCATTGTACTGCACAGCTACTTCATCATCATCATCATCATCAATATCATTCATCATTGGTGAGTACCCATACATTTTACTGTATTTTAATTAAATGAAATTATTATGTATTTACTCTACTTATACTGTAATAAAGAAAATGACAGCGCATACCAAAGAAAACGTGCTTGCATGAATTACACTACGTTTAGCGGTACCATCGGTTTATTTACTTTCTATCACCACGGGACACATAGCAGTACAGTACTGTACAGTAGACGGGTTTACCTTTACATTCTGTTTTTAGGTAATGTATTAATGTATTAAACTGAGTTTGCAATGAAATTAAAGTGCTTTGGGGGCATACTGTATTTAGGGTTGAAACTATAAAAATAGGCATTTAAAAGGCATTTTTTAACCACATCCAAAAGTCACAGTTTTTCACAATTCGCGGGTGCTCTAGGAACTTAACCTCCACAAATTTTGGGGGTGTACTGTAACTGTTTCTACAGTGAAATGTATTGCTTTTACAAAAAATGCCCCACTAGATGGCATCAGTGTCCTTTTGTAGCACTGTCTATGCCCAGCCCTGATATGGTCCGTTTTCTTTGGCCAAGTTTCAGAAGTACAATTTCTGTATAGAGCAGGGGTGCTGCCCCAGCCTTGTTATGGGACACACCCTAGGCAGCAGGGGGTCAGCAAAGAAAAAAAGTTGAGTAAAAATTTTACCATTGGTTTCACTGCTATACGTAAGCCTAACACGATGGTGAATAACTACTTCACAGGTTTGTCCATGGTTACTAAAGTTGAGTTAGTAACCTGACCTAAGCAATCAAACAGTAGAAGACCAGGGGCCTCATGTATAAAATGTTGTGTACGTCCGTTTCCACGCTCACATTGCGATATATAAAAACCAAACTTGGCCTAATGCCATGCATAATTTCACGCCAGGTGAATCCCTTGTGTACACAAGTATTCTGCTCAGTTCTGAAAACTGGCAGCACCCAGCATCAAAGCAGTGCTACTGTTCCTGTGTTGTTTCCCTTTATTTTTTAGATTCAAATCCCTGGCTTTATCAAATACACTGAAATGAACTACATATCATTTCTTTAGTTTAAAGCATCTGATTGTAATCAACCCATAACCATATAATGGTGCACATAATGGCCAAACTATTCCAAATAGTATAGCTGCTTTAGCATTGTTACTCTCAGTGCACCACTGAGCATTTAACCCACTGTATCTGAGTGTGGAATCACAGCTGTACAGCAGCTGATCGGATTATCGGGATACAGCATTTAGCACACGCTGTCTCAGCCAGGCACACAGTTTATTTGAACTACTTTCATACAGTACAGCAAACACTTCAGAACCTTTCCTGTAGGGACCTCACAGTTCAGAAACAGTTTCATCCCAAGAGCTCTAAACACACTTAATTAGTCCATCAAGTGCTCCTGGTAGAACTGTTTGTATTTATTATTACAATTACCTCACTGTAAACTTGCACTACAGTTCTAATATTGCACAACCTGCGACACTTTATAAAGCGCTTATTTACATATGATGACGACTGGCTTCTAAGTCAGTTCAGATTTCCAAGCGCTATCTTCTTGGAGCTCTTATCATCATTTTTAAGATGAAATACAGTAAAGCATGTGTATTAGACAGATAGATACTTTATTAATCCCAGGGGGAAATTCACATACTCCAGCAGTAGCATACTGATAAAGAACAATATTAAATTGAAGAGTGATAAAAATGCAGGTAAAAATTACGTTATACAGATACATTTTAAACTTCATTAAAATAACGTCCAGTTAGATCCATAAATATTTGGACAGAGACAACTTTTTTCTAATTTTGGTTCTGTACATTACCACAATGAATTTTAAATGAAACAACTCAGGTGCAGTTGAAGTGCAGACTTTCAGCTTTAATTCAGTGGGTTGATCAAAAAGATTGCATAAAAATGTGAGGCAACTAAAGCATTTGTTTAACACAATCCCTTCATTTCAGGGACTCAAAAGTAATTGGACAATTGACTCAAAGGCCATTTCATGGGCAGGTGTGGGCAAGTCCGCCGTTATGTCATTATCAGTTAAGCAGATAAAAGGCCTGGAGTTGATTTGAGGTGTGGTGCTTGCAATGGAAGATTTTGCTGTGAACAGACAACATGCGGTCAAAGGAGCTCTCCATGCTGGTGAAAGAAGCCATCCTTAAGCTGCGGAAACAAAAAACACCCATCCGAGATATTGCTACAATATTATGAGTGGCAAAATCTACAGTTTGGTACATCCTGAGAAAGAAAGCAAGCACTGGTGAACTCAGCAACGCAAAAAGACCTGGACGTCTATGGAAGACAACAGTGGTGGATGATCGCAGAATCATTTCCATGGTGAAGAGAAACCCTTTCACAACAGCCAACCAAGTGAACAACACTCTCCAGGGCCTGGTAGGCGTATCGATATCCAAGTCTACCATAAAGAGAAGACTGCTTGAAAGTAAATATAGAGGGTGCACTGCAAGGTGCAGGCCACTCATAAGCCTCAAGAATAGAAAGGCTAGATTGGACTTTGCTAAAGAACATCTAAAAAAGCCAGCACAGTTCTGGAAAAACATTCTTTGGACGGTTGAAACCAAGATCAACCTCTACCAGAATGATGGCAAGAAAAAAGTATGGAGAAGGCGTGGAACAGCTCATTATCCAAAGCATACCACATCATCTGTAAAACACGGTGGAGTCAGGCAGTGTGATGACTTGGGCATGCATGGCTGCCAGTGGCACTGGGACACTAGTGTCTATTGATGACATGACACAGGACAGAAGCAGCCGAATGAATTCTGGGGTGTTCAGAGACATACTGTCTGCTCAAATCCAGCTAAATGAGTCAAATTGATTGGGCGGCGGGCGTTTCATGATACAGATGGACAATGACCCAAAACATACAGCCAAAGCAACCCAGGAGTTTATTAAAGCAAAGAAGTGGAAAATTCTTGAATGGTCAAGTTAGTCACCTGATCTTAACCCAATTGAGCATGCATTTCACTTGTTGAAGACTAAACTTCAGATAGAAAGGCCCACAAACAGCAACTGAAAGCCGCTGCATTAAAGGCCTGGCAGAGCATTAAAAAGGAGGAAACCCAGCATCTGGTGATGTCCATGAGTTCAAGACTTCAGGCTGTCATCGCCAGCAAAGGGGTTTCAACCAAGTATTAGAAAGGAACATTTTATTTCCAATTATTTAATTTGTCCAATTACTTTTGAGCCCCTGAAATAAAGGGATTGTGTTAAACAAATGCTTTAGTTGCCTCACATTTTTATGCAATCGTTTTGTTCAACCCACTGAATTAAAGCTGAAAGTCTGCATTTCAACTGCATCTGAGTTGTTTCATTTAAAATTCATTGTGGTAATGTACAGAACCAAAATTAGAAAAAAGTTGTCTCTCTCCAAATATTATGGACCTAACTGTATATTGCTAATAATTAAACATGTGAGGACACAGTGTCGCAGCGCTAGTGATGAGCTGGCGCCCTGTTCAGGGATTGTTCCTACAGTACCTCGCACTGCATGCTTGCTGGGATTGGTGTGACCCTGGATGAATAGATGGATAGAATAATTAAACACGTACTATGAAGATATTTCAATATTACATAAAAGTTTTGAAGAATCAGCGTTCTCAGCTTACAGATGGCTTGACATCTATTACAGAGCTGATCGTGTGGCGATTGGTTACTTGGAGAAAGAAAAGGAAGGACAGAAATAGGAGGTTAGTACGTTTTGAAAGAGACAGTACTGCTGCAATAAATTATTTCATCGAAGGTCGCACACGGCGCAGCAAGCATCTTGCGGGAGGCAGGAACAATCTCTGGACAGGGCGCCAGCTCGTCACTATCACTGCGCCACTGTGTTCCCATGTTTAATACATGCTTTAATTCTTATCATTATGAAAATAATATCAAGTATTAATATCAGTATTTTAATTATTCACAGGTCACGAATGTAATGGATTCTGTGTCCTGCTGGAAGAAGAGAAAGCCCATTTAAGAAACACGTAGTGATTCACACACACATAGAAGAACATACAGACTACGAAGCATTTAACGTGCTACTTTAGTTACGATGGGATCTGAGAAACTAGTAAATTAAACAATTTTAAGATGATGTTTATGACATTTTACTTTAATGACAAAATAAATAAGTTATTAAAGTGGAAATTTCAAGATTAAAGTTGACATTTGGACATTTTTTTCTGCTGTGTCCCTATTTATTTTTCTTTTCTCTGTACCCTAATAAGCTTCCATATGACACTCAGACGGTGGGCTATGATTCACCTTTTCACAGCAAATTTGATATCTGACCACTTCTTATTTAAGTCGGGCACTTTGCGACTTTCTGAACTTGAATTTTTGAGTTTCTCGGTCACTCTGTTACTCGATCAACTTCCTTTTGTTTATATCACTGCTTAAACAAATAGTACATTTTTCCTTGCCTCCATTTAGTATTCGCTGAAATTCTTTTTTTCCCCCCATGCTTTTGTCATTTCACAGAACACAAAGGGCTATTTATATTGATTTGCATATTCAAAGAGGCGTAATTTTGGGAGGAGTGTGGGAGTGGCAGCAGGTGCATGTACGTGTGTTACTTTTCACATTGACTGGGATTTATGGAGCGGAAGAACGTGGAAGTTGGCATACGCACAGATTTATGCATCTGGATTTTTTTTGTGCGTACGCACATTTCCATTTTTTGTCTGTGCGCCATGTTTTAGTGTGAATTCTACACATGGCGTTATGCATGAGGCCCCAGGAGTTGTAATTGCGTGGATGTGCCAGTAAGAGCGCCATTTGAATGTGATTGCTACCGTCTTATGAGATGTCGAGATTGCTAAGAAGAGGTCTACTCATGTCTACAGAGAAACTTACCTGTTAGTACAAAGAATTTAGCTGTGGAAGAAAAAACAGGGCATTAATATTAATTAACAACTGATGCTCATTTCTCAGCCCCTGCAGCAAGACAAGATGTACTTGTTGATGCTTCTTCAAACAGATACTGAGCAGAGTTCACGTGTGTACTCTCAGCTTGTGTGACTTCTCTTAATTCTGATCCAACATAAAAAACATTGCAGCCTTTTTGCCAGTTTGTGAGTGAGTCCAATTGTTAAGCAGTGTCACCCGTCTGAGAGGAAGGCAGTTTCCAACTCTTAAAACAAAAGGCAGGTTACAGAGTTGAATATAATTTCAGAGTTAATGTAATAGTAGTATGAATGACATTATCATAAGGAATTTTATTTCCACAGAGGGAAGGTTTGGTTTTTAACCTTCAGTCAAAGGCTAAAGCTCAAGGCCTACACTTTAGGTTGAAGTCCAACATGCCATACAATAGAAAACGGACGACATCAGTTTGTACTAACGACATTAATAAAGAGACTGTTCTTCTCTACACTACAACTTTAGAGAGAAAGAGAGGAGGTAGATGGCAGGTGTAAAACAAAGTGCCACTCATGTTTGTTCCATAAGCTGCATGAAGTATATTTAGCATTAGCAAAAGTGGGGTAAATAAATGGACGTCTGTGTTTTTACAAGAATACCTTGAAATCCTGTCACCATTTGGAAAGTCCTCTGCTTGACTAAACTGTGACATCTAGCGGTGAATCCATACAACTACACTCAAAGTACTCTGACAGGTGTTATGAAGATCATCGGTGCCACCTGGAATTCTGTGTCCCTTCTGAGTCCACCCATGCACCCTAAAGTGTGATTGTTACAGATCGTTTCATGCTCGCACATCTCCACGCATCATTTCTCTGATTTAAGCGCAAGCTCATTTCTATGGCTGGAGCAATAGCATGGGAATGCATGCCCCCCATGTGCTGCTTGCAACATGAACACTAGACAGCTACAATTGTTCACATTTTCTTTTAAGAGATTACAGGGGGTCTTCTGTACCAATTTCCTGTCTACTGCGCCCCTCTGTCCTTCCACATTGGAGGGGCACTCATTTGCACAGCTGAGGCTTTGCCCGAGAAATGCAACCCTCCCGTCTGCTGCTTGCAAAGTGTGCACTGGACAGGTGGAGCACCACTATCCAAAATCTATTCATAAAAAAAACTGTAGGGGGTCTTCTATATCACTTCCATGTCTACTGGGCACGGGAGGGGTGCCAGAAGCCGGCATTCATTTTGAGACCCACGACTGATGGACCCCAGAATAGCCTGCAGAAGTGCAGTCAACGTGACTGAACCCCAGCCATTTATGTTTCATGCCTTATTTCATTTTATTTGCGAAATTAGCCTTGTTGTTAATAAACGGGAATCTCGAGGAGACCTCTACACTTCACAGTCCTGTCCTATATATACAGGGTGGTCCAGATCTAATTATGCAGACCCAGATCGTCTGGATGACTTTGACTTACGCGGGGACGATTCCAGTTCGGCGCGAAGACGATTCATCATGTCATCAGTTCGCACACTTCTCGATGGTCCAGGATTTTTCGGGTGATTTTCTATGTAATAAACCTAATACTCGTAAATTACAACGTAATGAAAATTGCATAATTAGATCTGCCTTCTCCCAGTATGTGGACTGCAACACCCGGGGTAACAGGACTATTGACCTACTGTATGCAAATGTTAAAGACTCATATAGCGCCACCCCGCTGCCTGCGCTTGGGAAAGCAGATCATAACCTGGTTCTGCTTCAGCCTCACTATAAACCAAGAGTGAGGGAGCTACCTACAACCACACGCTCATTCAGGAAGTGGTCCCCTGAGGCGGAGCAGGCTCTGAGAGACTGCTTTGGAACTACAGACTGGGATATCCTGCTGGGGTCACATAGGGAGAACATTGAGGAGGTTGTTGACTGCACTACTGACTACATCAACTTCTGTATGGACATTGTAGTCCCAGTAAGAACAGTACGCTGCTATGTTAACAACGAGCCATGGATTACAAGTGACATCAAGGGCCTTTTGAAGCAGAAGAAAAGGGCTTTTAAAGGCGGTGATCAGCATGAGCTCTAGCATGTGCAGAAGGAACTCCGAGTCCAGTTCAGGGCAGCGAAGGAGCACTATAGGAGAAAGCTGGAGCAGAAGTTGCAGAATAACAGCATTAAGGAAATGTAGGATGGGATGAAGATCATCACTGGCTGCAGCTCGAAGCGGGGTGCCACCATTGAGAGAGAAGTGGAGAGAACAAACCAGATGAACAACTTCTTTAACAGGTTTGACCACCCTAACCCACTCTCACCTCGGAGTACTGCATCCTCCATCCATCCTTCTGCTGATGCCAGCATAGGAGGGACATCCCCACCCACAATTACAGCAGCCCAGGTAATCAGAGAGCAGAGGAGACTTCGTGCCAGCAAAGCAGCGGGTCCAGATGGAGTATCGCCACGACTGCTGAAGGCCTGTGCATTGGAACTGGGGAGTCCTCTACAGTGCATCTTCAATCTGAGCTTGGAACAAAGGAGAGTCCCAAGGCTTTGGAAAACATTTTGTATCACGTCCTTGTGAAATGAATGACTTCCAGCCTGTCGCTCTGATGTCACACATGATGAAGACCATGGAGCAGCTGCTGCTTCACCACCTGAGGCCACAGGTCCGCCATGCCCTCGATCCTCTGCAGTTCGCATACGTGAAGAAGGTGGAAGCAGAGGATGCCATCATCTATATGCTACACCGATCCCTCTCCCACTTGGACTATATGCTACACCGATCCCTCTCCCACTTGGACAGAGGCAGTGGTGCTGTAAGAATTATGTTTCTGGACTTCTCTAGCGCCTTCAACACCATCCAACCTCTGCTCCTTGGGGACAAGCTGACAGAGATGGGAGTAGATTCACACCTGGTGGCATGGATCGTGGACTCTCTTACAGACAGACCTCAGTATGTGCGTCTCGGGAACTGCAGGTCTGACATTGTGTTCAGCAATACAGGGGCACCACAGGGGACTGTACTTTCTCCGGTCCTGTTCAGCCTATATACATCAGACTTCAAATACAAGTCGGAGTCCTGCCACGTGCAAAAGTTCACTGACGACACTGTTATCATGGGCTGCATCAGGAGTGGGCAGGAGGAGGAGTATAGGAACCTAATCAAAGACTTTGTTAAATGGTGCGACTCAAACCACTTACACCTGAACACCAGCAAAACCAAGGAGCTGGTAGTGGATTTTAGGAGGCCCAAGTCCCCCCTGGACCCCGTGATCATCAGAGGAGACTGTGTGCAGAGGGTGCAGACCTATAAATAAAGTCATTCAACATAAATACTAGCGTTTGCTTTTGAGTTTAAAACGTTGTAACTATAATTACATAACAATTTAACAAGATTCATAATAAAATAAACTAATTCAATCACATTTTAATTATATAATGGACATTACTTTTAAAGCGCTCCATGTAGCATGTTCTTGCTGTGGCCCTGGAGCTACTGATGGTGTGGACAGGCGCAGCCCCAGTAGTTCTGTGGAGGCCCCCCAAATGACCTTCAAGTCCTGAGCCATGAGCCCCGCCACTCTGCACGACTCTGACCACGTCACTTGTCAACGTTGAATCTTTTTCGTTGCATAAACTGTGCCGTTTTTCAAAAAGAGAAGTAGGACCATCCTGGGGGAAAAAAAACTCATCAAACTGATCAGTATGTGCTTTGGTTCTGCAGCTTCAAAAGACCTGGCTAGACAGGCGAAAGGCAGCGATCGTCTCCAGCAGGGGTCCTCAATCCCGGTCCTGGAGGGCCGCAGTGGCTGCAGGGTTTTGCTCCAACCCAGTTGCTTAATGAGAAGCGCTGACTGCTCAAGTAACACTTCTGCTTCACTTTAGTTGCCTCACCCGTTAAGAGTTTGAACCCTTATTGATTATTTTAGTCTTAAGCAGCTGTATTCTTGGTTTTTAATTGATCCTTATTAGCAAGAACATGCAAATAACAAAAGAGACCAGCATTTCTCCATTGAGCTTGTTACCATTTACACCTCTGTGTATTTATCATGCACTATTGGGTTTAATTTAATATTTGGAAGGAAAACGAAGAGAAAAAAGTGAAGGACTGAGAATCGCTCCTCCATTTTAGCCATCAAATCATTAGGATGATATCATTAGAAAGGGGAAGAAAATCTAAGATATGACATGGCAGAGTCAAAGCACTAACAAGCCATGAAATTAAATTATTGGCAAGGATTGCTTTCTAATTAAGCAACCGGGTTAGAACAAAAACCTGCAGCCACTGCGGCCCTCCAGGACTGGGATTGAGGACCCCTGGTCTCCAGGAACGTGAATGTTGCATTCTCTTACGGTTAGCGGACTCGGGTGAGCTTGGGATGTTTTTTTTTGTTTTTTTTCCAACGGTGCATTACTGAGTGTGAATCATTTTACATTTAACGTGTCAATTTTTCTCAGCCTGCCTGCATCTACAATTCATTCACCTGTTAGTTGCAGTTTTTCACAATCGCTTTGATGCAATTCTCACATCGGAAATGTCATTCTCCCCACTCGTAATGCAGTTCTCAAAAACCGTTGAGGCATTTCTCCTAACACAGATTCACCTGTTCAAAAGCTACTAAAGCAGGGGTTCTTGAACTCCGGCCGGGGGGCCACTGTGGCTTCAGGTTTTTGTTTCAACCAGATTCATAATTGGTGATAGCGATTGATAACACTGATCTCGTTTGCCATTTTTTCTCTCTCTTATTCTACACTAGCTGAAATACCCAGCGTTACCTGGGAAGAAAATTATTATTTTTTTAATTATTTGAGAAAAATATAATAAAAAAACACAACTTTAAAAATAAAAATAAATTAACAAACAATACTCACTAATGTGCGGTCTTATGCTCCAAATCGGCCAGCTCTATTTAATTTCAAAAGCAACGGGGTACGGTGGCACTCAAACATAAAGAATGCTGGCAGTCACCTCCAGTTCGCCCTCTGGTGGTCGTTCTGAGTGTCAACTGGATGATATATAAGACCGCAAGATCGCCCCCCACTCTACCCAGAAGGGGGTGGGGTTAGGGTTAGGGTTGATTTCACCCTACAGTATTATTGGTCGACCATTGAGGAACATGTGTACCAAGCTTCATGAAAATCTCTCCAGCCGTTTGGGAGTTATGCTGGAACATACTCACACATTGACTTTATATATATATATATATATATATATATACACACATACATACATACATACATACATATACATAGATAGATTCAGAAAAGCACAGCAGCATGATTTTTACATTTATAAGTCATTTCGAAATATTTCTGCTTTTGCAATAGATTTAAAGGCTTAACTCTCTTTTGTTGATTTCATTATTTTGCGCCCTCTTTCTGTGCAGTTTGCTCTCTTCATTGTATCTCAATAGTGACAATAAAAAGCGAGCAGCGCAGACACCTGCACCAAAGACACTGAATAATCAAAGGCTGCAACTACTAATTAGTAAATAATGGATTAAATAATTAGAAAACATATGAAAAAGTAGATTAAGCTGAAAATATTGTTAAAAGGAAAAAAACATTATTCCTTTATAACTGCTTAGTACATAATAATAATAATAATAATAATAATAATAATAATAATAAATAATAATAATAATAATAATAATAATAATAGAAATCTATTATAAAAAAAAAATCTTGGAAGGAGACGAGATGTGATTTTCTTGGAGAGACACGTAAAACGCCCGTAAGACGAGCCTTTGTGCCAAGAGATTTAACCACGCCTGGTGCCGGAAATAAAAGACAAAGAGTAGATGACAAAGTAGAACATCGTAAAGAATTCAAAAACGTTGGCGCGATACACATGCAGAGCAGGTTAGAGATAATGGAAGTACGAAAATTCGAAAGTCTCAAAAAAAGGATAATAAAGATCACATTAGCGCTAATAAATGGAAATCATTACTTGGTGAAATAATGGAACAGCGAAAAGAGATCGAATATATTGTTGGAATTTAAACTTTAAGTCGGAGACTTGTAGATCGTTTAATTCATGTTACCATCAGGGGAAAAAAAAAAGTAGTGTTTCTTCAAATGAAGAGGCGTATCCATGAGAATTAAAAGATTTGTTGTTTGGTGAAAGTGAAACCCCGAGAGCCCTGCAAGACAAGAGCTTATGCAAAGAGATTTGGAAAAGTCCTGCCCACATAACCACACACACGGTTCAGTCATTTCTCATTTGTGTGAATGCTATTGTCAGACACATTTCTTGTAGAGAGAAAGAAACGATATTCACTCACGGGCAGTTATAC
>JANRMT010061414.1:27549903-27563669 GCA_026402145.1 Polypterus bichir lapradei
AAAAACATCTGAAAATATTTCTAATAAAGTTTTGGTATCAGGCGTGGCGTCAGCAGAAGCTGTAACGCTCCACCTGAGAGAAAAACTGTAAGGCTAGTCGCCAGCATTCAGACATCAATTCTGATTGCTTCACAGCCGAACAGGACACGGTGACAAAAATGAAAGAAAAAGAAGAGAGAAAAGGAGGAGATGGAGGTAAAGGGGGAAGGGGGGATTTTCGTATAGAATAAACAATAAATGAACCAGAATCCGCTTCTAGACCTGCAGAAAAAGAGGGGAAAAAAAAAACACAAGACAAAAACATTGATGCATCAGCTACATGAAGATATATAAAAGTAAAAATGTTTGCTAACAATCACACAGTAATTATTACTAAGGCATTTAGGGCCAACCACAGCCTTAGGTCATGTGCTGAAGATGTCCAAGTCATACCTATGAAAGCACCGTGTGAGCACCTGTGTGCGTACGTACGCTTGTATGTGTAAGGTTTCTCTGTAGGAGCGTCCAATAGTGAGTGTGAAGGGCCACAGACCTGCCCAAAAACGTGCGGAAGACGGAGGGAGTTCCAAGCCCAGAAATCCAGTGGTCACCCCAGAGCGCGGAGACCCCAGGGAGACCGTCACCAGAGAAGCCCCAACCCCCCCTCGAGAGGCGCAGAGGATCACCCCGGGGGGCCACAACCAGCAACCTGCAGAGTCCCGGGAGATATCAACGGCTAGCCCCCAGGCCCGCCCGTAGCCGCTCACCCCGGAGCCGGCCGGGCCCGGAACCCAGCAGTCCGGGACACAAGGGCGACCCACCCCGCCGAGGACCCAACAGAGCCCAGGGACCCAGATCCCACCAGGCAGCCACCGGGAGCGACCAGACAGATGTTTAAAAAAAAAAAAAAAAAAAAAGTGGCAGGGGGAGGGTAGGCGAAGATGTTGTAGCATTGCCAGATGTCCCAGGAGAGGGGAGGAGTCCAAAACCCCACCTGACATATACAGTCACACACAAACACAGTCATACACTCCCTCCCTCATGCTCTCACATACACATACAACCCAAGACTTACAAGGATGTACGCCAGACACCCATTCACACTCCCCATACACACCCTACTAACTCTGGTCTGGGTGCTGCCGTACCGAGGGCACAACCATTCCTGGACGCCAGAGTTAGCCCCGTTCCGCTGGGGTAATAATGAGCAGGCACCCCCGTCCAACGCAGAGCAAAGCAACCCACCACTCCAGACCACAGGCAGACGGCCAGCTCCCACTCCTAGCCTCCAGCCCCGGGCAGCTAACTGAGAACAGAGGTGTAATAAGACCTCTAGTCTCCCTCCGCCGGCTCCAATGTAATGTTAATGTGTGTTGATAATGTGCATTTTGTGGTTGAGGGGGCGTGGGCAGTGCTGGCATCATGTGGCCTACACCAGCTGATGCCAACACACAGCCCCACTTCCCCCCCAAAACCCTCCGTGACTAGGTGCAGTTTAAAATTGGAAGTGGGCACTGGCACTCGGAGTGAGGCTGGAATTTCCCCCCACCGGATGCCGTTGAGTGTGCTCACTCCCAAGACCCTGAGTGTGCATTTGTGTGAAATGTTGTTTGTGGAAGTGTTTAATGTGCAAATAAAATTGGGGGGTAGGCTGCCACAGGACTGCGGAAATGGGATCCATACCCGCACCCCCTGACTTACCCACACCCCAAGGCCCTATGTGCATATTTGTGTGATGATGTGAAGGAGCAGGAGGAGGGAAATGTCTGAGGATGGGGAGGAACGGCTGAGGGGCCTGAGCCCTCCAGGGAGCCAGCTCCCCTACTGGCCCCAATAGGCACCTCCGTTCCCAAAATCCACCTGGGGCGTGGAGGCCCCAGCCCATCTAGCCACGGCCCAAAGCAGCAGCATCACAGAGCCCCACGGAGTCTGAGGCCACCAACCCACACCACCCCAGCAGAGTATTTACTCCCATCCCCACATTTACTCAACATTCAGACTAAGTAAGACATAAGACACCCAGGTAAAGCTGGACCCCCCCCCTCCCGGACATCCCCCTCCCCCATGGCGGAGCCAGGACCCGGCACCGCCGCATGTTCCGGCCCTCTTCCCGGCAGCGTACATGCCAGGACCCAATCCCCAAAGCCCCACCCAGACCCCCATCCGGGGACGGCCGCCCCCAAACCCCAAGCCACCAGGCCCCCACCCAGACCCACCCAGGGGCGATGCAGCCACCAGGCAGTGACCCGCAGCCACCGTCAAGACCCCCCAAGGTCCCACACACAACTACCAGAAGTCCACCCCCCGAGGCAACCCAAGCACCACCAGAGTGGGGCAGCAGCCCCCCAGCCCAAGACCCCCCTAGTGAACCCACCCCCAGGGATCCTCCAGACACTCTAAGCTCAGACTCTCCGCCACATCAACCACAGCATCCCGCAGGACAATATCAATGACCCTCCATCATCGCTATGTGATGGAACCGATCAAAGGAGCCCAGAGAGATTGATTTGAAGTGGAGGCAGAGGCTGTCTCAAGTGTAATATGATCCAATAAAAGATTTCTATACTGGTTAATGCAAAGATTATCTTTGTTTTTCCAGTTTAAGAGGATAGTTTTCTTAGCGATGCATATAGCAGTGAGAACTACGTGAACCAAATTTGTTTCAATCGGGACATCCTCTAGGTTCCCCAGCAGGCAAAATGAGGGGGAAGTTGGGATATCACATTTCAGACACTTTGACAGGTCTTCACATACTCCATACCAGAATCCCTGAACAGGTGGACATGACCACAGTGCGTGGATATAACTGTCAGGAATGTTGTCTGTGCAGTGTGTGCAGGTGTCAGATGGCACAAATCCCATCCTGAACATCCGATGACCTGTATAGTGTACTCTGTGTAGAATTTTGTATTGAATTAATTGTAAATTGGGGTTTCTGATCGTTTTAAAAGTTTTTAAACAAGTTTGGGACCAGAAAGTCTGGTCAAAGCTAACTAATAGATCCGCCTCCCATTTACCTATAGGAATTGCTATTGTATCATCTATTTTGGTCAATGTTTTATATACTTTAGACAGTAATTTGGGGTGTTTGAGATTACAGAAGTCTAATACCCTTGATGGTGTTTGTAATTCTACTTTATTAAGCTTAAATTTTTCTTTAACTACTGATTTAATTTGGAGATATTCTAAAAAATTTATTCTTGTCTATCCCAAATTGGGAGACTATTCTGTTAAATGGAGTGAAATCCAATCCTTCAAATATGTGTTCCATGTATAGAACTCCTTTACTTTTCCAGTATGGGAAGTTCATCATTTTATTGTTTTGCAATATGTCAGGATTATTCCAGATGGGTGTGCGTCTGCATGGAATTAGTTAAGACTCTGTCATTTTTAGATATTCCCACCATGCTGTCAGTGAGGTGCTAATATTAATACTTTTAAAGCTTTCATGCTTTCTTATTTTTGAGCTAATAAACGGTAGGTCCGAAAGCTCTATAGTATTGCAAAGTGTCTGTTCTACATCTAACCAGGACTCATCCAGCGGGTTATGTTGCAACCATCTTGGTATATATTGGAGCCTGTTGGCTAAGAAATAATGATAGAAGTTGTACTTCATGTCCTGACTGCCAGATTCTCTCCGCTTATAAGCCTCCTCGGGCTCCCCTTTGTCCTATGCCTATTTTGGAAGTCCCCTTTCAATGGGTGGGATTAGATATTGTAGGCCCTCTACCTAAGGCTAAAAATGGATATCAATATATGCTGGTGTTGGTTGACTATACAACGCAATATCCAGAAGTGGCTGCTTTGAAAAAAGCCAATTCCTCCACTGTAGCCAAAGCTCTGTGCGAGATTTTCACTCGTATTGGCATCCCTAAAGAAATTTTAACTGATCAGGACACACCTTTTACTTCTCGCATGATGAAACAATTGTGTGACAGCTTTGCTATTAAGAAATTGAGTACCACTTTTTACCATCCACCGACGAATGGTTTGACTGAACAATTTAACAAGACTTTAAAACAGATGATCAGGTAAGTCGCTCATAATGATCCTACATCCTGGGATTCTGTCCTGCCTTTTGTTATGTTCGCGGTGCGGGAATCGCTGCAGGCAGCCACTAGCTTGAGTCCGTTCGAGTTGTTATTTGGCAGGCGCCTGCGAGGCATCCTGGATGTTGTACGAGAGGAATGGATAGGAATCGAGACAACAGCTCATGGACTGAGCTTTGCAGATCGGGTAATTTCGTTGCAAGACAGAATGTTTAAGCTTTCTTCTATCGCTGTGGAGGATTAGCGATGTGAGCAGGAAACTCTAACGTCTTTACGATAGGCGCTATAAGCTCCGTGAATTCTAACCTGGTGATCGTCTTTTGGTACTGATTCCGTCTGACCCGCAGAAATTCCTAGCTAAATGGCAGGGCCCTGCCATTATTGAGGAGCGTATGGGACCGGTGAATTACAAGGTTAGAATACCAGGCTGGCGCAAACCATTCCAGATATTTTACATGTTAATCTATTGAAGGAGTGGCATGACCTGCAGAGGGCGTACACTTCCTTGGCTGCTGTCTCTCAGACCGATGTTGCCATTGGTAACAATTTGACTGACTCACAAAAGACAGAATTGTTATCTTTGAACGGAACACTGATGTTTTTTCGGACTTGCCAGGTGTGACTAACCTTGCAGAACATAAAATCACCCGTATCGAATTCCAGAAGCATGACGGAATATTGTGCGCGAGGAAGTCAAGAAGATGCTGGCATTGGGTATAATTTGTGAAAGTAAAAGTGACTGGTACAGTCCGGTCGTATTAGTCCCAAAGCAAGATGGTTCGGCTCGCTTCTGTATCGATTTCAGGCGCTTAAATAAGGTCTCTAAATTTGATGCTTATCCAATACCCCGTGTTGACGAGCTGTTGGAAAAACTGGGTCAGGCAACCTATATCTCCATGCTAGATCTCACGAAAGGTTACTGGCAGGTGCCTCTTTAGGCTGATAGTTGTGAGAAAACAGCATTTGCGACTCCTGACGGACTTTATGAATTTATGAGACTACCGTTTGGTCTTCATAGGGTACCTCTAACTTTCCAGCATATGATAGATCAGATCTTGCGTCCTCATTCTGAATATTCTGGGGCATAGCTTAATGATGTCGTGATTTTCAGCAATGATTGACATACGCATTTAGAACGTCTTCAGGCTGTCCTTGAAAGCTTGAGACAGGCTGGCTTGACAGCTAACCCTAAAAAGTGTAAATTGGATATGTCTGAGACTCATTATTTGGGTTATTCCATGGGCAGGGGTTTACTTCGGCCACAGTTTAGAAAAGTGGAAGAGATGCTTGCTTACCCATGTCAAGAAACGCAGAAACAGGTACGCGCCTTTCTGGGGCTTGCTGGTTATTACAGAAGATTCATCACTGACTTTGCAAATAGGGCTGCTCCTCTTTCAGAACTTACTAGAGGTAGGAAAAGTAGCCCTATTTTATGGACAGAAATTTGTGAACGTTCCTTTTGTGATTTGAAAACTGCTTTGTCTTCTTATCCGGTTTTGCGGAATCCCGACTTCTCTAAAGATTTTGTTCTACACATGGACGCAAGTGCATTTGGTGTAGGCGCCGTCCTGTCCCAGGTTTTTGATGGGGAAGAGCACCCTATCACATAATTGAGTAGGAAATTGCTTCCTAGGGAACGCAATTATTCGACTATTGAGAAAGAATGCTTGGCGATTAAATGGGCTGTGGAAGCACTTCGTTATTACTTATGGAGTGGAAATTTCACATTAGTGACAGATCACGCTCCACTTCAGCGGTTATACCGTCAGAAAGATACAAACTCTTGTCTCACAAGATTGGTTTTGGGCTTACAACCTTACAGTTTTACAGTCAGGCATCGACCTGGCTCTGAACATGTCAATGCTGATGTCCTGTCACGCCTGTTTGAATCTGGTTTGGAAAGTTGCTTGATTCACGAAAATGTGAATAAAGCTGACGGAGGGGGTGTGAGCTGAGGGGGCTGAACGCACCCCTAGAGGATACAGATGTTTCTGGGAAAACCTCTGCCAAAAACGCTGACAGACTACCTTCACAGTGCTCCCTTACTTGCGGGCTGCTTCCCGCACGGTACTCTACATACTTAAAAGGTTGATCGGTCGGTCGCCCTGTCTGTCTGTCTGAAAGAGAGACAAATGTTCATTTGCAGTGTTTGAATAAAGTTCCTGTCTGTACAACCTCCTGTGTTTCTGTGCAAATCTGTGACCCAAGCGTGACAGCCTCTTCATTGGGATGAAACATTTGGGAAATGGGATGTGTGGGCCTCACTGCTAAGACTGTTGTCCATGTGACCTGGCTTCAAGATAAGCATTGGAAAAATGAATGAATTTTGGAAAAACTGAAGCAGTGCTTAAATGTTGGCAGGCAGTGTTGTGTAGGCTTTGGACTAGAAACCCTGAGGTTGGTGAGTTCAAATCCAGATAAACACACTGGTGTTAAAAAAAAAAACAAATAAAACAAGGTTACACCTTGGCTGATGAAGGGGCATTAGCTGCCTCGAAAGCTTGCATTTGTAATCTATTTAGTTAGCCAATAAGAGGTGTCATTTCAGCCTACTTTCTCCTGTATTAATCTATGGCTAACACGGTACAACACTCTACTGCTAGAGATAAACACACTGTAACCCTGAGCAAGTCACTTCACCATCTCCAATTAGAAGAAAACAAAAAAGAAATAACTAATTATATCTCAAATATTGTAAGTCACCTTGGATAAAAACATCTGCCAAATAAACCATTTTGTTAAAAAAAATCCTTTAAAGAAAGAAACTAACAGAGTAAACAACCACTTTCCAGTTAAAAAGCGGTATCTTTGTAGGCACACGGTGCAGTGTTTGATGAAGGTGCTAAGAAACAAATGTGTAGGCTGACCCAAAGCAAAAACAAACAGAAACAGCTGTGTGTAGAGGGAATAAACCTGGGCAAGGGACAACCAAACCAAAAAGACAAAAGCAGCAGTACATGTGGCAATTTAACCTGCAAATCTTACACCAGGGCAAACACGAGTATAGCAACAAAACACAAGGTGGTCCTCCTGTGTCGTCAACATCTCTCCCAGGTAGAAATTTCACAGGTGGCTACAGTTTTTCTGCAGGAGCATAAACAGGAAAGAAATGCAGTGGTCAGCCACGAAAACAGAGTACAATAAACGAGAAATACATCAAGTTTACTCCCCGGTGTTCAGCTCGACTAACAAAAACCAATGGGACCCTGGTATACCCTTCTATAGTCCAGAGAAGCCTGATCGGCAGTGGAAGAGTTACAACCAAATAAACAAACCATTTTGCCTTTGGCAATGCTGGTAATTAAATTAAATAACTTGACAGGCTCCTACCTTATTTTCCATACTGTAGAAGGTGGTCTCCAGCTATTAGACCTGTAATAAGGTAACTGAAGTACACTCATTTTAAGAAACCAAATAATATCATTTACAGATAAACACAAGGATTATAGAATTACAGTATGGCAAATGAACATGAGGGTAAATCAAAAAGTAAAATCAATTTGAAAAAACTACTGACGTTCACAATGACTCATGGACAGTTCCAACGTGCACAGTGCTCTGCCAGCCGAACTAACATGGATGCTCAGCTACAGGCTTGCACAATTGATGAAAGAGGCACTGCAATGAGATGTATTTGCATAGAGGAAGTGAAACCTGCTGAAATTCCACCAAAATATGTTAGCTTATTAAGATCAAGAACTGTTCGTGGTACCCATCTTGTTCAAACTTTACGGTACCCAAGTCATCATACACAATGGAATGGGCAGATCCTTGGCAGACATGCAAATGTGCAGCACCAACGTAATCTGTCGCTCTTCTCTGATGTAGGCTTTCAATATGTCAGCGTGGACTTGTGTGGACAATGTTGAAAGTCAACTAAATCCACTTGTCCTTCACCATTTTAAACCTTTTTATCCAATCACAAACTTTGTTCCATACTAAGCCAACATCCTTTGGTGAATCTCCGCAGATTTTACTCCCTCTACCCAAAGCAACCTTCGGTGTACATAGACATAGAAAACTGGATGCCAGACAAGCGGGTAATTTACTGGCTATTAAGAGTTCTCATTTTGTTGGCACAGATAGTTTTATGATAACAAGTCTTTAAGGATGAGGCCCAGTGTTGTGTGTAGTTGTTGTTCCAGATTTGCATTGGAGTGAACTCTCTTACATTGCAATGTGGTCCTTTGTGTTTGTGGAGTCCTCTGCAGCTTCATAGGGAAAAGTCCTCCTCTTTCTGGCACTAGAGTTTAAATGCTGAAATTCCCTTCTTAAACTAATGGCTGTTTCTCATTCTTGGCCCAGGACTTCGCAGAGTGCATCTCATCTTTCAGCTCTCCAAAGAGTGGCTCATCAGCTTTTAGGTTTCAGAGAGTAGTTAGTTTTAAAGGAGGATGTAACCTCTAACAATTGGATACAGGTCATTTCCAGCTACAGAACCAGTGCCCACTCATAGGTACATTACTTCATCATCCAAGTTGCTACTCATTGAAGTGAAGCTCTTTGTTCAAACCTAGGTGTCCATTTGGTGCCTGCACATCTCAAGGAGTTGGCAGAGACATCAGTTCAATTCTGATTTACACCTTTGTTTTTGGGTGAAGTGCAGGGCCGACTAGGAATGTTACAAGCTGCAGTCAAGTCATTTTCTCAGGAACAGAGGTTGGGGATGGAGCTGCTTTTTGTCATCACTGTTAAATCCACATTCTTGACTGGCCTTGTATTTCACAAAAATATTTTGTTAAACAGGCATTGTCTACTTTGTCCTACGCTTGAAATAAAACCAAATAACTCCTCATACTGTACATTTAAAAACACAAGGATGAATGAGCAGAAAAATGGCAGAAGGTGCTCGGAATGACTTTTAATTGAACTGAAATTTAAAATGTTTGGCTCTAACAGAAGGCAGTTTGCCTACTGAAGGGATGTAGAACAGTACATGGATAAATGCGGGCAAAACACGGTGGAGGCACCTTAAAGGTTTGGGGATGTGTTTCAACAAATTAAATGGCTCCTTCACTGCTGAGGTACAGAAGATTATTTTCCATCATACAGTACCATTAGGGAGGCTTCATCCCACAGCATGGCAATGAACCAAACTCAGAACCAAAACCATTAAAACTATTGGCAGCAAGAGGGGGAACAGAGAATCTTGCAGCAGCTAGTACGACTGCCTCAAAGCCCCGATTACATCATCAAGTCAGTATGGGATTACTTGCAGAGACAGAAGTGAGTAAAACAAAGTCTGCATTGGAACTGTGGCAAATTCTCCAAGAAGCTTGTAGCAACCTACCACTTGGGTACCCTCTGAAACTACATGCAAGTGTGTGCCTAAGACAACGCTGCTGTTTTTAAAGGAAAAGCTGGTCAAGCAAAAGCTGGTCTTCTGTTCACTGCACTTTCTATGAAGTCTTGAGTCAAGAAAAAAATTATTCACTGCAGTATCTGTGAAAGCACTCCCGCTCTACAGCATTTCACGCACAGTACTATATGAGCCTCAAAGTGCGCTAAGTTCTGCAGAACACACTAATTGTGCATTTGGAACACAGCCTAATACGACTGAAATGAACGTTACTTGTGTGGCTTCAAAAGATGTTAACTGATTATTATTAGCTGGCTTCGTTTAGACTGCAATGTCTGGTTTCCTAATTCAGATGTGAAATTATAGTATTTAAGTGTTTAAAGCAAAACTGTTTATTAGGCCAGGGTGTCTCAAATATTTGTTTTGTTATGCAGTTTTATTAAATTGTGGCATCTGTTTAGCTATTTAATATACTGCTTATTTTTCTTTTACCTTAATTATGATAGAATGTCAATTTATGACGCTCATGTCCAGTTCTTTTGGACAGTAGTTCGTGTTTTGAATAACTAGTCTATGTGCTGGCCTCTCTTATGTACTCTCCTTTGAGCATGAACCATTCAACATACATGTCGAATTATCCAAGCTATACAGGTAAATCCACCTTTATGCTTTAAAAAAAAAGATTATGACGCTATGCAACACACAGGACTTTCTTCTACATTCAAGTTTATGCCTCCTGGTCCATAGAGTCCAGAAATGGATATATATATAGATTTTTTTTTTTTTTTTTTGAAGTTTAGTGATTAGAGATAGACAACATGGAACAAATTAAACATAAAACATTTAGTAATATTTTTAAAGCTAAACAAAATGCACTAAATGATTTGAAAATTTATTCTAATATGATATTGCCAGCTGACAAAAGGGATGCAATTGTAGTTATGGATTTATCCCTCTATATAAAGGAGGGTTGCATGCAATTAAGTGACACTTCATGTTACGAGTTACTTAAGAGAGATCCTACACCTCATATTTCTTCTCTGATTAATTCTATGACCAATCAAGCCATTGTTGGCTAATACGATTATAGAAAAAAATGCAAAATGTTTATATAATTTACATCCCAATCTTTTAACTGTTACCTAAAATACATTAAGAATCTCGAGAACCCTCCTGGCTGCCCTATAGTTTCTGCCGTGAATTCCTTTTTACAGCAGTTAACTCAATTTACTGATTTTCATATTTTATCATTTGTGTCATTGTCATGTTCTTATGTTAGAGATTCTGCACACTTCATTTGATTATTACAGAATATAGGATATGAAGATGGCCTTGTTATGGCCACCATGGATATTACTTCACTGTATACTAATATCCCTCAAGATGCTGCTCTTCACATAATCCCTGCTACCCTTTTACAACTATCGGCCTCTATCAAAATAATATGATTGATTTTGTTAGGTTCTGCATACCCTTCTGTGCAACTCTATTTATGTTATATATACACACATACACAATATTCTTCATAAGAGAATTAAAAACTAATTTTCAAATGTCATAGCCACATTAGGTCCATTCAAAATGAATATACCTTTCAGACATTTTCTCTTACAACTATCAATATTTAAAAATGTGATCAACGGCCCAACCATAGCCCAGATATCACATATTCCAAATTCTCTATTATTACAAGGGGCAGTTATTGTTAAGCCATCCAACAGTAATTTAAACAGTCCTTAGGGTATCTCTCAAAGTCCAGTACAAGTCCAAACTCAAATGCTAGCTTCTATGTTTAACAATTCAATTCCTACAAAATGTGCATTTAATTCTAAATGAAAAATGATTTAAATGAAGGAATAGTGCACGGATATGCAAAAAAATTCTGTTGCTGGTGGATGATGGAGCAGATTACAAAACTGCATGAGAAGAATACGTAGCACACTCATTTTTGTATAACAAACACACACTGGTTTTTGCTTTTTAAAAAATGAAACCATGCATTATAAAATTCTCCAGAGGCCATCAATTATAAAATTATCAACTTTAATCAGTTTTAAAAGTTTCACAAGAAGTTTCACACTTAGAAGGGAATTTTGCCTTTTGAAAGTCTTCAAGAATATAATTTGTGTATATACATTTTCTTGCAATTATATCAGATGCAAAGTACCTGAATAAAAGCATATGATACTGTAATATAACTTAAAAAAATGAATGCAAAAAATACAAAATTAAATGTAAACCAAGTTTATTTTGCTCTTAAGTAGTGTTCTTGAAGCACTACAGCATGGTAAACAATGTAAATTAGTACAAGTCATCTCAAAAGCCATCAGAATTAACATGAGTTGTTATAAAGATGCGGCCTATGCTAATCGATAAATATTTTTAACCACTTTCACTTCGAATTAATGAAGGCTCACAAATGAGCAACACTCCTCATTGAGGAAAACAAAAGCTGTTGTCGACAACGCGACAGCGCACACACACACACACACACACACACCCCCAAACACGCACAAAAAAGTAAAAATAACTCAACTGTTGTGTTCCCGAGCTTTTAACGATGCTTTACAATGGGATGATATGCACATAATCCTGCTGCAAAAAAATGTGTCTAGCAAGAAAATCAATGGTAATTTAGTCAAGAACAACCATTCAAACCAAACCTAACTCTACACTGTTGACAAAAAGCAGCATCTTTAACCCACACTTCCTTGCATTGATTCTTCAAGACTGTGTGATACATCTGTAGTATCCCACCAAAAATTGGTTATCAGCAATAGAATAGTTTTAGAAGCCATTTTGCAGAGGCCTTTACACATACAAGTTTACACAATAGCTTCTCTTGCCTAAAAAAATAAAAATGGGCAAGAAATTTAAAATGCTTTATTTCTTACAACCTCATGCAGATCTAAATTAAGATGACCAAACATAAGCTTTAACAATGGAAAGATATTACACAAGAAAGTTTTCATACAAAACGCATACTAAGTAAAAAGGGCCACTATGTGACACAGTATAATTTACATATTGGCATTGTTTTGGTCAACAAATACCCAAGTGCAGTTCACTTCTGAACGCGAACAATTTAGAAGTAATCTGACAAAACTTGGCTTGGTATATGATTTTTCAATCACACATTTCTTCTGGAATTTCATGTGGATTTAATATTCCAGGCACAGACATCTGTAACTTGTGTTTTTCTTCCTGCGCTTGTCGTAGGGAAGCTTCTCTTTCTTCCAAGAAGAGGTCAGATGTGTCTTCACCAGCAAACTCCTTTATAAAAATATAAACTCAAACTTAGTGCAAAAGAAACAGTCAGGAAAATGTGCTTATTAAATTACAATAAGACCATTGAAATGGAAAACACTAACAAAGTGAGAAAGTACATTTTTCCTCATGATGAGATTTGAAATTGATTTAAAAAGCTATGAATTTCAATTCAGTTAATCATATAAAACCACACTGAACACAAAAATCACAAGTGGCTTTCATGCAAAACACAAATCTGTTACAAGAATATCACAAAAACTACTTAGTACAGTAAACTTGAACACTCTTTGATTAATGCATTACAATGCTTCACAGATAAGGTCTACAAATTCAAGTTTAACATGCAGTTGGATGCAGTTTCCAGCACAATTTTTGATAAATTACCACCTAGTTTCTTTTTGGTCAAATAAAACATGCCACATTTCAAACTGAATCACAGAATAACATTGTGTCTTTTCTGTTTGTAGCATGCTTGTAACTCTGATGCAGCTCAACTAAATCTATAAGTAAAGGAATATAAATCAGAGAAAAGTTAGAAGAGCCAAGTTTTAGAATTAGCTTAATTCATGTCATACAGAATGTTTTAAGAATCTAGAGGACACATGGATTAGAGTATATACAGTAATCCCTCGCTATATCGCGCTTCGACTTTCGCGGCTTCACTCTATCGCGGATTTTATATGAAAGCATAACTAAATATATAACGCGGATTTTTCGCTGCTTCACGGGTTCTGCGGACAATGTGTCTTTTTACTTCCTGTATATGCTTCCTCAGTTGGTTTGCCCAGTTGATTTCATACAAGGGACGCTATTGGCGGATGGCTGAGAAGCTAACCAATCAGAGCATGCAGTTAAGTTCTCCTGACTGAGAAGCTAACCAATCAGAGCACACAGGAGCTATGCAGTGTTAACCAGGAAGTCTCATCTCGCTCATTCAGCATCAACGTGCTTCGCTGTGTAAAGAGTTGTGCTCTTTAGTGTTTATCTTTGTGCATAGTCAAGCCCTTCATTATGGCTCCAAAACAATCTGCTACTGCTTCAGGGGCCGTGCCCAAGCGCAAGAAGAAGATGTTAACGATTGCCGAAAAGGTAAACGTTTTGGATTTGTTGAAGGCTACGATTCTTTTTATTTAAAAAGTAGGAAAGGAATATAAGATCTACGGCTGCAG
>JANRMT010061414.1:27564069-27582490 GCA_026402145.1 Polypterus bichir lapradei
ATATAAAAATAACCATACAAACATATGGTTTCTACTTCGCGGATTTTTTACCTATCGCGGGGGGGTCTGGAACGCAACCCCCGCGATGGAGGAGGGATTACTGTACTGCCTAATGTGCATGACCTTAACACTAGAATTACCAGAGCCAACAGAAAAACTTGTAAATCCGGCCCACCTTAAATCCCTTCACACCTCTCTATCAGCCTCGTTTGTCTTCTAAATGTGTTGATAAGCCCAAGCAGCCTGCTAGACCATACCCTCCACTGCCTCAGAACGGGCAAGAAGTTCTCCCAGTTCCTGCCTTGATTATCTGGGAGTGAGCTACCCAGAATTCTAAGGGGAAATAGTTCGATGTGTGTTTCGTGTCTACGACAATCTATGCAAACACATTGTTAAAACAGAAACGTTTTCATGTTTTAGTAATAAATAACAAAATGTAGACATGAACTATATGATGTGTGGCTGAAGGCCAAATATCAAATAAACACTTTCATAAAAGGTGCAAGTACAATACAACAGCTTCTGTGGTGCTGTGGTTAGAAATGCCGACTTATAATCTGGAGGTCGCAAGTTCAAAACCAGCTCCCCGGAAAATTTACAAGAGTAGTGAGTTGCTCTTATTGTAAATATTATACAATAAAAACATACATTTGATTAAAAGTGGGGAAAAAAAACCCAACACCACCCCAATTTTTACAAGTACTATAAATGTGCACTGGCTGTTACAGACAAATATCAAATGTATGTTTTTATTGTATAATATTAACAAATAAGAGCAGCTCACTACTCTAAATGGTAAGTTTTCCGGGGTGATGGTTCTGAACTCACAACCTCCAGATTATAAGTCGGCAGTTCTAACCATAGAACCACAGAAGGTGTTGTATTGTACTTGCACCTTTTGTGAAAGTGTTTATTTGATATTTGGTCATCAGCCTTCAGCCACGCATCATATAGTTCATGTTTATATTTTGTTATTTATAACTAAAACATGAAAAACGTTTGTTTTAACGATGTTTTTACATAGATTGTTGTAGACAAACACATAAAATGATTTCCCCTTAGAATTCTGGGTAGCTCACTCCCAGATAATTATCAAGGCAGGAACTGGGAGAACTTCCCAGAACTTCCCTCTACGCTGACGCAGAGGTGCAAAGGGATTTAAGGTGGGCCAGATTTACGTGTTAATTACAATTAGATTTTTATTTTTAGGAGGGGGAAAAAAAAAAAATCTGTTGAAGCTACTGCACTTGTTTTGTGTGAAATTAAACTATACTAAGCAACATCAAGTCTCCCAAAATAACTGTCAGTTCCAATCAGCGAATGTTACAGCAAATAAGAATACTTTTGACACCTCTGAAGATACTTACTCCACCAACTTACAGTAAAACATACACCATTGAGTATTTGAAGATAGACATTTATAACAGTAAAACAAATCCATTCTAACATTTGACTGCCAATTCAAAGATGAGCACAAGTGCAGGTTTAAAATGGATATAATATTAACCTAAACTGTGCATCCATGGTTTTTGGCTCTAACTCTGAAATGCTACTTTTAATTCTGCTTCTAAAGCTCAATGACTGGACTCATTTATAACGTCAGAGTGAAATCCAAACTGTATTCTTGTTTTTTCTGTAGCAAAAGTACCAATTTTGATTGTACGATATCATGCCTTAGGCTGTACATATACTTCTCTATATTACTGCAATGATTTTTATTTATTTTTACATATGTACACTTCAGTGAACTAACGTGTAGCTGAAAGTTAATGTGAAATGGAGGGTAATGTATAAAACTAAGAATAGGAACAGCTCGTTCCATTAGTTGTACAGACTATTAAAAAAAGAAGGAGATACAGCCTTACCTTAATTTGCACAAGAAAGTCCCTTAAATGCTCTTTGAAAGCAGGTATGTCTTGATTTAAGCTGAATAATCCTGTTACAAAAACTTTAACTTGCGCACTGGAAAGAAAAATCGTAAATCCTGTTAAAAGCTTTTTTTTTGCCCCCCAATTAATAAACACAAAAATAAATGCAATATAGAAAATTAAAAATACACTACTTACTCTTGCAAATGTGGGAAGGCAGATTTCAAAAGGTTGGCCACATATTCCTGAGTAAATATCTGGTTGTTAACTGGATTTGCTGGATTCAGGCTGGCATTAATTTTACCTTCTTCTACCAAGTTAAACATGTAAGCAAGAATTGATGCATGCATTGTTAGACCTGCAGGGGGGAAAAAGAAAAAGTAATCATTTGCGATTTAAGCAGTTTTACATCAATCTTCTTATGATTCAATCTGAAAGTAGCAGTAAGCATTATACAGTACATTTTTATATTTTAACTCAATTAATGCAAAGTGAAAATGATCTGTAAGCAGTAAAATTTTTGAATACTATCTGACCTCAATCAACAACCTTTGAAAAAAATGATCCTTGACATAGATCTATGATAACAGTTTAAAACGGTTGGTGGGGGGGCGGGGTGAGGGTTGTAGGCCACACTCCAAATGTGTTAACACAACTACCCTCACTGTTCTTCTGTTATCAAAATTTAATTTTAAAAGTATACAAAATTTTCTGTATAGGAAACAAAGGATATCCATTTTGTCCTCTCCTCTAATTGTAAAGTTAAGAATATAACGCAGAAAAACTGGAAATGTTCATACCAGGAAATCTTGCAGCAAGACATTCATTCATAACCTTAAAATCAATTAACTTTTTATAAGAGAACTCTCTACTTTCTCTTTCATATCCCAAACATACACAGGCCAGGTTAACTAGTGATTCCTAGGTTAATGAATGCATCTTTAGATTTTTTAACCAGGTTTAAAAGGTTTCTTGCTTACTTTATCAAGAAGTTACTGTCAATCAAATATTCAGGCCACAAGATTCAATTTCCTCACAACATTATATACTATAATGAATTAAAACATACTGTAACCCACCCACTGCACCAGTGTCTGTGAAGAATGGACTCTACTTTCCTTGGAAGTGAGGTGTGCAGAGGATGAAGACCTAGAGATGTGGTATAGTTTGTCTAGATTTATCCAGATCATTATCAAAAGGATTTAAAAAGTGTCTGTATTCCAGGTTCTAGTTGGTTAGAATCTATAAATTTGCCCATTAATACTTTCAAGATGAATAGAGAAGCATGAAAATTAAAAGCCTCCATATACAATCTATATTGTGTGGAGTGGTTACTAGTGTTTTCTCATAGCTTCATGGGCTAAACTTCCACACCTAGTCTGTACAAGTTTGCACATTTTCCCCAAGGGTGTGCATAGCTCTTTCCAGGTACTATAGTTTTAAGCTCAAATTTACAAATTAGTATTCAAGTGAATTTGATAGTAAAGTAGCTGGTCATCTTTGGTACAGAGCTTAATTTGCCACTGTGTTTGCAATGCTCAACCAGTACTGCTACAAGTTTGAAAGCTTCATCAGACTAGCACATTTTTCTGAATGCAAAAGGAAAAAAAAAAAAAAAAAAAAAAAAAAAAAGTATAGCTAATTAACACTAGAATTACCAGAGCCTACGAAAAAACTCGTAGGTCCGTCCCACCTTAAATCACTTCTTAAAACCGTTCTCACCTCTCCGCCAGCGTCTTTTGTTAATCTAAATGTGCTGATAAAAGAAAAGCTGCAAGTAGCCGGCTATTCCATCCCCCCCAACGACTTAGAACGTGCACAAACTTCTCTCAGCTCATGCCTTGATTATCTGGGAGTGAAGTGGAGTTTTAGAGTGGAAATAATAGATCATTATTTGGAATACACGCATTTCACGTGTGTTCTGTTTCTACAGTAATCCGTGTAAACACATTTTTAAAACAGAAACGTTTTTCATATTGTAGTAGTAAATGAGAAAATGTAAGCATAAACTATATAAAGTATGAAGCCTGAAGTCCAAATATCAAACACATTTACAAAAGGTACAAATATAACAGAACAAGTATGCTTTTATTCAAAAATATAACTGCAGAAAAAAGCCACCTTAGCATGCTACATTGACACATACTTACTACAACTGCCATGGTAGCATAATGGTATCAGCCGCTGGCTAGTATTCAAAAGGTCATGAGTTCGATCCCGCGCGATTCAGTTTTGAGACTGAAACTGCTGTTATTCTTACTATTTTATAATAAAAACATACATTTGATTTCAGTATGTAACAGGCAGTGTAATTTATCATACTTGTAAAGGTTATTTATTTTTTTTTATTCACTTTTAATTCTCTAAGTCGTGTTCAGGATCCTTCTCTTTCATTCATCTTGCGGTTTGTAATCAGTGACCGCGTGTTTTTTCCCTGATCTTGCCAGTTCGCACATGTTGCTGTATGGTGGTGTTTCTTTTGTACTCGAGGACATGCAGAAGACAGAATAGTACAGAGCGGTCATTCAGCGCTATATGCAAATCAGACAGACAGGCAGAGAAGGCACTAGATATATAAATAAACAGGGAAGGCATTGTATAATAGATATATAAAAAACAGCTAAGGGGATAGATATATAGATAGGCAGACAGAGAAGCTCCTATATAAGAATAAAATTACTGTTATTACTATATAGATAGACAGGGAGTTCAGGCAGGCAGAACGGCGAAGGTTAAAAATAAAATTTTCTCCCTAGCGGAGATTCGAACTCGGATCTCTTGAGGTACAGCAAGTCTGCTGCGCTCTAAGTGACGAAATCTTACCAGTACGCCACGGAAGCTGTTGTAAAAAGTCTTCAACCTTTTATGAAAGTGTATTTGCTCTTTGGCTGTCAGGCTTCACACATTTTATAGTTTATGTCTACATTTTGTGACATTTATTACTAAAATATGAAAAAGTTTCTGTTTTAACATCGTGTTTACACAGATTACTGTAGAAACGGAACACACATGACATGCGTGTGTTCCAAATAACAATCTATTATTTCCACTCTAAAACTCCACTTCACTCCCAGATAATCGAGGCATGAGCTCGGAGAAGTTCGTGCACGTTCTGAGTCGGTGGGGGGATGGAATAGCCGGCTGCTTGCAGTTTGTTTTTATCGGCACATTTACAGGACAAAGGAGGCTGGCGGAGAGGTTAGAGCGGTTTTAAGAAGCGATTTAAGGTGGGACGGATCTACAAGTTTTTTCGTAGGCTCTGGTAATTCTAGTGTTAAACAATTACATCAGGTACAGTTGATTGATCAAATAATTTGTGAAGTTGACAATTTTCCTGGATTTCTAATTTTTCCCATTGCTTCACAACCTCTCAAAATTGTCACTGCACTGCCTCATTCGAGCATACAGGAAGTTTTCACTCAGTAATTAATCAATTTCAAAAGACAGATGTTTAACCAGCAAAAGAAAGCTAAAGTTAAACTTTCAAACAGTTATACATTTATCACTGTATGTCATAATGATTGCTTGATGAAGCATGTACACTGTGAATGCTGTGAGTTTGTTAGTTTTTCTCTTATTCCAGTGTATGCTTTTATATCAAAGATTTCCAGACCCCCAGCAGAATACAATCACCAAAAATGCAGCAACTAATTGTCTGAAACTCCCTGAGTGAACCAACAGATAATGGTACATCACCCTGCCTACAGATAACACTGCACAACAATTTTTTTGAAAAGTCTTGCTGATTGTGACAAGTACCTAATGGGTGTGCACAAATATAGTTTTGGTTTTACTGCATCACGTAGGAACTCAAACATAGACATTTATATGTTTCCTGAAAATAACTTATTTAGTCACGTTTATGTTTCACATAAGCTATTAAATTCAACAGGATTAAAAGTGTTTTGCTCCCGATTTTCTTTTGTATTCAATGTCTGGTGCATCACATTGAATCTTGATTGACATGTTGCACTTCATTTTCTTGTATGCTTTGAGAAGTTTGTCTACCAGCTGAATGTAGTTTGGGGCTCTATAATGGCTCAGAAAATTGTCAACATCTTTGAAGGCTTTCCAGGCAATTTTTTCTGGCCCAACTAATAGATCTTCAAACTGCTTGTCACTCATAACATGTCTGATCTGGGGGTCAACAAAAATACCCTCTTTGAATTTGGCGTCAGTTATTCTTGGGAAAATCTGTCTTAAGTAACAAACACTTTCGCCTTCCTTGTTCAGTGCTTCACGAAATTCTTCATGAGTCCCAGTTTTATGTGAAGAGGAGGCAAAAATATCTTTGCCGGGTTGACAAGTGATTCACGTGCCACATTTTTCTGTCCTGGAACTAACTTTTTACGGAGTGGTCAGTTCTGTCGAGAATAGTGCGACTCTTTGGGGAACGGCAATCCCATTCACAGATGAAACAACAGTACTTTGTTTAGCCAAGCTGCAGTCCTAGTAACAGAGCAACAACTAAGATCTCCACAGATATTCCAGTTGTGCCAGCTATACTGGACGTGCTTCAGCAACAGTTCCATATTCTCATACGTTTCTTTCATGTGTGCTGCATAGCCAACAGGTACTGTAGGATAAACGTTGCCACTGTGTAGCAGAACAGCTTTCAGGCTTAACATTGACAAATCAATGAAGAGACACCACTCTTCCAGGTTGTGATCACAAGCCAAGGCCGAGAACAATCCTTTAATGTCACAACAGAAACAGAGACTGTCGACTTGTGCAGAACATTTGGTTATATCATGATGTCGGCCTCGAAACACAGAAATATTCATACTTGGTGACAGCAAACAACATTCCTGCAGTCTCAAACCCAGCAGCTCGGCTTTTGCTTTTGATAGACCCAAATCTCTGACCAAATCGTTCAATTCTGATTGTGTTATCAGATGTGGATCGCCCGGTCAATGTCACTGTCGGTACCCTGCATTGCATTTTCTTCATCTGGTTCGTCCAAGGTCCAATCCTCTGGTGGTTTCAAAATTGGAAGACTGTCATGTGGCAGAGATCTCATTGCTGAGATTAGGATTGCTGAGGCAGATTAGGATATTCAATTGACTTCTTGTTTTTGGCAGAGAAACCAGACACATTAGTCAAACAGAAGTAACAGTCCGTCACATGGTCTTTCTGTTCTTGCCATATCATCAGAACAGCAAACGGCATCGTCTTTCGAGTACCTCTGAGCCAGGGTCTCAGACTGACAGCACATGTCACACAACAAATAGGAGGCGCCCATTCCTTGTCTTGATCACCAATTCAGCAGCCGAAATACAGATAAGCTTTCTTCACAAGAGCAGTCATCCAATGTCTCTGAGGCGCAAGTGTATATTCGCTACAGATATAGCAGAATGTATCGCAGCTGTTACGACACTGATGAGACATATCGCCCAACACCAAAACGTCTATAGCATCAAGCCTACTTACTGTTATATTGCTATAGATATTATACTTTACTATACTGATACTATACATACACACTGACTATCTATATAAACCAAATGAGCAGGATCGGTGTATGCAAGCCACCTTTATAGCATGCTGAGACAGCGTCAAGCTCGTTCAGACCTGCCCAGGATGTCAGCTTCCACAGAACAGCTTCCAACCTGGCCTGATCACATGCCTGGACATGCCCATGCTACATAAACTGTTGTTGATAAGTCACTTATGGGAGCAAAAATGTTTGGGATACAAATATAAGAAAAAATCATGACAAAACTGAAACGGTACGTGAGGGGTAAATTTTAATATGATATTCGTGATCAGCACCCAAAAATCTATAAGAAACACCCAACAGTGTTCAAGAAGCAAAAAAACTTTGTTGTGCAGTGTAATATATAAAATGTGCTCACATTTATAATACGAATTTTGTAATTATACCACACTGCCAGTCATCTAATGTGGTCTACCTAATTCTGTGTTAAAACTGGCCCAACATGGCATTCTATGTGGGAGAAACTGGACAAACATTGTGCCAAAGAATGAATTTATATTCTATTATATTTATCATTTTCAAAATTAATAAAAATACAATTTAAACAGTAAAATAAATAAAAATAAATTTGTATTATATTTCACAACTAGTAAAAAGAAATAGTCCTTTACATTGTTTTTGCAAATATTTTAATACATTTACAGTATAAATATTAAGTTGGACATGTGTGCAAAATGTATTTTAGTTAGTTCTGCATTTTAAAGGCAAATGATACAAACTAGTAAACTGCAATAACTAAACATAAAACAGTGAAATAACTAGAAACTATTAAAGCTTCGAGTTACAACCAAATCTTTTATAAAACAGTGATTAGTGCACAGAAAGATTTCAGATTATGTTTTGGAGAACATAAAACCAAAATTATAACCCCTAGGGAAATCCTTAGCATTGAACCAGCTTTGTATTAATTCTGACCATGTTTGAAAGTGGAAATAGAATATCCATATGGTATTTGCTTCTCACGATTACACAAGGAATGGAAAAGCCACGGAAAGAAAATAGACAGCTCATTGAACTTGGCTATTTAAAATATTGACATTTAAATAATAATTGAAAAAAATATTAAAAAGGCACTTTTATTCTGAAATAAATTATATATAAAAAAAGTTCTCCCTGAAAAAAAAAAAAAAAACAATTGAACTGTATCAAAATCAAAACATTTCATATTAAACATCACAATGCTTACCAGCCGTATGGGAGGTATCTGTTACTACAGAGAAGATATGCTGAAGGATGTCACAGAAATAAGTCTGGTAGAAGCTCTGAGCAGCAGCCTCCTCCTGGGCAACATTCTGAAGTAAGGTATAAAGTATCTGTAGACCTAGTCAAGAGATTAACATTGAGACCCTATAAATAATTCTTGGTGTTATAGTCAACTTTGTTAGGTTAAACTATTGCATTTTTCTCAGTTTAAGAGTTAAAAACAAAAATGCAACCATACTCAATGCTAGTGTGCATTCAAAAACTTACCAGTGTCAGCAACATTCCTCATTGTGTGTTTGAATGCCCAGATTATAGAATCCAAAACCAACTTAAACTGTGCAGGAGGAATAGCCAGGAATGCTGGGAAACAGTGTGAATTGACAGCTTGTAACAATAAAAAGAAATTTGTTCGATGCTCTGGATATTCCTCGAAATCCTAAGAAGAATATAGAGCATTTTTAACTTCAAATATCTAGCATTACTGAATTTATTGACATTGAGCAGGCAGACTCCAAACTTCTATTTACATTGTGACAACCTATTAAAACTTAAGACATTTAACCCACATGTTCAAATCTGTAGGCTAGCTTTGCAAAACCTTACAATGCAACAGTCAGATACTAAGTAAATAAAGTGATATCCAACGTAAAAAAAACAACACTTGTGAAGCAGTAATATAGGGTGCACTTTAAAAATATATAGCATCAAAAATGTCACACCAACTGATCATAATAAAGTGGCTAGAAAACTTTGCAATTAATGATGTTAAGGAGGGGTTTGAATTTTCATAAAACATTGCCTTACCTTGTTAATCATATTTAAAGTGCATTCAAAGACTGCATCAAATATCTGTGGAATTTCAGCTGTAATATGCCCACCTAACTTGTTCACAATTGTGGCCATAGTACTGAGCACTTCTGGTTCTCTGGCTGCTGGTACATTCCTCTGATAATCAATAAGCACAGCATCTAAAAGTGGTGGCACAAAGTTTTCTGCAACCTATTGTTTAGGAGAAAAAAAAAATTAGGGTGTGAAACAGTTTAAAGAAAAAGATTACTTATAAAATAACGTGAAAGTGAGCAAAAGATTTATCATTGTAAATACTATTGTCAAATTTTATCCATTCATTGTGGAAAAATAATGTAGTCAATAGTTAAAAGTTTAGAGTGCCACATTAATCAGGACAAATCTAAACATTTTGGAATGTACAGATGTGAATTAGGGGGTGAAGGTTAAAAAAACAAACAAACAAACAAACAAAAAAAAAAACACATTAAGTTTCTCCTAAATGGCCAAATCTCATACTATTGTTATTAAAATGATTAATATTCATTTTCATGAACATAACTCTTGGCGTTCATGGACTAAATAGTGAAACACTAAGTGATCTGCAAGAGTCAAAAGAGTTTTCTGCTTGTATTCCTACATTAGTTTCGTTTCTTCAGATTCTTGGTTTGGCGCACAGACATCTAGGTTTAAAATCATTTGTTGTTATCTGTACATTCTGGAGTGGACTTTATGTATGATCTTAATAAAGGGTGATGGTTATTATTTAGACAGAATTTCATATTTAAAAATCAGAAAAATGGCTAGTGGTTTAACACAAGTTCAATTGAACTTTCGTGACGGTCTTTTCATTAAGAGTTTCCATTTGTTTAACTGGATTTCCATAAATTAGTTTGGCTAACTTGACTGAAAAATTGTGTTTTTCTAGTTTTAAGATTGTTTAAAATTGTTTAATTTTTTTTAATCTGTCATTCTTTTTTTTTTTTTTTTTTTAATTTTATCAGTTTTGTTTTAGTCACCAAATATGTCCACACGGACACCGTTTTGCAATCTAAAAACAGCTTTCTTTATAGCTGTCACATTCTGCATAATACATGTATGTTTATAACTGTCAACTTATTACATCCAAATATACGATTGTACTATCTGTGACAAAGCAAAATTTTCTCATGGTAATGCGACAATACAAGGTTTCCAGTGTAAACAAAAAGATATAGCAAATAGCCTCAGATGTTATTTACTTTAAATTGCAGCACACTTCAGCAAATGGTATTTCATTTCATAAACACCTTCCTTTTCATTTGTGTCATCCCCCATGCAAGTAGTAAGATCACTGCATATTCTTGTTATATTTATTCTTGATACTCGCTGATATCGACTAGGTCATCTTATTTCCAAACTTTGAAAGTGTATATTTCAGAGAATACATCTTTTGATTAGTTTATGAAATACTGTTGAAATTACTTTAACTGTGTTAAATAAGAGTAATAACTGAGAAATAGAAAGTTTTTACATGTAAATACTGCAATTCGACAAACGGTAACATATACAGTGCATCTTTTATAGTAACCTTTCAAACCAGTCACTCAATAAGCAATATTTGATTAACATTTTAAAAATGTAATACAAAGACAGGACAAGTGACTTACTGCTGCATGTGTGTTACATGTATTACAGTACATCTTAATATAGGGCAGAAGTTCACACATTCTACTGGTTGCACGCATACCAGCATGCAAAATACTTTGCTCTCCTAAAACATTTTGGAAAACATTATCCCAATGCCTGAATGGGGGGCATGGGATGAAACAGGCCTTGAAGAAGCCCCTGTATCACACAGGACACATTCATGCAGAGCAATCAACTTACACAAACTGTTACAAGACTAAGAATTAAGGCAGAGTCCATGAAGCTCTAAGGTAAGAATGTAATGCACAACTAGATTACCTTGTTTCAAAAACAGTATCTACATTAAACAAATGGATTAAAACTAAACTGATTTATAGATTTCTGATGCTGAATTGATCATAGGACCCTTGCTAAATCTTTTTTCTACTTCAGCATACGTACATGACTCAGCCCTGAAAAGGCCCGACACCCCCATTCACCTGGGTAGCTCCCTATAAGCCACAACATGCTGGAATAAAACATTTTGGCAAATGAAATTTTTTAATGACGCACTTCCAATAATCTTCTGAAAGTATGCACATTCAGTGCAGGTACACATAGGGTTTTTTATGGAGCCTGCATGTTCTGCCCAATTAGCCTAGCAATCAAACTTGTGTACGGCACTAACAGGAAAACGCGCTGTCCACCACCACTTTTGCCAAGTGTAGATCACTAAATAACTAGATACTATTAGTAGATACTAAATAACCTGATTAAAATCAACTGTACATGTGTAACGTAATCCGTTTACAGCACCGTATAGCCTTTATGCTACACACTGGCTTAACCTGTCACTATTGTGATTATGGCAGCAAAAAGTCAAAATGTTGGTAAAATAAGGCAATTAATTTATTTTGTCCAGAGTTATCCGTGCATTAAGAAATGTGGGTATTTTTTTTACTCTATTAGTTAATACTGATTTGATATCTAAACATTACCATGTACTACAACAACAAAATGCAATGATAGTAATTACAACAACAAATTTGGGACAAAAATACCAGATTTCAAACTTTTTTTTTTATATAAATAGCAAAGCTACTGAGCAAATTCAGCCACATGTTTCTAAAAATTGGAGGTAAGTGTCATAGATGCTGGTTGCTGAAATTCCTACCTTCTCTGGCATATAGAGTCATCAGTGCTCCATTCCCCCTAGTCTAAATAAGAAATTAATTTATAGCAAACAGTGGCTAGTCAAGCTTAACGAATCTAACTTTCCAACTACTTAACTTGATCTTCTAAAGGAACAGGTGTCATGTTTTTAATCGCCTTTTCCTGAAGGTTGGAAAAAGCTGTCACTCATTGCAAACTAACTGGACATTCAGTGACTGAAGGTTAGGTACAACCAATGAAATCTACAAAACAACTTATCAGAATGTGACTAGGGTACCGCAGTCATGTTCTACTCTAGACACGAAAACTGACTAATAGGGCTGGGTTGATAATGGAATTTTTTAAATATTCACAATTGTAAGAGAAAATACCTATAATCTTAGAAATACCAAACTACAAAGACCTAGCTACTATACTTGATTAAGACATTAAAAATACATTTTCTAAGATTTTTCCATATCCACAGATTCAACCAACCACAGACTGAAAATATTTCAGCCATTCGAAAAGGAGACTGCACTTCACTACCAGTTTTCTCTTACTCCACAGCAGTGGGGCACCATTCAGGGCCAGTGAAGAATAAATTAATCTTGAAAAGTCAATGCCAATCCTGCTGCATCACATTTCCTGTCATCCTACATTTACACATACCATTGTAGACACAGAACACACATGAAATTTATGTATTCCAAATAGCGATATATTTACCCAATACAATTCCAGAGACCTAACTCCCAGATAAAAGACTTCAGCTGTGAGAATTGGGTGTCTGACTTGAGCTGCTTCTGTGGGGCATGGGTGAGCAGGCTGCTTACTGCTTGTGCTGACTGACACATTTGCAAAACAAAGGCACTGATGAGTAGGTGCTATATACAGTGGCTTGCAAAAGTATTCAGCCCCCCTTGAACTTTTCCACATTTTATCACATTACAGCCACAAACATGAATCAATTTCATTGGAATTCCACGTGAAAGACCAATACAAAGTGGTGAACACTTGAGAAGTGGAACGAAAATCATACATGATTCCAAACATTTTTTACAAATAAATAACTGCAAAGTGGGGTGTGCGTAATTATTCAGCCCCCTTTGGTCTGAGTGCAGTCAGTTGCCCATAGACATTGCCTGATGAGTGCTAATGACTAAATAGAGTGCACCTGTGTGTAATCTAATGTCAGTACAAATACAGCTGCTCTGTGACAGCCTCAGAGGTTGTCTAAGAGAATATTGGGAGCAACAACACCATGAAGTCCAAAAAACACACCAGACAGGTCAGGGATAAAGTTATTGAGAAATTTAAAGCAGGCTTAGGCTACAAAAAGATATCCAAAGCCTTGAACATCCCACGGAGCACTGTTCAAGCGATCATTCAGAAATGGGAGTATGGCACAACTGTAAACCTACCAAGACAAGGCCGTCCACCTAAACTCACAGGCCGAACAAGGAGAGCGCTGATCAGAAATGCAGCCAAGAGGCCCATGGTGAATCTGGACGAGCTGCAGAGATCTACAGCTCAGGTGGGGGAATCTGTCCATAGGACAACTATTAGTCGTGCACTGCACAAAGTTGGCCTTTATGGAAAAGTGGCAAGAAGAAAGCCATTGTTAACAGAAAACCATAAGAAGTCCCGTTTGCAGTTTGCCACAAGCCATGTGGGGGACACAGCAAACATGTGGAAGAAGGTGCTCTGGTCAGATGAGACCAAAATGGAACTTTTTGGCCAAAATGCAAAACGCTATGTGTGGCGGAAAACTAACACTGCACATCACTCTGAACACACCATCCACTGTCAAATAGGTTGGTGGCAGCATCATGCTCTGGGGGTGCTTCTCTTCAGCAGGGACAGGGAAGCTGGTCAGAGTTGATGGGAAGATGGATGGAGCCAAATACAGGGCAATCTTGGAAGAAAACCTCTTTGAGTCTGCAAAAGACTTGAGACTGGGGCGGAGGTTCACCTTCCAGCAGGACAACGACCCTAAACATAAAGCCAGGGCAACAATGGAATGGTTTAAAAAAAAAAAAAAAAAAAAATATCCATGTGTTAGAATGGCCCAGTCAAAGTCCAGATCTAAATCCAATCGAGAATCTGTGGCAAGATCTGAAAACTGCTGTTCACAAACGCTGTCCATCTAATCTGACTGAGCTGGAGCTGTTTTGCAAAGAAGAATGGGCAAGGATTTCAGTCTCTAGATGTGCAAAGCTGGTAGAGACATACCCTAAAAGACTGGAAGATGTAATTGCAGCAAAAGGTGGTTCTACAAAGTATTGACTCAGGGGGCTGAATAATTACGCACACCCCACTTTTCAGTTATTTGTAAAAAATGTTTGGAATCATGTATGATTTTCGTTCCACTTCTCACGTGTACACCACTTTGTATTGGTCTTTCACGTGGAATTCCAATAAAATTGATTCATGTTTGTGGCTGTAATGTGACAAAATGTGGAAAAGTTCAAGGGGGCCGAATACTTTTGCAAGCCACTGTATATATACCAAGATTGAGAAGACATTACTTTGACCAGAATTTCTCTTTTAAGGCGCAAGGTAAAACAAATATGTGCATGAAGTTTATCAACATGCACAGTAATTTAATAAAATGGCTTAACAATATGCAATACTTCAAGAGACTCTAAATTGGCTGAAATAATTATTTTAAACACATATAAATTAACTTATGCATCTGAATTAGGTAAACCAACATCCCATTCAACCAGATTCTTGAAAGAAGCTTTTTTTTCTAATATATGAAACAAAAGCATACCTTGGGTCAAAAACACGGCTAATTGCATCAGTGTAAGCTTGCAGCTTGCTATCTGACAGTTTTCTTTTAGCAAAAAATAAGCAAGGTAAATGTCTGGCTGAGCCTGAGAAGCAGAAGATTCCCCTCAGCATGAAGACTTATGTGGATGTTCAGTAAAGTGTACTGCACAGGATGTACAGCACTCAGATGCTCAATTCAAATTTGATTTATTGCTGTCTATCAATACTCTTGAGCTAGTTTTTTAGTTATCAATTCAGAATCAGGATTCCATCTTTTGTTTCTAATCCTCCTAAAGTCATTTGGAAGGTTGTTCTCCAATTGTTTAAGAAAATATGAAGGCACAATTCTGGCTATCTTGATATAGAATAATACTATCAATATGAAAACAAAACATTTCATTAAATAAATATTGGCCCAACAGTTCTGAATGATAGATGAAAACGGCCAACAAAATCCATAGAGTATGCAAGTTTAGGGCATAATTCAGTGGCTGCAGTGAGACGTACTTGCACATGTGAAAATTAATTCTCTTGTCTAAACTATCAGGAGGTTTTAATGAATACACCAACAACTACACACACTCATCTTTGTGCATAATGTGAATGCAAGTGTGGTGAAAATGAAAACTAAAAAAAACAAATTCTGCTTTTAGTTTTCGTTTTCATTAACAGTTTAGACATATTTGTTTTAATTTTTAGTAAAATACTTTTTCCACTTATGAGAAAAACTGCTGAAAAAAATCTCAGTTCCACAGAGCACAGTGCTTGATATGTATAGAGATGAGTCACAGACATTTCATTTTGAACTAATAACACTAAGAAATTTAATTAAAGAACATATTGAACGGAGTATAAGAAAACTATGATAAATAAATAAATAAAAGATTAAACATTATTTAAAAGTAACACTTTTTATGTTCCAACAGTCCAAACCGAATCCATTCAAGCTGAACATGTTTTGTTCCTGTTAGTTTGGTTGCTATTGACCATGTACTGAATAAAGTGGGATAGGAAAATGGGCAACTAAAATAGTGCAGACATCTCTATATTAATTAGGAAAGAAGGTTGCATAAAATACATTGAATATCAGAGTGGCAGAACAGCGGTAACTTGAAATTTCAATTTACAGCTAGCACCATGTAAATAAGCACATTACTAAAATTTCTGTAAAAAAATATTACTGTGTGTGTTGACCACATTGTTGAACATGTGTAAAGGAAAAGGAAGATATGAATTAAATGTAATTTGTATTTGAAATATTCCTCAAAATGTGTATGTAAAGGTGAAATAGTTATTTGGCAGCTGTAATACAATTAGAAAGAAGACAGGAGATAGACATTAAAGTACAATGAATATCTACAATACATTGTAGCAGATATGGACTTACCATTTGAGGATCATTAGACCTGCTCACCCATCCAGATATCAGTTTCAGAGTTTCTCTTTTTACTGTTCGCATACTTCTTATTAATGGTTGCTTGGTAACCATTTCACCTGTTCACGTAATTAAAAAAAAAAAAAAAAAAAAAAAAAAAAATGTAGTGATCTACAAATTAATTAGGTATCTACCATTCTGTATAGAAAATGTAAATTTGCTTGATTTGTGCTTAAGGTAGCATTTACCGGTCTTATTTCTAATGATATCGTAAAGAACCAATGACAACTCATGGAAAGATCCCAAAAGGATCAGTCTATGATGTTAGTTATGCAAGACTCTAGAGTTTCCTGAAGGGGCCCTTGTTTTAGGACACTGAATTCTGGACTAAGCTTTAGCATCCAAGTAATTAATCTAGGTTCCTTCGATAAACAGCCCTATGCAATTACGTATTTGAAGGAGTTGCAGGTTTTTAAGGCTATACTGGCAGGCATTATAAACAGGATTAATGAGAGAATGAAATTTGATGAGTTTAGCAAACCCTATGCAAGAATAAATATTGATGCAACGGTACTACAATCTTAAGATACTGAGTCATCAAACTCTGGAATAGCCCAGGAGTCAAAATAGCAGAAGTCCCGAAAGACAACAAACCTAAAAACAAACATTAATTCAGCACATTATACTTCTGTGAGGTCTGCAGTGATTTATAGAATTGCATTGCAACTTGTGAAAACTAAGGATAAGCATTTAGATTACCTTTGTACTCTAATAGCCAAACACTTCAAGCGAGGGGGAAAAAAGCCCTTTTCTGTAGCTTTTCAACTAAGACAGTATGAAATGAAGAGGTACAAGACCATTGATTCTGGAATACACAAGGTATCTCAAACGAAAGCACTGATATATACTTTGCAATCTATACTAATAAAAGGCAAAGCCCTCACTGACTGACTGACTGACTGACTGACTCATCACTAATTCTCCAACTTCCTGTGTAGGTAGAAGGCTGAAATTTGGCAGGCTCATTCCTTACAGCTTCCTTACAAAAGTTGGGCAGGTTTCATTTCGAAATTCTACACGTAATGGTCATAACTGGAAGGTATTTTTCTCCATTTACTGTAATGGAGTCGAGCTTGACCGCCGTGGGGGCGGAGTTTCGTGTGACATCATCACACCGCCCACGTAAACACGTGAACTGACTGTCAACGCACTATGTAGAAAACCAGGAAGAGCTCCAAAATACGCTGAAGAAAACATGCATTATAGAATTGAGAAGGCAGCGAAACAATAAGAAGCGAGCGACTGACATATACTACCATATTCATCATTGCAGCTACTTCGGAAACAAAGCAAGGTATAAACCTAAACTTTAAATTAAGTTAATAGACAGGCTGCCGCTAGCGTTTTCCATGCCCACGGGTAATGCGGGATACAAGTTTAATGAGAGGACGCAGGATATAAACGAGAGTTTTGATCACTTTGTAACTAAGTTAAAATTGCAGGTGAAGGGGTGTGCTTATGCAAATTCCGAGAGACTGTGTTTGTGGGGGATTGACCGTTAAGGCGGGTGGGGGAGTCACGTCATCATCTCCCCTCCCATTTACCTCATTTCGCACTGAGCTGAGCTCCGCGGCTAACGCCGTCTTCCGAAGCAACTTCGTCACACTGCCACCAAATACAGAGAAATCCACAAGTTAATACACACGCTGTCTCTAGACTTTCTCCACACTGAATCCTCCAGGCACTACTTACAAAAGGTTACATTGACAATCGTGTTACGTTATTTTTAAAATGTTTAATTTTCTTAGCACAAGCACAGCTGAGAAGCTTCGATGCATGTGCTCCATAACGCGTTAAAAAATAATGCATTTAATCACACTTTGCATTACAATCAAAGGGGAACTTTTGTCAATGCATGATTTCCTGGTACACCGATTACATTGATCAGCGCATCCCAATTCATTTTAGCCTCGCACCACTTTGGTTTGAGAAGAAGTATGAAAAAAATATGAGGTTAACACACAAAAACAGATCACCAATTCAAGCTTTATGAATAATCGATTCGCCATCAATAATTGTTTTGGTAAAGCCATACTCAGTGTAATCCTCCTTCCATTTTATAATTTTTCCGCCACTAGCCATGATTAAATGAAC
>JANRMT010061414.1:27582890-27613233 GCA_026402145.1 Polypterus bichir lapradei
CTTAACTAGTGACATTTTAAGTAACTAACAAGTCTGTCTGTGGTGGGCTGGTGCCCTGCCCGGGGTTTGTTTCCTGCCTTGAACCCGGTGTTGGCTCTAGCAGACCCCACTCCCCCCGCCACCCTGCAGTTAGGATATAGCATGTTGGATAATGGATGAATGGATAGAAGCAAGAGATAAGAATTTGTTTTACTTAATAGAAACAATGCATTTTATGCCAAAATAAATCTAGCTTTCACTTTTTAAAACTTCTGCAAATCTCCCTACATGAAACATTCAAACTTCAATGACAGCCTTTATACTGTTAATTACATATAAACACACACAAAATTGACTGTACACTCAAGTACAAGTCTGTCAGAATGACGCTACTTGAATATTTATTTGAATAAGGTTTTATTTAAAGGCAAAAGCTGATATTTGAATGAAACTGTCATTTTATTCTACCTTGCACTAATTTTGGCATTGTGTTACTCCAGACAAATTATGTAGTGCTGCAGTACAGTGTATTTTGCACATCTGATTGCACAACACTTTTGCAATCAACCTTTTGAAATTTTAATTAGCTTGTGATCTTCAACAGTAAAATTTACTGCCATACCCCTTCACAATAGGTGACAGATTTTTCCACCCTAGTGCTGTTTTTTTTTAAGCTATAAGTGATGGAGCAGATTTATAAACACTACATTCTATACCTGATTATGTTCTTTTACACTATTAAACCTAAAATGCCCAGCCACTGGATTATGTCAAAATGCTCTCACTAATGAAAATGGAAAAATATCTGTCATAATGATTTGACATTATAACATTTTAAATCCCCACGTTAAGAGACTTTTCAGTGTCAGCAATATACATTTAGCTACCTCAGCCAACACTTGGTGTCTCCATAAAAGACTGCAGGCTTCATTCATGCTGCCTATAACAATGAGGTGTAATTAAAATATTCAGGTCACTGTATTCAGGAGAAAAAAAAAAAAAAAAAAAGACCCCATTTAGTTTAATCTTCTTTATTATTCCTTGACGACTGGCTCCCGTCTGCAGCACCCAATGGGTGTCCTGCACTTATCAAACCAGTTCAGCACCACCTACCTACCCTTCCACTGGTTGTATTTTTAACAAACAGATCAGCCTATGGTATGCTTATGATTTTAATTAATATTTTGCTTGTATATTATTTGTTAACAATTGCCTGATAACACTATGTTACTAATATTAAATGTATACTATATTAATTATGAGGAGAAAATAATTAAATCATAATTACAATGCAACATTTAGTACATTCAGTTACTTCATTTGTGAGAACATGAACAGACTCACAGTGCCTTGACTTTCATGAGAGAGAGAGAGAGAGAGAGAAAATGAGAATTTACGTTTTCTGGTCTCAAGGATCAAAAATCTGCTTAGCCATGAAAACACAATGACTGTATGTGGTGTATTTTGGCAATCTTGCTTTTGCTTTATATATACACACACACACACACACACAAATTACAGTCAATGCTAAGTGTGTCTAGTTCTACTTTCTTTATGATCAAATCACTTCACATGCACAGAGAATCCCTTTTGTGTGTGAAGGGCTTAGTTTTCAAGCTTTACTTTGTTTGAAGGCTGCTGTATTCACTTACAAGGATTTGTTCACTCAGCCATCAGTCCTACACTGAAGACAAGAAGGCCTTGAAAATATTTGCCTTATAGGGTGCACATATGTAAATATAAGAACCATCAAAATTCCAGGAGTTTCCCCAACGGTTTCCCAGGTGGCAATACGATTTGTTTCCTGCTTAGATGCGAGTGGTTTTTGTATTTTTGCCACCACCCCTACCTTCACCATAATAATAAAGTATGAAATTACATGTGCAATGTATATGCACCACCAAGAACTGTGAACTTAAGTTTGAATATATTTGAATACGTACTTAGTTTTTATATTCAAACCTTATTTTTGGCTAACTTGACAGTTCTATGCAAGCATTCATTTTTGAGTTTGCTTCATAAAAAGTATGCAACCATTTTTAGGAGTTTTATTAGTTTACATTAAATTAAATGGCCCATCACAAATTGCAAAATTATCGGTGTTCACAAAGCAGTGGAGTGGATTGATTTGCACTATGAAAATACACAAGATTTTATAGTTCTAGTTTCCTTTCAGTAGATTTCTTGATTAAAAAAAACAAAAAAAAACATTAAAACATAAGTAAAACTTTTAAGACAAATAGTGTTTCATTCAGCAAAAGCAAATATATTACCATTTGTCTGAATAGCAGCTGAAATATTTTCACTGAGGCACTTGTATACATTAAGCATATCCAAGTAGATCCGGCCAAGCTGAATTACAAAAGGATGACCAACAGCTTTACATGCCCGGACATTCGTTTTGAGGATACTTCCAAGCTGCTTCACTGTTTCTGGGTCTTTCAGAATATCCACATTCTGTTTAAACAAAAAGCAAATGATTTACAGATACAGAAAAAGCAAAGTACTGAACTACCTTTGCTTATTCCAATCAAACAGAAGACATTTCAACTGTTCTACACTGGGTTTAAAATGCACAGCTAGAGATCACATCCATAAAACACATTTAACCAGCTTAAATGTCCCACAATTAATAGTAAAGCAAAGCTAAAATTTTATCCAGCAAATAAAATCATTTTACTATATAATCCACAGAAAGAACAGAGATGGACTGAGAGACTTTTTTTTTTTTTTTTTTTATATATAAATATACAGTTACAATTGTCTACAGTTTCTTGTATGTAACCCAGCATTATAGGATTATTAATTCTGGATATTTTAATTTTCTTAATACTTGTGAGGCAGTATTCTTTTTATTAATATGTGCATAATTATGTATGCTTGTTAACAACAAAATAAAGCAAGTACCAATGGCACAGTATAAAACTCACCCCGCTACCCCACCATATTAATACTTTTCAAGTAATCTTAAACTTAAAATATGCTTTAAAGTTTGAAACTATATTGATTATTTACATGAGTATAATGAAAATAATACTAATAGGTATTAGTATTGGTGCATGAACTTAAGAAATTCAATTGCCAAAGGCTAAGAAACTGGTTGCAAAGTAAGCTTCTGTAGCAGTCCACTTGCTATTTTTTTGTCAGTTCCTGATAATATGCAACGTAATGTGTATAAATGTAGAAAGACTGAAGGCCTTTGCAGAATTATCTGCTGTAAATGTAAAACAGAACGGAAACATGAATGTTGTAACACACCCAAACTACCCTACAGTGAAGATCATACCTCAAAAGAAATTTACTGTACTGTGAAAAAGTATTCTCCAACTTCTCAATTCCACTATTTTTGTTTATTTGTCACAAAATTATTACAAAAATCTAATTATATTTTACCTAAAGGTAACCAGAGGAAACATAAGTAGCACTTTCGAAAATGTGTTAAGTTCCTTGGTGTTAACCTCAATTACGACGTGGACTTGGAACTCTGTTATTACGGTTAAGCTAGAGTCAGACTAGACGAGTTTAATGATCAGTGTTAAGCCAGATGAACTCACGGGACAGTATTTCACTGCCTTCCATTGGCAAAAAAATGTTATGCTGCCAAAAAAATTATGAATATTTCTATGAATTGTGCCCCTTTATGATAATGTTATAACTTAATCCAGCAGCTTAACATCAAAAAGCAAGTGTAAACTGTATCATCACAATGTATCTGAAAAGAGAACTAAAATAAGACGCTCAAGGGGTCCCCCTAATGCCAAAGGTACAAAGTGGTCTTAGGTCATTTTATACACCAAGGTGATAATGAAGAAACTAAGCTCTGGCAACCATTGGTTGCTCATGTAAGGAAATGCAATGTAACAAGCACTGAAAAAATTGCATCAGTTAGGAATGGAAAGTATGAGCAGGCATTCCATCATGAAAATAGGTGCTTAAAAACCAGTAGCAAGGGAGCTTAAAATGGCAAGGCTACCTAAGTTGAAAACGCATTCCAACTTGGTGACAGAGAGCAGTCCAAGGTGCTATACTATCAGTTTCATTCACAGAGAAAATGTAGCACAGTGCTTTAATAGGGAAAGAGAGAGCTATGTAACTACAATGTATAACTTAGGTTTTACTTACTTTTGTTGCTTGCTGTATAATGCTGTCCCATACTTGATTAGGTAGAAGCATGTATTTTTCTATCAAGTGTTCCTGTACAGCTTGGTCAGTCTGTGCACCAATCATATAACCAACAGCTTCATAGAAGGTATGAACCTAGAATTAAATATTTAATTAGTTTTAATATGTACCATGATATATATGAAAAACAAATGAAAAGCACTCTACCCACATGAACAACAAAGAATTACACTGATGCAGTAGTCCAAACCCGTTTATATTTTTAAATGAATATCCGAAAAGCCAAATCCTAGCTACATTACATGGAAAAAAGTATTTGAACACAATTGGTGCATAAAATCAAGCACACATGCAATGCAATCTCCATTGACAAACATCAACTCAAAAATGGGACATACAAAAGAGCTTGCCACAAAAAAAAAAAAAAAAAAAATTTGTTGTACATGATCTGCTCCCAATCAGATCCAGGAAGGTAACTGCAGAGCGACTCATGCAGATTTACCCTTCATTAGGACACTTTGATTCCATAATGGCAAAGAATACAACGGTCATATGGATAAGGTCATTTTAATAAAAAGATGGAAAGTCAGTATATCGTACTTGCTGTGGCTGAAGATCACATATGATTGTGTTGATGTTATTCAAAATTTCATCAATGAAAGGCATCACTTCTCCAACTTGTACCTGCACAAAGTGTCTACGACATTTCTGGGCAATTTTAATAAATGTATCACAAGCCATATCCTGAACACCATCATGGGTCTCTGAAAATAAAACATTTCAAAAAATGATTAAAGATCAAACCACAAAGAAAAAAAAAAGTCTTCATTAACTTTGTGGACATTTAAGCATACTGCTATTGTTAGCATTTAAAGAGCCTCTCACTAAACTTCTTACAGTTAAACGTATTTGCAATATAGGACTTAACATATATACAGTTATCAATAATCTTAAATGTGTCAAAATTATCCATAAAAACATGTCAAACATCCTTTTAACATTTACTTAAAAGCTTCAGCTTTCTACATACTGGTTATAGGCAGGGAACTGGAGTATCTCAGCAGAGATGTGGGAATAATGAATTGAAATTCCCTCTACATTAAAAGGTTGCTCATGACCCCATCCAACAGCCAATGTTGCTTCCACGTTACTAAAAGAAAGGTTCCCAACACCCCCGTTAGTACTGAAAGCAGATTACTGTATCAAGTTAGTTCTTTTCCAATAACATTTATATCATTCGTTGTTAGTGATGCAAGACAACAATGTGTGCAAGTGCAGACAAAAAAAGTGTTGCATACATATACTACACCACTGTTAATATACACTGCCTAAGAGGAAAGGGTCATGATCAAAATCTCTCTGATGCATTTGGTCTCCTTTGACATTTTAAGCATATTCACCCGATGGGTGTGGTGGCAACAAAAACTTAACCTTCTTTAGTTTCAGCATTATTGACACTGTATGTCTATTATACATTTTTTTAGCAAACAAGAAAAAAATTAAACTTTGGGATAATAGATGGTGCTCCAACAATGAAGAAACAGCTAGATTTTCAATCGCTCATTTCCAAAATGAGCCTCTTGGATAGCTGGTTTCTTTATAGTATTCTACATACAAATCTATCTTAGAACCTACGCCTGTCAATCAGCTTAGAACATATTCTCGGGTGTATATGTGCACACTTGCAAAACAAAAGGGTTACCACTGCTTCGATTAGTAACAAGGTGGAGAAATATACACTTAGCAAAGAATAACATTTTTTTAAAATTATAGGCCAAATTAATGTAATATGTAAACTTTGTATGAGGCACATGGATGTAAAGTGCAGCAACACAAGCAACCTTTTTGTACACCTCAAGAGCAACCACACTAGTATACACTGCGAGTGTCTAAAATGGCAAGCTGCAGCATCTTTTGAAATGTAGCATGACAGAAAAGTGAAACGAACTGTAGGCCAGTTTACAATCACCAAGTCATTCACCAGGGTCTGTATGACAAAAAAAAAAAAAAAAAAAAAAAAGCAAAATTATGAATGCTATAACAGAGCACGTTGTTAAGGAAATGCGTCACATTTATATGGTGTAAACAGAGATTTAAAAACCTGCTCAAAATGCCTTAAACCCCAGGGACCTCATGTATAACGGCGTGTGTAGAATTCACACTATAACATGGCGTTACGACAAAAGCGGAAATGTGCTTATGCGCACACAAAAAAAAATAATGCATAAATCTGTGCGTACGCCAACTTCCACATTCTTCCGCTACATAAATCCCGGTCAGCGTGAAAAGTAACGCACATGCCTGCTGTCCCACCCCAACTCCTCCCAGAATTACGCCTCTTTGAATATGCAAATCAATATAAATAGCCCTTAAGCTCAGCCTTCTGTGAAAAGGCAATGGCAAAAGCAAGAGGGAAAATAGAAGAATTTCAGTGAATACCAAGTGGAGGCAAAGAAAAACTTACTATTTGTTGGTTTAAACAGTGGTATAAACAACAAAAGGAAGTTGATCGAGTGACATAGCATGTTGGAGAAACTCGAAAGCTCACGTTCACAAAGTCGCACAGTGCCCGAAATAAAAAAGAAGTTGTCAGATATCAAAGTCGCTGTGAAAAGGCGAGTCGTAGTCCGCCGTCCGAGTGTCATATGAAAGCTTATTAGGGTACAGAGGAAATAAAAGGCACACAGTGGGGAAACATCATGAAAATGTCAAGTTTAATCATGCAGTTTATTTTGTCATTAAAGTAGAACATCACAAACTTAATCTTAAAATCGTTTAATTTACTAGTTTCTCAATCCCATCATAACTAAAGTAGCACGTTAAACGCTTTGTTTTGTATTTGATCTTCTATGTGCTCTGTGTGTGTGAATCGCCATGTGCTTCCGGGCTTTCTCTTCCTCCTACAGGACACAGAATCAATTACATTTGTGATATTACTGCTCTCTGAATAATTAAACTGCAGTGGGCTGGCGCCCTGCCTGGGGTTTGTTTCCTGCCTTGCCCCCTGTGCTGGCTGGGATTGGCCCCAGCAGACCCCCGTGACCCTGTGGCTGGGATATAGCGGGCTGGATAATGGATGAATAATACTGAGAGATATATACGTGATATCATTTTCATGATGATAGGAGTTAAAGCATGTTATTAAACATGGGAACACGTTGGTGCAGTGATTGTTCATGTCTCATGCAAGATGCTTGCTGCGCCGTGTGCTACCTTCGATGAAATACTTTATTGTAGCAGTACAGTCTCTTTCAAACGTACTAACCTCCAATTCCTCTCCTTACTTTTCTTTCTCCAAATACCCAATCGCCAAACAAACAGCTCTGTAACAAACGTTAAGCCATCTGTAAGCTTAGAACATTGATTCTTCAAAACATCGAAATATCTTTTTAATTATTCTATCCATCTATCCTTCCAGTGTTGCGTCAGCACCAGCAAGAATACAGCGCGAGGCAGGAACAATCAGTGCGGCACCATGTAGTTAAAGTTTTATCTGTATAATATAATAAACATATTTTGCTGCAATTTCATCATCATCATCATCATATGTAAATATGCGCTTTATAAAGTGTCTCAGGTTGTGCATTATAACTGTAGTGCAAGTTTACAGTGAGGTGATTGTATTAATAAGTACAAACAGTTCTACAAGGAGCACTTGATGGACTGAGTGCATTTATAGTTCTTGGGATGAAACTGTTTCTGAACTGCGAGGTCAGTACAGGAAAGGCTCTGAAGCATTTGTCATATGAGAACAGTTCAATAGACAGCATGGCTGAGGCAGCATGTACTTGATGCTGTATACATAATTCTCTTTCCGATCAGCTGCTGATTCACACTCAGATACAGTGATATAAATACTACGAGTAGTGCAGTCAGCACAATATGGAAAAAGATGATCCGATGTGGGATCCGAGGTGCAGTAAGAGTAACAACACTAAAGCAGTTATGGTATTTGGAATAGTTTGACCATTCTGTGGACCATTATATTGTTACAGGTTAATTACAATCAGATGCATTAAACTAATAAACAATATGCAGTTAATTTCAGTGTATTTATAAAGCCGCGTTAGGGATGTGGATCTAAAAAAGAAAGGGTGACCACACTGGAACAAGTAGCACTGCTTTGATGCTGGGTGCCACCAGTCTGCAAAACGGAGCAGGGAACTTGCACACAACAGGGTATGAGCTACCGTGCAAATGTGCGTGACTTTACGCCAAGTTTAGGTTTTATACATTGCGATTTGAACGTGGAAATGTTCTTACGTAACATTTTTGCGCGTACGCACTGTTTATACATTAGGCCCCTGGTTTATAATACCAAGTCACATTTACGTCATCAAAGCAGCGCTCCCATAAAATTAAGAAGGCAGATAAAAAGTCCACTCATATATTAAATTAACTGGAATTTTCGCATGCAGAATCAATCAATCCACACATCTGAACCATATAAAGTATAAGCACTATATCAGTAAGAACTGTCAACTAATAAACATGCTTACAAACCTCATACCACAGGGAGTAAATGCTTTGTAATGGGCAAGCAATTAGATTCTCTTAAAAAAAAAAAAAATCACTCTTCACACTATCACATTAAATTTATACTCTGTAAAGTGTCTATATTCTAACATGCACATTTTGATTGCTGAGTTTGAAAACAGGACTTGAACAAAACATGTTTTAAGATTTCTTGGCATCTATACCTATTTATTACAGTTGCGTTTATATTTTGTTGCTTATTATGGAGGTATTTATGAGTTTAGAGACGTAAGAGATAAGAAAAGAAATGCAAAGATGCTTATCAGTAAGTCCTTTAAAGTGCCCATGTCACTGATTACAGATGACAAGTCAGAGAGACTCAAGCAAGGCAGCAGGGAGACAAATGAATAACACAGAGGGAGGCAGTTCAGAGCGACACTTCCATACCAGATCAGGAATGTTATAGGCAAGTAATTGTAGAAGGGCAGAGCTTACATCTGGAGGAGTAAGAAAAGGGGGGGCTGCTCAAGGAGCTGCAAAACCTGCGCATAGTGAAACAGCTCAAGTCTTGTCACCTGGAACTGCTATTTATAGAAGAAAACCTGGACAAAAACTCAAGATGGGGCCTCACTTGTCCAGTGTGACTGAACTGAAAAACTAAGAAAAAGAAAAAAAAACTAAACAAAGCAAAACTGACTGCTTCTCAATGTGCTAGAAGCCATGCTGCAGTGATCACAAAAAAGTTAACTGTGGTCTGTGATTGCTGTGCTGCATAGCATAGTATGACTGTAATGTGTTATTATTCTATGTTTTGCAGGAAAATTAAAAAATTGTTTAAAAATGTATAGTGTACTGGGAAGAGATATTCAATAAAGGTTTGCACAGTTATGATTATTTGTGGTTTGATATACAAGTATATAAGGACCAGGGGTATATAATGTGATTCCTGCAAGTCTACATCAAGTAGAACACACACTTTGTGAATAGCCATATACTTAGTTTTATTTGAACTACTTTTTTTGTATACTGTTTTGTACATACTGTTTACATATTTGAAATCCCTGAAAAGTCAATAGAGTGAACTAAAGTATCTGTCTATTTGAGTGAGCAGTTTAGTGGGTTGTTTTGTGCAGTTTTGTACATTTAAAGTGCTAGGAGGCTTTGCCCCCCCCCACTTGCTTCGCTTGCCAACCGATATTCTATGGGATATTGTAAGTTTTTGTTTTCTGTCAGTATTGCCTAGTGCTACACCAGATCATGCCACTTGCAGACATCAGTTCATGTCATTTGTAGAAATTCTCAGGTGATTCTGCACTTGTGTTTTTTTGATGAAGGGGATGAGAGAGTATAGAATAGTCAGGTGGAGAATTTCTTTCTGGCTGGATAGAGAATTGGACCACTCTTACATGTATTCGGAGGTCCACATTAATGACAGGTTGAACTGGCACAGAGGAACTATATAAGAAGGGGCAAAACAGGCTCTTTCCTTAGGAGACTGCATTCCATTAATATGGGTAGTGACATACATCACATGTTTTATAACTTTGTGATGGCCAGTGCAATTTTATGCTGGGCTGGTGCTCAGTTATAAGACACACTCTGGACCCCGTGGAGGTAGTAGCAAAATAGAGAGTTCAAATAAAACTGAGTGCTATTATGAACATGCTGCACTTCCTCTCTGACACACAAACACCAAGTACTTTCAGCCAACGAATTATTGTGCTGAAGTGTGTTAAACACTACTGGGGTTTCTTTATACCAACAGCAATAAGTCTGCATAAGGCCTTACTGGGAATGACAAGTCAGAGGTTTTCTGTGTTTTTAACCTTCTTGCATATTAAGCCATTCTGATATGTATTCAGACTAAAGTGAGAGTATATTTGTGTGTCTGTATGTTTGCGCATGCGCATTTATTTACTTATCTACCTATGTATTTTTTTTTTAATTTATTTAAAGGGCTCCTGTAAAAAGCCAAACTTCCCCTGTGGAGAAATAAGTCAAAAAAAGTCCTATTCATGTATCTAAATTAGTACCTGGTTTCAGATCATTCCCAAATAATACAGAAGATAGAGGAAAAATACCTTTTGCACATTTTTGGTGAAGTCCACCAAGGTGTAAAGATTTTGAGACCAGCTAATTCACTGAATTATAACAGTATGTATTCTTCAAATCACAGCTAAAGGTTTACTCTTACTTAGGAAAAAACAAGCTTGATGTTTTTGCTGCGCATCACCAGGTTGCATGTAAATTCAAGCCTGGTTAAGCACATAAAAGTAATTGCTAATAATTTCACTTTCTTCCTTGAACCACTGTACAGTTAATCAGAAAGTGCAGGGGTAGAAAATTCTCTAGTCCAGATGGCTAGTACTACCAATTGAACTTGCTTTTTCAGGCCAAAAACCATTTCTTCATTAACACAAGGACCCATTTAACAGAGGAAAAAGAAAACCAAGTGCAAGCTTTTTAAAAATTCAGTGAGGCCCAAGCATGAGAAATTTTAATGCAAGTTTAGACATATCACAATCAGTGCTCAATTAAAGGTGTTTGGCACTATAAAATCATTTGTGGAGTCTTAATCAGGTCTAAAAAATAATCAAAATACAATGTTAATACAAAAAGACCACATCTGAACACAATCTTTTAAAACAGTCTGTTTACTAAAATACCCTCTTCCAAGTTGCTAATTGTGCTTATACTGCAATGGAAGGTGAAGTGCTATGCACTAGCATACAACAGTAAGTTACAAATTAATGCCATTGTAAAAAGTTGCACTTAACCCCACCCCAAATTCAAACCTGGGTTACCCTCATCCGCTGTGAATGCGAAAACAAACATTTAGGCTGTAATACATTTTCCTGCGTTTTAAAAATATTTAGTCCTTCATGTGGTGTGAAATAGCATTCATCACCTTTAAACATCATCAACATGAGCCACAGATGATGGATACTGACTGCTAAGGTATTGTCAATCACACTTCAACATACCTTTAGCAAATAAATGGATTCAAGTGTCACTTTAATAATTTTTCTGTCATTGGAATGCAGCACACTTTTCTACACTGGCTGCGCGACTGAGATTTGGTGCTGAAATAATAAAGGAGGTATTTTTGCTTCAATAAACTAAGTGTTTCGTTAGGTTAACTTTTTAATGGACTTTACTGTACATTCAGCTCATCAACATAAATTTGGAGATGTCTGAAAAACAGACAGATTTCAGCCAGGAGAAGGAATAATGCAATTGCCAAAGCATTTGCCTCAGGTACTTTAACTTGTGGCTTCTGAAAGCATGTCTGAAGCTAGAAAGTGTAAAAAATGTTCAACAGACACGCAGAGACTACAAAATTCCTAACTATAATCTAGTTAAAAGTTATACAATCAAATAATTGGGTTAGCTACAGAGAAATCTTATTAATCTGGTTTCTCAAAGACCAATAACCCAGTTTCTCTAATTGGAAAAAGGGTTTACAAGGCATTTTAGAAACCAGGTTTCTGTGAATAACCAGGAAATTAAAGCAAATGTACCCCCCCCCCCCCCCCCATTGACCTCAGAGCATCTTTTTTGGGGGATTGTTATTACATTATGTAAGGTGCAGTGAGGGATAGTTACTATACCAACTTTGTACCCTACTTCCAAGTATAGATCTGCAATTATTTGTATGGTAATTAACACATTCAACATTAGAAGAGAGAGAGAGAGAGAGAGAAACTCACCATGCATAAATTCAAAGAGCTTGTTGACTACTGTTTTAAGAAACTTCCAGTGTGCTCTAAGAAACCTTGGATATTGACCTACAATATACATTATATTTGAAGCAATAATTGCTTTGTTGTCCTTCCCTCTCTTCTGCTCACACAGTCCTAAAAGATCCTAAGAAAAGACAACAAAAAATTAGAAAAATTTTTATGTATAGAAAAAATTAAAATGACCAAAATTTCTGGAGTTTTTCTTACCTTTATAACTGTAACAAGAAACCTCTTTTCATCCTCTTCATGCATCGCTCCACTTATTGAGCCAATAGCCCAACAGAGAGTATTCAGATTTTTCCAAGACCACTCTGTACCATTCACCTGGTTATGCAGCTTTTCTGTCATAATACGTTCTGTATCTGCATAGTCCAAATGTGTCAGGTATACTAAAATGGAAAACAAACAATGAGTTTTGACAAACCCAGCAAAACAGCCCATGTGTGCATAAGATATATTTAGACTTGTACTAACCAAGCGTTTCCCTCATGTTCTTATACAAGTTGATTGAATCTGTATCCTTCATAAACTCTCTTACAACCTCTCCTTGGTCATTTTCAACAACTAATACTTCTTCTGGTTTGGCCATTCGACTTACCATAAGCAGACGAACCTTAAAATTCAGAAAGTAAAAATCTGTGACTTCTGTGGCACTTTAAAATAGAACATTGTAAGTGGAATAACAGTTTTATTTTACTATACGCACTTTCTGAAACAACACTCACTTTAGACAGTACTGGTAAATATAGTTGCCTTCTTGGTGGTACATCAAAATGTTGAGTTCCAGACAGCAATGGTGAGGCCGTTGTTGAAAATGGACTCTCCCTATAGAGCTCTGCTGCCAAATGATTCCAGTATTCCAGACAAATCTTAAATATTTCAGTTTCTTCTACTTCAGAGACCAACAGCATGTAATGAAGAGCCTGTTTCAAATTATGTAAACAGATTTAAGAACTCCACACCAAAAAATTTGACTCCTACACACACACACACACAAAAAAACGCATGTACGCACGGGGGAACATAACACATTAATTTCAACTAGAGTCTTCTAAAATGTAAATCACTGTGCTGTGGTGATCTGTGACCCTCTCCTAGATAACTTTTAACAGTTCTCATGTAAAAGTGTATCAAACCATCTTGTGAAAAAGAAAAGAATACAATCTGTAAAATCTTAAGACAAATTTAAAATCAAGTTCAGTTTATTTCAAGGCATCACCTGCACACAGATGGCGAATCATTCTTCACAGCACTGTCAAGAAGATATGGCTGAGAATGATTTCCTTTAAAATTAGGTTATTTTCTTTTATCTTGATAAATCCAAGATGAGTAATTAACACTTTTTGAATTAAAAAAAAAAAAACCCATTTCTTCTAATATTTCCAAACTCCGTCAAAAGTATTGAATGTCTTCTTAACCTTACATCTTCTGAGCCACAACAATGAATAGGATATTCACACACAAATGAGTACTTTTATATGTTTTCTATTAATTTTAGTAATAGATTATTCATTACATCTCATACTAATTCTTGCCCTCAAAATAGTTTTTCTGGAAAAATATCATTCATTTAAAATAGTTTTTTGGATTATTATAATAAATATGAAAATAGTTCTTTGAAAAAAGCTGCATCGAGATACAAGTGTTGAAGACCAAAAATGACATTTTAATTATTTACCCATAGTCAAAATAGGTCCAAGTAAAAGAAGTTTCACTCATTCACTTTAGATTTAACCTTTTTTTAAGAAAATTAACATAAATAACACTACAACTTGGAAAAATATCAGAAACATCAAGCACTTAGACATTACAGCACACTCAAATGTAATTTGCCTTAAACCCAGTCATCAAGTGCACTGATGTATGAATTATGTTCAAAATGAACTGTGAGGCAGGCTAAAGACAGATGCGTACTACAGCATTAATCTTAAACAGAGACGCTTAGCAATAGTCGTCAAGGTTTCAAAAATATGCACATTAACTTCATTTTTTCGTATGATTAGAGTGCATCAACCACAGGTATAGCATTCTTAAACTGAAATTTTCTTATATTTTAAAACTTTGGATTAGGCACATACTATATTATGTAGTAAGGCTTTAACAAAGGCTACTTTAGGTCTTAACACTTACAAAGCACCAGTAAAGTTGTTATAAATCTCTTTGCAATATGTAACTTCACTTTCGTGGCATAAGTGGCTGACATATCTTTCAGTGTTGCACACTTCAGTACAAGGCTTGTGAATCCTTAATGCTTAACACCAAATGAAACTCTATTTACAAGTTATAGTATACCCCAAGCTCTTAATACATCACAATACACTATTTGAACACAATACTTATGAGACTAACAGATGAATTATAGATTGCAACTAGTCTAAAGTATTGTTCATTATTCTCTCTGTATGTGTGTATATTATAAAAAATATGTTTGAAAATACAGACTCTGCATGCAGTAGCTCACTTTCTCAACTGAGTCTGAACCCAATCCTAAATAGGCCAAACATAGTAAATTAAGTAGGTAGGTCACTTTAGTTGCTAAGGACATCCCTGATCTTGTTTACAGTATGAAAAATATACATGAGACAGTGTGCAAGTCTATGTGTCTTATATGTAATCAAGCATTAATCGCACTTAATGTCAAACTGTCCACTAACTGCTATTTACAAATATTAATCATCATAATTGGTCTAAACTATAACAAACAGATTTTATTACAAAAAACCAAACATATACAACAATATTCACTTGATTTAGGAAAAAACTGAATGGCATTTAAAGCCGATCTGATAACATGGGGAAGGTGTAGAGATAGAAATGTTTTTCAATAAAAACCTAGCAGTTTATAATAGCAAAAATACAAGTTTCATTTTTACTTTGATGTATGTAATGTTGTTGTGACAAGTATTAACCATACTCAAATGTCAACTGCAAAAAGTTAACAGTAATTAAAATGATGTACTTCAGAAAAGGTGCAAAACACTAAGATGCAGGTATTTTTGCCAGACTACATTAATGGAATGCATTGGCACTATACTGAAAGAAAATACGGCACTAGGCACAAGACGTCTAATCAAAAGTTATGAAAGAGATATCTATTAATTAAAAATATTTTGGTAATTCTGATAAGCATATTAGCAACAATGTGAAACTGGGAAAAAATCAAAAACTTACTTCCATCAGTGTCTCTCGAAGACTTAATCTTTTTTCTATGAGTTGACCATGTTCTTTTAAAAATGTACATAGAAATAAACTGAGGTTTTGAATAAAATTTTGCTCATCATCCTTTCCATTTGAGTAAGCAAGTCGGATATTAGTATTAAGGGGAAGCATCTGTTGGAGGGGGGGGGGAAAAAAAAAAAAAAAAAAAGTGTCACATAATCCATGTCAGGTAACCTAGTCATATGCTCACACCACCCTAAAACATAATATATTTATTAAAATATTTTTATATAAACTACTTCTTGAAAATGGGTGAACGAAAATGGAACAAGCTTAGACAGAACTCACTGGGCAACTCTTAAGTCATTTCAGAACAGTGCCCCAAAAGTAATCACACTTATATTAAAGCTTTGTACTGCACCTTGGAAAAGGTTTGTTTTGCCCAAACAATATAAAATGAGAATACCACATGCAAAACAACAAGAACTGAACAGAAATGTGCATTATTGGGAGGAGGTATTGGTCACTAACGACATTCAAAGACTGTGCCCTTTCATATAAAGTGTGGGGCTTTTAAGAAGGACATTTTGAAGAGGAGAAAGAACACTTTAGCCATATTAGTTAAAATTAGGCACTAGTACCCTATGGCTGAATAAAACAATTATGAAATACAGTACTAAGGACGCACAAATTAGGAGGGCAGGTGGTATTTTACATTATATATTGCCTTTTTTAAAATTAGACTGCATTATGTTGCAAGAAGTGCTATTTATAGCAGATGAAATGCTTTTCAAGCTATATCATTTATTTCTCACTTCTAGTTATACAATTCTGAAAGTCATCTCCAGCAGAGTCCAGACTGCACGAAATGCCAAAATATATTACTAGGAATTAGCAAAACAACAACTTTTACCTGTTTTAGCTGCATCATTGTCAAGGTGAAGAGAGTAACAAACTGTTCTTCATACTGACTGACACTCACACCAGCAATCTCAGTCAGACACTTCAAAGTGACATTTCTGAACATAGGTACATTTAAGAACTAAAAAAAGAGAAAGGTGAAAAAACAATTCGATATTTTAAACCATGTTAATTTTAAAAGTCGCCTCAAGTAATATATTGATTTGTTGATTTTTGCTCTAAATATTTCAATAAAGGTAAAATGATCCTGACAATTTTTCCCCCCCCCAGACAGGCCACAGCTCAAAGTAACATGAAAAATGTATTCCTAATGTGTTATATATACACACAAAAAAAAAAACACACATATATAGTGGTGTGAAAAACTATTTGCCCCCTTCCTGATTCTTTCGCATGTTTGTCACACAAAATGTTTCTGATCATCAAACACATGTAGCCATTAGTCAAATATAACACAAGTAAACACAAAATGCAGTTTTTAAATGATGGTTTTTATTATTTAGGGAGAAAAAAAAATCCAAACCTACATGGCCCTGTGTGAAAAAGTAATTGCCCCCTTGTTAAAAAATAACCTAACTGTGGTGTATCACACCTGAGTTCAATTTCCGTAGCCACCCCCAGGCCTGATTACTGCCACACCTGTTTCAATCAAGAAATCACTTAAATAGGAGCTGCCTGACACAGAGAAGTAGACCAAAAGCACCTCAAAAGCTAGACATCATGCCAAGATCCAAAGAAATTCAGGAACAAATTAGAACAGAAGTAATTGAGATCTATCAGTCTGGTAAAGGTTATAAAGCCATTTCTAAAGCTTTGGGACTCCAGCGAACCACAGTGAGAGCCATTATCCACAAATGGCAAAAACATGGAACAGTAGTGAACCTTCCCAGGAGTGGCCGGCCGACCAAAAATTACCCCAAGAGCGCAGAGACGACTCATCCGAGAGGTCACAAAAGACCCCAGGACAACGTCTAAAGAACTGCAGGCCTCACTTGCCTCAATTAAGGTCAGTGTTCACGACTCCACCATAAGAAAGAGACTGGGCAAAAGCGGCCTGCATGGCAGATTTCCAAGACGCAAACCACTGTTAAGCAAAAAGAACATTAGGGCTCGTCTCAATTTTGCTAAGAAACATCTCAATGATTGCCAAGACTTTTGGGAAAATACCTTGTGGACTGATGAGACAAAAGTTGAACTTTTTGGAAGGCAAATGTCCCGTTACATCTGGCGTAAAAGGAACACAGCATTTCAGAAAAAGAACATCATACCAACAGTAAAATATGGTGGTGGTAGTGTGATGGTCTGGGGTGGTTTTGCTTCTTCAGGACCTGGAAGGCTTGCTGTGACAGATGGAACCATGAATTCTACTGTTTACCAAAAAATCCTGAAGGAGAATGTCCAACCATCTGTTCGTCAACTCAAGCTGAAGCGATCTTGGGTGCTGCAACAGGACAATGACCCAAAACACACCAGCAAATCCACCTCTGAATGGCTGAAGAAAAACAAAACGAAGACTTTGGAGTGGCCTATTCAAATTCCTGACCTGAATCCAATTGAGATGCTATTGCATGACCTTAAAAAGGCAGTTCATGCTAGAAAACCCTCAAATAAAGCTGAATTACAACAATTCTGCAAAGATGAGTGGGCCAAAATTCCTCCAAAGCGCTGCAAAAGACTCATTGCAAGTTATCGCAAACGCTTGATTGCAGTTATTGCTGCTAAGGGTGGCCCAACCAGTTATTAGGTTCAGGGGGCAATTACTTTTTCACACAGGGCCATGTAGTTTTGGATTTTTTTTTCTCCTCCCTAAATAATAAAAGCCATCATTTAAAAACTGCATTTTGTGTTTACTTGTGTTACATTTGACTAATGGTTAAATGTGTTTGATGATCAGAAACATTTTGTGTGACAAACATGTAAAAGAATAAGAAATCAGGAAGGGGGCAAATAGTTTTTCACACCACTGTGTGTGTGTGTGTGTATTATATATATATATATATATATAAAATCAGTTGTGATCCCATGAAACATATGTATAAACACAAACAATAATAATAATAAAGATAAATGTGATGCAGAGATCAGAAGATTTCACACTAGGATATAACAGTAATTACAACTAAAGACACAGTAGTTCACTCTGCAAAAGGTTACTTGTGTTAAATGAATGCTGTGACATTTATTTATTTATTTTCACAATCCAGCTAATCTCAAATGGCATAAACTAGTGAATCTGAAAAATGAAGCTCAAAAGGCTTAGATGTTATTTTAAACAAGCTATAAAAGGTACATAAGCATTTTACTACTCTACTTAATTCTTTTAGGGCAGATGTTTACACAAAGGGTTGAGGGCAGATATCAACTAAAATAGACATTCAGGGCAGAAGGCAAATAAAAGCTGTAAAGGTCAATAAAATTCACCATTACATTATAGGTAGACCCTATTTCCTAGGAGGACTGTCAGACTCATTGTCTTGACGTTGAATTCCTGCATGAACAGTCTAGAATGACATCGACATCAAGCGAGAGAGAGCGAAACGAATGTGCAAAGCAAAATACTCCATGTGTATTTATTTTTTGCATATTATTACTGAATCGGACTCTTGACTTCTTGAACCTTAATTTTGATGCAAGTGATCTGGAGATTGAAAACGAAAAGGCAGGCACCTGCATCAGCTGATCGGTCCCCAGTTCATCGTGCAGCTGATGTGCCTATGGCAATGTTCACCTGGTAGGACTACACAGACCCTTGTCGAACTCTGATTTTGATGCAAACGATCTGGAAATCGAAAACAAAAGATAGGTATCTGCATCAACTGATCGGTCCCCAGCTGACCGTAGTGCTGAACACGCTAGTGTAGTTGACGCAACCATGTCAAAGTTTGCCCTGATACGACTACATAGACACAGATCAGAGGGAGGCAAACTGGCAAATGGACTTCAAATGACACATCGTAGTAGTGGACACTATAGATTACTAGCCACTCAGCTATGTTCCCCCCCCCCCCGCCAGAAAGTGCATTTCAGCTTATGAGTGATGAGACAAATAGGTATGTAATAAGTATGTGAATTTACATACCGTAGGGGCCCATGTAACATAAATCAAAAACAAAATACTTAAAATGTCACTCATTTTATGTGTGAAACCACTGCTTTGTGTGCTTTTAAGAAAACTGAATTTTTGGGAAAAAATGTTCAGCTCTGGGACATTAAGGGAAAAAATAATCTGCCTTAAAAGAGTTAACAAGTAAATTAAGCATCATAAACAAAAATAAAAAACACACACACAAAAAAGTCCATAAATTAAAATATCCATCAATATGAAAATATGCTCAACAAGACCATCATCCATATTATGAAAGACAGATTTTAAAATTCCGGTAACAATATTAACCATTCTAAAACACAGCTCCTACCTTATATACAAGTGTACTGATCAGTTTTGTTTCAAATATATAGCCAAGTGGAATCCAATTTAGGAATCTTAGTAATGTTTCTAGAGTTGCATGAACAAGTGGAGCATTCTGAGAGTTCTCCTGCAAAGTAATAAAATAGTTCAAATGTTTACAAAATGTTTACAACTTTAACAGAAATTGAAAGATCTTCAAAAGGTTACTCAAACTTACCATTACAAACTGGCATAGCTGGAATATTTGTGAAAATTCATTACACATGCTAAAAAAACAAAATACAAAACAAAAAACTAATTAGTAATGTGCCAAGACAGACATTGAAGACAGAAAAAACAACAAACCTTGAATCTTTCAATCACAGCAAAGGACGTCATGGATACGACACTTTATCGTATTTAGTTATAAAACAAAATGTCAGGCCATTTATAACATTGAAAAAATGTCTGTATTTCAATATATAACCCGCAGACATAACAAATATACTGCATATTTCTTCTGTTTGTCGTTTTCAGTTTTGCATAGTCTTAGAAAATGGTGTTAATATCAATCTTTTTGTATACAACCGAACAAAGAAATCTAAATACCACATGAAAAATTATCCAACACAGAAAGAAATAACTCACTGCTTGAGAAACTTTCTCTGAGTTAAGTAATGTTAAAAGTGGGGTTCCCAAGAGTCAATTTTGGAACCATTGCTGTTTGTTTTGATATAATTAATCATAGTAAAAATGTAATAAAAACAAGCAAATTTAGTGTCACCCAACTAAATGGATGACATAGGGTCTGAATAATCAGTACTGTTGAACCACAAGAATGTAGCAGACTTTACACAAATATAATACAAGATTTCCATTCAAATTTTAGCCATTATTGTAAGAAAGACATGAATGCCTAAATGAATTTGTCCATCAATAAGCAAACATACAGGTATGGATAATATGGGTAACAGCACAGGAAACTTAACCTGAAATGACAGAGGCTCTTACTCTCTGTGTGGTATGAGCTATGAAGATTGACTGATTTACACAAAAACAGGAGTTCATATGGTAAAATTGCTACTTAAAAAAAAAAAAACCCCACACCAGGGACACATGTCAATTAAAAGGATACAATTTATTCACTTTGAGGATACACAGAATAGGTTACCTAAGGAGAGGGAGCTAAGGAAAAAATGGAATGCCACAATCAAGTTCATTGGGGCTGATCCTAAAGCCCAAGTTACTGCATAACTATCCATGTAATAAGCGCTGTGCCTTGGTACCTTTCAGCGATCCTTATTTTTATAGTTTTAATAAACTGGCATTTGCTAATTATTAATAACAAAATATTGTAAACTGCCTGATCAGTGACAATCAAAAACATTTTACTATAATAAAACCCCTTAAAGGAAATATGGCTTTAACCAATAAAACACATACACACAGAAATTATTGTTCTTTCACAACAATTTAAGACAAATCTTGTTCATTAAGTATGTTAAAATGATTTTCCTATCTAAAGAAAAGCAATATTTAAATAATAGTTTGTTTAGACATCCTCTCGACAAGCAGCATGAAAGCAAAATGCAGTTTAATTCATGATCATTTTTAATCTACATTAAAGTGAGATCATGGAGAAGATGTGCAGTTCTTGCCAGAAAGTAAAATCCTAAATAGCACAGGCTACCATCTTGCGGTGAGCAAAATGAACCGAACTGTGAAAAGCACTTCTATTAAGTAGAGTATTCCATTGATAATTTTAGTGATACTTCACAATTGGAAATCTGCTGATAAGTGCCTGTACTAATTCTAGTTATATTTTAAATAAGTATAACTCAATGTTCCACATTTGATGCTTTAAACTGGTCTTAATATCAATGTAGTTATTGACTAGACCTGCAGTTTCAAGCTGTGCAATAGGTGAGCAGCTCTCAGATGTCACATGAGGAAAACACACACAAAAAAGGTTCCATTAAAAATCCATAACTGCTGATCACATTTTGCAGTGTTTGGCTTTGCTTCAGCTAAACCACTCTACTACATGCTGTGAGACTTCAAGAACACAGTTGGGTTGGTGAGATGGGAATGAAGTTTCCCTCTGCCTACTTCTTAACCCCACCCTCTTGCTCTTCAGCTCTTTGCAGGTACACCAGATTCAATAATTGCCAAAAACCACATATCAAAACCTTTGGATTTTTGCAAAAAAGATCCTATTAGGAGAGTGCAGTCTCTCTCAACCATTCAACTCCCCAACGAGAAGTCTGCAAAGTGTGTCAATCTCTGATCTTACCCGCCAACATTACAATATTTTTAGTTTTGGTAAATGTTTTTGGTGTACCATTATTTTTGTGATATTTGAATAACTTTTCAGACCAATACAGAAGAATATACAATGTGGAACAGAGAGAAATGCTAACGATTAATAATAAATGTACCTACCTAGCATCACATTTTAGAGTTTACTAATATTAACATCAGAAGGTTTTTGTTTCGCACAGAACTGTAAACCTTCAGGACCCTTCATCCTTCAAAAATAAATACAGGAACAAGGAAAACGTAAAGGGTATACTTAATCTGCACAATAATGCAGTTATTTTGCTGTTTTTTGACCTAAAATAGCATTTAAATTGTTTATACATTTTTTTATTATTTGTGTTCAATGTATACGGTTCAACATAGGGTGTTTGGTATTATGTAAAAGTAAAGTAAGTATTATGGAAATTTTAGGCTTTCAATTTTTTATTTCATACCTAACATACTGTTCTTGTATAAAAAAAAAATAAAAGGATGTGTCTTGCATAAGAAAACCTAACACAAAAAAAATCCTCACACCTACACAAAACAAATAAAATCCCCAAAATTCAATATTAGAAATGGGGGATTCAAGAAACGTCACCTTTAGTTGTTAGTGCCTAATCAGGGTTAAGTACTTAGTTTAAGACCAAACTAATCATGGTATTTGAGAACATTCAATGCCTGAAGGAGGAATGCCAAGAAAAAAAAAAAAAAATAAAATCTAAGAATCTCTTGTCTAGAGATAAACATTATAACTGATATGTGTCAGTAGTCTATTGCAGCAATTACTTTGATTTTAAAAGGCCAACTTATATCCCAAATCACAAAGAGTTACTATTTTTAACAGTAAGGTTCTACTTTGCGGCATTGGGTTTATATTAGCGAGGAGCCCTGACCACACAGTGTAATGTTTTGAGTGACTTCAGCTTAAGTAAAAAAAAATGGAAAAACCAGCAACAAACTATTTACATTTAGTCAAACACTCTTATCAAAAAGTCACACTGTAAACTAAGAAAACATATTTAGAACAAAGTAACCAGAGCTGCTCGGTTTTCTTAGTCTCCGGTTTGAAATATAATTTTTTACCCCTCTTATTTAAGGAGATAATTTAAATACAATCTTTACAGTCTGGCCTAATTTAAGAACATCTGAGGCAGGGCAACTGCTCCAACCACCCCCCGCAAACCCCAAATACACCCCAAAAAACTCTACCATCCTCCATTTGAAAATCCCTGGTTTATTGCAGTCTACACACAATAAGTTTTTAAGGAAAATTTGTTACCTAATTCGGAAATTGTATTTTATGAAAAAAGCACAGGTGATATTACTCTGAATTGAATCTAACCTCAAATCATCAGGTACAAATCAAGAATTAAATTGACCAGCTACTCTCAATTCACAGCTCATATTTGCAATTAAGCAGTGTTTAATTGCCAATATCAATTAATCAGAAATAATGAAATGAGTTTATTTCCTGCAGTGAAAAAAAAAAAAAAGATGAAAGCTTTGGAATAAAGTAGGAAGACAAAATGCACCCAAAACAACTTTTAAAAGCTGGTGTCTGTACACTAGTTGTGTTTTTATGCAGTACTACTATTGTTTCACATCTACCTAAACTCAGTTTTAATCAAATATTTTATTTGAAAAAACTAGGGACAGTCAAGCAAAGTCACTTATACATAAGCAATTTTAAATTAGGAATTGGATGCTACCATGGTAGAATATTTACAAATATACCTAATGTATAAAAATACTCATTTTTTGACTTTTGACAAAATGTGTACACACTTTTTTGTTTTGCAAGTTTAAAAGATATTACCTAGTTTAAAGTAGTTTCCCACAATAGCACAGAAATAATCCCCTGCAAAATTTGGAAATGTTTTGGACATTAATACGGGACAGATCCTTGGCACTCGATTTAAAAGCTTGAAACTTCAATAAAGAATTTTTGGTACAAAGTCAAAAATGCATAAGTCACTTGTCATATACACAGTAGCTTAATTAAATTACTACCAGTATATACAGGTATAACTGCACATATGAAGGTAATCAAAAATCTGCCAAATTTATCTTTAATATATTAGGAAAAGTATGTACAGTATAAATTGAATTCAAAGCCCAGTATAGCCCAAGATGGGGAAAAAAAAAAAAATCTAAAGATGATGTTCAAAAGCAAGGTCAATGGACAGTAGAAAAGAGATATATTAATATTCACCAGTTCTTTAGAAGAGTTGGGAACGTCCCACACTAACAGCAGCAGTGAAGCACAGCTGTCTATATACACCAATAGAAGTTTTGACCTATTATTTAGATATCAAATATATTTGTATATAGGGTATATGTATAAAAACCATTAAAAATTAGTACATTTTCATGTGCTCCTAGAAGATATTAAAAACCACACCCATTGTTTTGTTTTACTTAATAGCAATTGACTTTTTTTTTTTTTTTTAAGTGAAAGTAAACAGTCAAAGATGATCTGCATAATAAAAACCACTGACAAGATTAAAATGGGATCCTAATTAAAATTTAGGATAACCTTTTTATATTTTGCAATAAAGCGGTTTTAATAGATTTCACTTTAACTAATAACACCACATCATACCTGTCTTTTAAATGCTTTGCTTTCACTTGAGTCATCTGACCACTAGAGAAATCAAAAACTTCTTCACTTAACAACTTCAGAATGATCATGTTGTTCTGACAGAGACTTTCACTGGTCCTACTTGCTCCAACGATGTCACTTATAAAGGTTGGCCAATGTTTAGGCCATTCTTGTTTAAGAATCTGAAAATGAAGCCAATCAATCAATCAACCAACCATTGAGGTTAAAAAGACATTGAGTATCAGGCTACAAGATGAAATATATAGACACACATACCTGCACAAGAATCATGTTCAGTTTTCCAATATATACTTTTTCTTTCTATAAAAAAGAGAAAGAGAAAAAATAAATCACTAATGCATGCAACTTGAAGTCCAAAGGTAAATATAAAGGTTTTCACAACCAATTTGTATACGTGAAAAATACCTCAACGGGTCACACCCATGCAAATTTTAAAACAACTTTTTATTTCAAATTGCAGAAAAAAAAAATCTAAATTTTAAGATAGAAGAAATAAAAAAAATAGCCTTTATCAACAGGCAATCTACAGCCATCCATTCAATCAGAATGGATGCTCAAGCAAATTAAACATTCACACATGATCCTGAGCATCAATAAACAAAAATAATTTTGCTGTCTTATTTTACAATGCTCACGGTCAAATCCTCATTACCATATATTAATATACCCTTGCTATGCTTTTCATTTTTGTTCTGCTATGGCCCATGGTGTCATTTCCTATTTCATTAAACTATTACTGGCTGTGGAACAAGATATCAAACCCTTATGTCATCAGTCTTGCCAAATCAGATTTTTATATTACAATATGTGTAACTGGTATATTTAAGATTTTCACTCTTGTCACGCTGTAAAATGAAAAAACTAAAAATTAACTTAAATGCTCAATATAAATGCAGACAAGGGATGAACATGATTAACCATTAAGTTCTCATGATACAAATTTAAATCGTACTGAAAATTTAAATTTGTTGTTGCACTGCAGTTGCTAATACTGTACAATTATTTTCAGAGCTGTTAATTTAAGTAGGTATATGAGGTCAGTATGTATCACTATGTATCAAATTATTATGCATCCGGAAGAAGGGACAGCAAAAATGAATTGTGCTAAAGTCACGTTTATTGTGCATCGAGAAAAAAGTATGACAAAGCTCTCTGCAAATTTTGTGATATTTAGCTGAAATACAAAAGCAGCTAATCAGTTTATCTTAAGAATTGGTTCAAGTTACCACATTCCCTTTTGAGGCATGATTACTAGCCACAGATAAAAGCGTCTTGCTGGGAAAACATAAGAGTGGTTTGTATATGTTTAATGTAACACAAAACACTGTCTGCAAATTGCAATATCGGAGCAGCTGCTTTCTAAGTTGCTGACATGAAGGAAAAGAACATAGCATACTTTCTGATAGCACTCAGCTGGAGTACTGTCTGCCTATTTCCATTTTACATTTGTGTAATTTGTGCATATACTGCACACTACGCACAATGAAACTTGAGGAGCAAAATGTGAAGAGAAAACTTTTCATTTTTTATAGTTTTGTTTTTGCCAAAAGAATTTCAACTGACTGCACTGCCTGCTACATACTACTACACTTTTGTGTTCACTATGAGCTTGTATAAGATTCACTTCAGCATGCACATGCTAACAAACATGGATAAAATGCTTTTCAGTAACATAAGGAGACAGTGATATATTTTCAAAAATCCTCACACATATAGAAAAGTTTCTGGGAAATCGGGCTTTACAACATTTTCTGTGTTACTTGTGTAGGGGTTTCGTTTTCACTATTAATGTTTATTACTAGTGAAAGTGGGTCAAGTTAATAAAAAGAAATCAGAATTTACATCTGTCAACAATGGCAGTTGCCAATGCTCCTGCTGTCACACTGCCTCCTCAAAGGCTATCAATGCTAAAGGAATAGCCTAAGAGCTCCATTAAAGACAATTTGTGAAGGGCACAAAAAAAAAAAAAAAAAAAAAAAAAAAAAATCTTGAGGCAATGCTGAACTTTCATCGTGGTCAAAAACACTGATCAGCTGGAAAACTGCATTTCTGTGGTGAAACTACAGATGCATCTCAAATTAGAATATCTTCAAAAAGTTAATTTCAGTAATTCAAAAAGTTAAGCTCATACAGATTCATTACACACAGAGTGATATATATCAAGCGTTTGTTTTCATTTTGCCGATTATGGCTTTTAGTTAATGAAAACCCAAAATTCAGTATCTAAGAAAATTAGAATATTAGAAAAACATTCAATATTGTAGACTCATGGTGTTACACTCCACTCAGCTAATTAACCCAAACACCAGCAAATGTGTCCCGAGCCTTTAAATGGTCTCTCAGTCTGGTTCAGTAGGCAATACAATCATGGGGAAGACTGCTAACTTGACAGTTGTCCAGAAGACAGTCATTGACACCATCCACAAGGAGAGCAAGCCACAAAAGGTCACTGCTAAAGAAGCTGGCTGTTCAGAGAGTGCTATATCCAAGCATATTAATGGAAACTTGAGTGGAAGGAAAAAAATGTGGCAGAAAAAAAGATAACACAAGTAACAGGGATGACCAAAGCCTCGAGGGGATTGTGAAGCAAAAGTACCAGGACATGAGCTACAACTGTCACATTCCTTGTGTCAAACCACTCCTGAACCAGAGACACACGTCAGAAGCATCTTACCTGGGCTAAGGAGAAAACGGACTGGACTGCTGCTCAGTGGCCCAAAGTCCTCTTTCCAGATTAAATTAAATTTTGCATTTCATTTGGAGACCAAGGTCCCAGAGTCTGGAGGAAGAGTGGAGAGGCACAGAATCCAAGCTGCCTGAGGTCCAGTGTGAAGTTTACACAGTCAGTGATGATATGGGGAGCCATGTCATCTGCTGGTGTTGATCCAAAGTCAGCACAGCCATCAGGAAATTTTTGAGCACTTCATGCTTCCCTCTGCTTACAAGCTTTATGGAGATGAGGATTTTCCAGCAGGACTTGGCACCTGCCCATACTGTCAAAAGTACCAATACCTGGTTTAATGACCATGGTATCACTGTGCTTGACTGTCCAGCAAACTCGCCTGAACTAAACCCCACAGAGAATCTATGGGGTATTGTCAAGAGGAAGATGACACCAGACCAAACAATGCAGGTGACCTGAAGGCCGTTGTCCAAGTATCCTGGGCTTCTATAACATCTCAGCAGAACCACAGGCTGATCGTCTCCATGCCATGCCACACTGATGTAGTATACATGCAAAAGGAGCCCTATCGAGTGCGCACATGGACATACTTTTCAGTAGGCCAACATTTCTGCATTAAAAATATTTTTTTTAATTGGTTTTATATAATATTGTAATTTTCTGCCATAATCAGCAAAATGAAGAAATAAATGCTTGAAATATATCACTCTGCGTGTAATGAATCTATATATTAGTTTCACTTTTTAAACTGCATTACTGAAATTAACTTTTGATGATATTCTGATTTATTGAGATGCACCTATATATCTGGAATAACAATACACATAAATACACTTCTTTTGCTCTTTACATTTATATTAAAATCAACCTAACCTTTAAATGATCCTTATGCTGACCAAGTTTCATGTTTTCCCCAAAATTTCCTTCAAAAACCCAACTAGAAATTCACATAAATAAAAAAAGTGGGAAGGCGAGACATCTTAAACAGCAACCTCAAAAACACCAAGTACTTGAGGAACTTTATATGGGAGAGTGCATAGCTAAATGGAAGGAGCCGTGGAAGATGATGGCAGTAAAGGAAGGAAATTACATCTTAGACATAAATTAGTTCTGCTACAAAGTCCCCACACCATTCCTACCTTACATCTACTGCAGATGAAGTTTCTCATGATGAACCAAGAGCCTGGAATGCATCTACATTTTAACTAAGGTATTACTATCTTGTATATCATCAGTAGAAAATTAAGCATATTTTTAGAACATATGAACAATCACATTATGTTCAGCATTTTTGAAATTAATACAAAAGGCGATTTCAATAAGTATTGGGACAACAAATGCAGTTTTGGCTTCATGCAAGGAAATATATACAAGGCTGATCAGACCAGTTTTGTTAAACGGATTCAACGCTCTAGTAATCAAAAGAAGCAGTGTATTCAGTGGCTTTCATCAGTACTCCGATGCCTATCCTTTGTGTGTATGATACAAACTTTTAATCCAATAACGAACTGTGTTACTCTTAATGCCAATTCAGTATGTAGCACAACACTTTTAAGCATGGCCTGATATAAAATCTTCAGATTTATCTTATCACATTGTTCTTTACAATGTTTACACACTTACAGAAAGTATCTAAAATGTACGATCAACTGACACGGATCTTTAAATTCCATCAGTTCTCCCAAAAACTGGCATAGTGAATAAAACAGTAATTCTTTATTTGTCATAAATCAAACTTGGTCACAGATATGTTTATGATGGGTCACCATATGACTATGTAGTAAAACTACCAGAGTCCAAACAAATTTTGTGATAAGCAATATACTTGATCCATTAACTTGGCATACTAGTTATTGTGGTAGTAACATGAAATTGAACATGCAGTCTATAAACAATGTAGTAGCATCAGAAAGCTTTTAATATAAAAATGAAATTCACTTCTCTCAATCTGTGCAACAATAAAACGGAGGTAACTAACAGCAAAAAGCGAGGAAATGGCACAAATATGCTTGTGTGCTGAAGGGACTTGGGTTCATTACCGAAATGTCAAAACGAAAATAATGGGCAAGGCACAAGAATGTAATGCTTTTTGAGGTGTTTTGCGGTGTGGGTGAATAAGATGAGAGTATAAATAGTAATGTGGCGCTGTTGCATGTTAAAGGAATTTTCGGTGGACTAGTAGCACTGGTTTTGTGCCTCATAAAATGTTCACAGTTGAATCCAAATCTATAACAGAGATGCAAAAAAGATTTCATATTAGGGTTAATGTACCTCAGCAAGAAAAATTTCTGCCTGTAAAACTATATTGATGTGGTTTGAACATTTTTCAACTTACTGTTAGACTAAAGAAAGTGTTGGATCATGGAGAGAACCCAAAAATATGAGAAGTGTTCAATAATTTTTCTACCTAAATATGAAAGTAAGCAGCATGTTGAAACAAGTTTGGGCCTGTTGTGACATGTCCCAAGGTTACTCATACACAGTTGTGGCTCAGTGCGAGTCTAGCATTCCAAGAGACAAGATGTCAGGAGAGTTCTTGTGTGAATCAAGTAAGAAAATGGTAGATTTGGAGCAACATTCAGTGATATAATTTCTCACAAATGGTGAGTCTGCCCCATCTTCCTATAAAGTAAAACTTTGGAGTAAGCAGTTTAAGTGTGGTAGAGAGTCTATTGAAAATGACTATCACACTGGACAGCCTGTGGAAGCAACTTCCACAGAAATGTGCAAGAAAGACGAGGATTTCATTTTGTCAGACAGACGAATTAATGGTTCCCAAATATCTGAAGATAGCATCTCGGCAGGCACAGTTTAAACAACTATATTGATTTAAATGTTTACTACCTAACTCAATACAGCCCATTACTCTAAGGAGAGACATACAACACATTATCACTCTCTGGAGCAATGAGTCAAGTGACTGTCCATATTATTTATATTTATATTTA
>JANRMT010061414.1:27633233-27643508 GCA_026402145.1 Polypterus bichir lapradei
GAATCGTAGCCTTCAACAAATCCAAAACGTTTACCTTTTCGGCAATCATTAACATCTTAGTCTTGCGCTTGGGCACGGCCCCTGAAGCAGTAGCAGATAGTTTTGGAGCCATAATGAAGGGCTTGACTATGCACAAAGATAAACACAAAAGAGCACAACTCTTTACACAGCGAAACACGTTGATGCTGAATGAGCGAGACAAGACTTCCTGGTTAACACTGCATTCAGCACGCAGGAAATCAACTGCGTGCTCGGATTGGTTAGCTTCTCAGCCATCCGCCAATAGCGCCCCTTGTATGAAATCAACTGGGCAAACCAACTGAGGAAGCATGTACAGGAAGTAAAAAGACACATTGTCCGCAGAACCCGCGAAGCAGCAAAAAATCCGCGTTATATATTTAGTTATGCTTTCATATAAAATCCGCGATAGAGTGAAGCCGCGAAAGTCGAAGCGCGATATAGTGAGGGATTACTATATACACATACACCCACCCACCAAAGTGGGTAGTAACGACTTACATTTACTCTGTTACATTTACTTTAGTAACTTTAAAAAAAAAAAATTGTACTAAGAGTAGTTTTACTGCACCATACTTTTTACTTTTACTTGAGTACATTTGTGAAGAAACTCTACTCTAACTCCTCTACATTGGGCAACACTCAAATCGTTACTTTTTTCCCCCCCCATTAGATAAAGTCTGACAGACAATTTTCAATCTGCTCTTTGTAGCGTATGCTGTCAAGTTGTGCACACGCCTTCCATTGAGTCTCCAGCTCTGACGCGAGGTTTTGGATGTTCCCCCAAATCAAGGTGCTGCAGCTTTGAGGACAGATGTTGCATTTTTCGTTTGAAAGCATTAACTGAGCTAAATCATATTGACCATGGTTTTCTTATTTCCTTGCAGCTGTAAATTAAGCTCATTCAACATGTTGGTTAGATCAGAAAAAAAAAATGCCAAGTCTAGCGGCCATTGATCGTTAAATTGTTTGTATCCTGCATGTTTAATGACAAGGAGAAACCCCTTTATCTCTGGCCAGGGCTCTTGAAATCTCAGCAGGAATTTTTCCCTAGCCATCTGCCTCAAGGAAGACATCTTTTATCATCTCTCCATCTTGGAAGGACTTCTTATGCCTAATGATCAAGTGACTCATCCAGAACGATGCTTCGGTGTGTCTGCCTTTGCTTTTAAATTCTGCCGAGTGAAAAATGACGACTGTCCGATTAACTGCGATTTTAGTTCTCTCTCCTCTCTCTTTCTCAGATCAATTTTCGGAAGGAAGTCAGTTTTGTAGTTTTTATGAACAGTTTGAAAGTGCCTTTCCACATTTTCCTTCCTTGGAATAGCAATGATAGATTGACAGATCAGACAAACCGTACTTCGATTGTGACATTGTGAGAGAAAAAAAATCCTCTTGCAATTGTACATCCAGCCCATAACCAACAATTTTTTCTCTCTCTCTTTTTGTTAAATCCCTTCTTTAGTCGATATAAATTGGAAGGCTAACTACATCAGTTAGATAGCCAAAGTTTTGCAGTTGCTTGCGCGTTTAATCGTGTTTGCGGGCTGACCAGTGTGTTAGAAGAAAAGAGATCTCAGACTGGCCGTCCTGTATGTCAATCAAGTGGCAAATGCCATAGAGATGATATATGATAGACTGCATTCAAAAAAAAATTTTTTTTTTTTAAATGTTAACACGATCTACCTGCACTACCTTTCCGATCTACCGGGGTGACTTAGGCAGTTTACTGAACTGACTCATGAAGTCTTTTAAAAAAAAAAAGGATTCAGTGAAAAATATATGTTTAGGTCAAGTACATTACATTTTTGCCGCAACAATAAAGGGGTATGGTGGGATGAAGTGTTTAGTTTAATTATGCAAGTTATTCCTTACACGTTCCTACATGTACAGTAGCACTAAAAGTAAACTGGCACTCCACTGCTTTCAACGTATCAAGTAGAGTTCACCACACCCAATCTACCATACATTAAAGAAATAAAAATAAAAAAAAAAATCTGATCAATTACCACAATTAATATATTTTATCACATGCATACAATATACATGTTTGGAGCATTCAATTATTAATTTTTAGCTAATTTGACATGAGGACAAATGAATAACCACCAAGCCACACATGATTAACTTCATGGTTAGTGATGTCACTATACAAGACTTTCTATTCAAAACCAATATCAATGAAAGTTCATGATACTAAAAAGACATTTGATACCACAACAAATAGGGAAACTAATGGCTTTTTAAATAAATTTAATTCCATTACTCAAGTGGACAATAGTGTAGCTTTTTTGAAATTGAGTATACAATTCAGAAATAATCGTAACAGTAACTTTTTAAAAGTGGTTATCAATATAGTAGCTGCCCAGCAGTAACTTAAGTAACTTAGTACTGGCAGAAATATCAAATTATAATGTAGACATGGGAATTCTCCCAGCGTAATAACATTTGTGTTGAGGAGGGAGAATTACAAAATTGGCTGAAGGAAGGTATTTCCTCATTGGGTTCATTAAGAATCATACCATGATGAGCCATCTGATTTAAACTGCCATGTGTACATTCTAAATTTTACTCTATGACATTTTCTCACCTGTAATTGAACACTGCTTAAAATACTACATTTCCTTGTATTGTTGAATTTGTGAAGTCCAAAATAATTTAGAATATTTTAATTTAAACAAACTCTTTAAAGTGGTTTTTGAAGAAACATACTAGTAAAGTCTGACGTGTCAGAGAATCTGTTAAGTTTCTAACATTGCTATAGTAAGACTAATTTTTTCCATAATTAGCTAGTAAAACACTAAAAAAAAAAAAAAAAAAAAAAAAGTAGCATTTAACGGATGAATCTATTTGATTTAAATGTCAAACTCCTGGTCCTTTAAACCAGGGGGTCCCCAAACACTGGTCTGCAGCCTCCGCGGCCCACTAGCGGGCCGTGGCGATCTAACAGCCGGACCGCGAGAGAACTGCCGGCAACGGACACTCGCTCAGTGAAGGGCTACGGCAAAAACACTAGGTGGGCGGGGCTTTGCAGCAGTGCAGAGAAAGGAGAGAGACTGAGAAGAGAGAGTATTACAACAAAGTATTTTTATGGTCCCTAAAGTTTCCCCATATGACACGAGTCTACAGAAATCCTGTTACTACGAAGTACATTCAGCAGATACTTTTATTACAATGAAGTGACCTTGAAATGCCTGAATGAATCAGCCACAGAGCAGTTAGTTCTGTAGTCACAGCTCAGTTGTGCACAATGATCCCCAAACAGAAACACAGTGTAAAAAAAATAAATAAAAAAATTAAAAAAAAAAAAATATAAATTTTCTTCGAACTTTTCTCGTACTGTTTTTTGCTGTTTGTTTTCTGTGGTTTTCAGTGATACCTGTTGCTTATTCTCATCAACATTTGAAAAACATCCATTGGAATTTAACTCTTTGTCACCCTTCTATATAAACGGCAGACACAAAAAAACAATAAGTGTTAATGTTTGTAATTAGCAATCTGTTGGAATGACAAATACAATGCATATGTCTTTGTTATATGCAAAAAAAAAAAAATCTCGGGTTGCAAATGTATACAAACTGCTGCATTTGAAGACACCGAAAAAGCAGTTTTTATGTGGTTCAGTGATGCCCGTTCAAGAAGCATTCCTATTAATGTGCCACTCATTCAATAAAGTGTGAGGTTTCTAAACTCTTGGGACCTCCCCCAACTGGACAACACACCGAAGAGCATCCCGAAAAGCAATCACCACATCTGTGGATGACTGTTTATCCGTTGCCAGGGCAACAGCAGGCTTGCAGCTCTTCACTGAAGCAAACAGAAAACATCTCAATGGGTGATACAACGAACATTGTAAATGCAGGGAACTGGATTACTTGGCCACTAACCTGGTCACAATCCTGTCTGACTTCTGTGTCTGCGTATAGGAGACTGGGTTTTGCTAACAACATTTATTTATATGGCACATTTTCATACAAAAAAAAATGTAGCTCAAAGTGCTTTACATAATGAATAGAAAAATAAAAGACACAGTAAGAAAATAAAATAAGTCAACATTAATTAACATAGAATAAGAGTAAGGTTCGAAGGCCAGGGAGGACAGAAAAAAAAAACACTCCAGACGGCCGGTGAAAAGAAAGAAAAAAAAAAAATAATAATTTTGCTAAAATACTGAGACTCAGCCTCGTGTTTTGGGGTGTAAGACAGGGACTTATAGCGCGACAGTGATCTTTTAGGATTAGCTTCTGTGGCGCTTCAATGTAGCTCTGTGAGCCTGCTGTTGCCCTACCCCAGCAACGGACAATTTTCCACAAACGCAGCAATCGTGCTTCGGGACGCACTTCAGCATGACTTTCCCAATAGATGGGGGGGGGCTCCCAAAAAAGTTCAGAAACCTCACAATATGAAGGAGGATGATTCGGCTTCTGATTGATAACTGTGCTGCCCACAACATGCGTCCATATTTAGATAATGTTCACGTTGAATTTCTCCCACCCAATTGCACAGCAATTCTTCAGCCATTGGCTCTGGGCATCATTCGCACCCTGAAAGTGTATTATCACAAGGAAATGTTGAGAAAAATTCTCGGCAGCATAACCTGTAGGCAGGAGAAGATTAAAAAAAGCTATTGAAATGATTGCAAACGCCTGGACGCAAGTTAAAGAAAGCACTATAGCAACAAATAAAGAATCTCATTACAATAAAATTTTCATTACAACGAAATTTTTTTACGTCCCTGGCAGTTCGTTGTAATAGAATTTTACCTGTATTTGCACTACAGGCATACAGACACTATTGGGCACCCCACGTTTACCCACTCTGCAGACTCAGTATCCAGCCAAGCTGGAGGAGTGCTGGAGGAGCCTGAGGAGGAAAATCTGAGGCAGCGGTGGAGCAGCAGCACGTGGGGCAGAGGCAGAAAATACCCGTTGTTCAAGTTGGCAGATAAAAGTGGCTGCATTCAAAGCCAAACTTTATTTATGGGGCCAACGAGTGAACATTGGGATTTTTGATATGTTTCAAATGTTAGCAGAGGTTGTTAAAAATACCAAGCCAGGGCCTTCTTTCTCCCAGCTGGTGTAGCATCATCTATCTCAGCTTTCAATAGAGTTTGAGCATTATTCCCAACCACAAAAGACCCCGAAATGGGAAGGAATGGATCCGTGACCCATTTGTGTATAAGCCAGGTGAATCAACTTTATCTGTGCTTGAAGAGGATCAACTGCTTGAGGTTGCAAATGATGATGGCCTTAAAAGTATGTTTGAGACAACTTCAAATCTCCATACATTTTGGATTAAAAGTCAAGGCGGAATACCTGAGATATCACAAAAGCACTGAAAAGTCTGCTTCCATTTCCAACATCCTATCTTTGTGAGGCAGCGTTTTCTGCAGAGACTGCAACCAAAACGAGATTACGGAGTAGACTGAACGCAAGCAACACACTTTGAGTGCTACTGTCTTCCATCGTCCCTAGATGGTATCATCTGGTTGCAGGAAAACAAGCTCAGGGCTCCCACTGATTCTGCATTATGATATGTTGCATCATTTCTATTATGATATGATAACTTAATAATGTAAAAATTGTGTATAAAACTGCAACGAACCTGCCCCGAACCCCCCTGGTACCTGGAAAAATTTGCTTCTAGTAAAGGGGTCCTTGGTGTCAAAAAGGTTGTGGACCACTGCTTTAAACTGTACCTTTATGTTTATCCCAACTTCAAGGCTACCTATGTGAAATCAGACTTTTCAGTATTACATTAATCCATTACTCAAGAAATCTTGTAAAAACAGCCTTTTGCTGTTCAGTTTACAGAGCATCTTACATGAGTGATCAGACTGTTTATTGCTTAGCCTGTGAACAAATCTAGAATTGGAAAATTCACTGGACCGGTGTTAGTTACAGTCAACTGAATGCAAGTAAGACACTACACTATATTTGCCAATATGCTATTCACATATGATCTACTTAAAGCGCTTTCATTATGTTAGTCACGTTAGGAGTTATACGCATGAAAAATGGTCTGCCTTCAAAAACCAAACTACCGATGAAACTTAAGCATTTGTAGTCATAGTCGGTATGCTCTTTTACACACATTACCAAAACTGTTTCTACAGTACATGTGTAACTAAAGAGACATGCTTTGTTCTTCAAAGCATCAAAAAAACTAAAAATTTTATTTTGCTCTTAAATGGAGCAGTTCCTTTCTTTCCCGATGTAGAAAAGCCAAACAGCTGCTTTGTCTGAAACTGCTCTACAAGGTACACCTATTGACAGCACAGCTGGCATGCAAGGTCTTCTCAAATCCCAGGGTTCTACCTGACGCTGCTTAGAAAATGGATAGATGCTAATATGGATCTGTAGATAAAAGACTACAGAAAATGACTACAATACCTCAGTTCACTTGTCGGGACAAGGTAGGGCATGGATTTAAAAAGCGATTCATCTTGCTATTAATAATTTAAGCAATTACAACTGACATCTAGTCGTGACGTCATGCACTCTCAAAACATGTACAAATCTATTTCTCTGCCAACTGCATAATGGGATTTTTACCAAAAAAAAAAAAAAAAAAATTTTTGGAAAGGCCTTCTGTCATTTATTCCAAGATGTATTATTGTGGTGCATTGCATGGTGATGGATATTCATGTGTAGTTTTCACTCACTTTCAAAAGCATTATTCTTCCTTCCGAAGTAAAAAATTTTTCTTGTGGTCACTCTGTGTGGTACCGACAATGCAAAAATACTAGTAGTTAGGTTTTTTAGCATTTGGGAAAAAAAAAATTCTCTTGTGACATCCCTATCCATGAAGGATGGGCATAAGAAACTTGGTCACTTTACTGTCAATTTTAAAAGAATTGCCCTATAGCCTTTCTAGATATTTGCAAGGTCTGATAACCAATTTCTACAAGGAAGGCAGTGCTGCTACCATTTTTTTTTTTTTTTTTTTACAAACATCCAGCAAAGGTGAGGGAGTGGGATTTGTCCAACTGGAAAATATTGTGCACTTAAGTTTTTTCCGTTTCTTTCTCCTCTTGGAATCCATGGTGGCTTGTGGTCTGCCATAGACTAGATACATGTCACAAATGGACAGACCTATTTTAAAGTGCCTTCTATTCAAGTGAAAATGTCATTGTTTGCTTGCAGAGTTAAACTAGGGCAGTTGAAATCTGAACCAACATATCCTTTAAACATGTGTTTGTACATCTTGAAAAATATTTCATTTTAAAATTATGTTTTGTGTTTAGTGATACTTTGTAATGATATACTGAGCAGGGAAGTCAGGTGGATGTGCACTTGGTTATGAATTAAGCACAAAACACACACACAAATTACTTGCAGGTTGTATTTTATGAATAAAGATGATACATGAAAAAAAAAATGGGTCCCTTTAAAAAATGTGCAGTATAAATGGGGATAGCATTGAGTAGAAGGTCAAGTTTTCTAAACTGACTATGAGCTGGCAAATTGTCCGTTTTTGATTTAGGAATGAAATTAGATGGTATAAATCATCAAACCCACAAGTGTCCAAAGCTTCTTAGTATTATATCTGGGCTGAAAACTGGCAGTGGCCTGACAGTTCCACAAAACAAAATTTCCTGTGGAACTAGTAACTTTGAAAGTATTAATAGTTTGACAGTTTATTAAAAACTTTGTAAACTTTTGGTCAAAGATCTAGAATGGTACCTTGGTATTAGTGCAAACTCTTCATTGGATTCTTCAAAGATGAGCAAATCAGTTGTACAACGAAACCTCACAAGACATTCACATATCGGCATAAGTGCACTATGACAAAAACATACACAGCAGAGGATGAAATTTGTGGATTCCAAGTATGAGTGCACTTGGCTGTATGATGCCACTGTACTATTCTTTAGCCATTGCACCCAGTATCACTTTTTTTATATCTAAAGTGGGACTTTGCAGAACTCTGTTCTGAGATAGATGCAAAATGTATTATTGACTAGTCAAAATAAAACTTGTCGTCATCTACAATTCCATACCAAGTTGTAAGTTACAAATGTCCAGAATGTATTTTTACAATACAAACAACTCACTAATTTGAAACAACCTCCAATTAGAGATATCTATAATTATATTTTAACTTGGGGTAAATAAAGGTTGATGGAAAAGTTCCTTTGATTTCTGTTGCCAAAGCACAATTAAAAAGATACCTCTAATTAGAATTGACTAGTTAAAATAAACTGTATGAATCGACAAATAAAACAGGAAAGGGTACCAGGCATTAAAAATTACCTATCACTCAACAACTGATTTCTCAGAGTAAGAGCGAGGCATCAGTGGCTCACCTTCAAAGTCTGATTTTATTTTTACTTACTTTTTTGTCCTCCTCAGCCATCTGACATTATCATTGTACTTGTCTTTAGACACTTAAATACAAAATCTTCATAAGGACTCAGATAGAATCATTGTATTTGTTTGTATATTATTTATTCATTACTACTACCCAACTACAAATGTGTGTGGTCAAATTGGAACTAATGCAAGCACACATAAAAAAAAAAAATTGCAGAATTTTTTTACTGCATTAATGACGATCCTAACACATCTATATACACCCACAGCCGGAGTACTGAAAGAATTAGGGATGTGAACATTTTGTAAAGCTAAGACAATTTGTAAAATAACAAAATGAAATGTTTGGGATTATTGACACCACCTGATGGTACTACGTAATGAGAATCTGCTACAACTTCTCAGCACTGAAGTCTATTTATTCTGATACACACACACAGTCGGTATAGAAAAGAATCACCCCTTCAAAATATTCCCAGTTCTGCTTTACAGCTTTAAATGAAAACACAAAAATATTTCTTCCCAGCTTTACTTACTCAATGCAACCTATAACATCCAAGTGAAAGATATCACAGCTACAGTTTAGAAAAATAAAATCAAAAACAAGACAGAGAGATTAATCAAGGATCACCCCCAATGTCAATATTTTGTTGAACCACCTTTTGCTTTAATGACAGCCTTGTGTCTTTTGGGATACTTCTCTTTCAGATTTGCACATCTAGATTGAGCAATATTTATCCATTCTCCTTTACAGAACTGCTGAAGTTCAGTCAAACTGGATGGTGAGCGTCTGCCTTGCGCCCTGTGTTGGCTGGGATTGACTCCAGCAGACCCCCATGACCCTGTAGTTAGGATATAGTGGGTTGGATAGTGGATGGATGTATGGTGAGCGTTGGTGGACTGCTATCTTGAAATCTTTCCACAGATTTTCAATTGGATTTAGTTCTGAGCTCTGACAGGGCCACACAAGGACATTTACTTTTTTCTCCTTCAGCCACTGTGTGGTCAATTTTTCTGTGTGCTTTGGGTCGTTGTCATATTGAAAGGTAAACATTCTGCCCATCTTTAACTTTCTGGCAGAGGGTAGCAGGTTTTCCTCAAGAATTTGACAGTATTTTGCCCCGTCCATTTTTCCTTCTACCCTATCAAGAGCCCCAGGCGCTGCAGCAGAGAAATACTCCTACAACAAGATGCTGCCACTGCCATGCTTTACTGTAGGTATGGTGTATTGTGGATGGTGAACTGAATTGGATTTCTGCCAGGTGTACTGTTTGGTACTGTGGCCAGATAGTTCGATTTTGGTCACATCAGACCACAATACCTTTTCCCACTTGGCATCAGAATCTTCTAGGTGCATTCTGGCAAAGCTCAAATGAGCCTTAATATGGCCTTTCTTAAGAAGTGACTTTTTCCTTGCGACCCTCTCGAACAAGTCAGAATTGTGGAACGCTTGTGAAATTGTCGTCACATGCACACAATGACCACCTCTTTGCCATAAAATTCTGTAACTTGGTAGCCTTTCTTACCAGTTTCCTCCTTGCTGTTCCATCTAGTTTGGAGGGACTGCCGGATCCAGGGAGGGTCCTAGTAGTAGCAAACACTTCCCTCTTCTTTATTATGGACTTTACTGTGCTCCTTGGGATTGATAAAACCTTTCGAGATTTTTTTGTCTCCATCTCCTGCCCTGTGTTGGTCCACAACTCTATCCCCGAGATCTTTTGAAAGTGGCTTGCCACCCATAGTCAGTTGCAATACCAAGCAAGGGAATGCTCCAGGAATAGCTGTTTTTTATGCTTCACTAATCACACTAATTACAATTGATCACAGGTGGAAGCCAGTAACCATGGTCTAAAATGGAAATGGTGCTTACTTGCACCTGATTGAGTTTACAAATATTGTTTAGGAGGGGAGTGAATCCTTTATTAATCTCAGTATTAGATTT
>JANRMT010061414.1:27643608-27653834 GCA_026402145.1 Polypterus bichir lapradei
AAAAAAAAAAAAAAAAAAAAAAAAAAAAAAAAAAAAAAAAAAAGGGGATATTTCAAAGGGGGTGATTCTTTTCTATACCCACTCTATATACATATATGTACATATATACACACATACACACATACATATAAAATCCTAAGCCTAAAAGTGCAATGATTTTATGTGATGTTTTTATGTCACTTTTGTCACATTTTAAAAATCTGGCTTATTTAAAACCTACATATAGATGTTTGGCATCTTTCTTTTCAGAATTTAATTGAACTTTAATGTGATGTTGTTAGATTTTCAGATTCTTATTCCATTTTTAAAGTATAAACTAAAACATCAAGAACTCGCATTCCGTGAGACGAGACACCGCAGAGTTGGCATTGCAGCGCTTGAGACTTATCCATCGCCGAGGACGAGGTCATGGTCTCGTTTGACGTCATGTCGCTATATACCATGATTCCGATTCATCTGGCCACAGAAACACTACTAATGAGACTGAATAATGACCCCACCATAGAGATAAGAACTAAGCTGTCCACTAAAGACACAATGCACCTAATCACTTTGCCAAAAAACTCACTTTCATTTCAACGGAAAAATACTACATTCAAAAAGAAGGCATGCCAATGGGATCACCGTTATCAGGACATCTAGCGGAACTGGTAATGCAGCGATTTGAACACGTGGCTCTATCCCAGTTCACACCCAAAATTTGGATATGCTACATAGACAACACATTCGTCATATTAAAAAATAACCAGCTGGGTGTTGGTCTCATACGTAACAGGAGATCCGTTATCGGCGGCTTTATTTTTTCTCTTATTATCCCAAGGCATCCTGTATTTACACCACCTGAGAAGTTTCTACTACAGTATATAGATATGAGTAACAAGAAAGGGGGTCAGAAAGAAATGGAAAAGAAACCAAAAACTACACCCAAGTCTAGACAGACATCAAACCCAAGTGCAAGGTATGGCCTTTCAGAAACTGACCTTGAACAGGCAGGCGAAAGCACAGACTTCCCAGGATCCTGCTCAACTGAAACATCTCCAGTCGAGAGCGAAAATGGGAGTGAAGGTGCAAGTGATGCAGGTCATGATAGCTTGCCGATTCCAGAAGATCACTTGAAACTAGAGAATGCCTTGCAGTATGTGCATTCATCTACTCCTCGCAAGACGGAAGCATCAGCTGTAGCGGGGGTTGCTACTTCACCCACGGAGCACAAAAGCCAAAACTATTTGTCTGAACTAAGGAAATGATCGCAACATTGGCCACGGCCATAAGTGAGCTCAAGAAAGACATTCAGAAAAATAAAGAAATAAATTGCTTGCTCAAGACAAATGACAAGCTGCGGCAGGAACCTAAAGACTTGGAAAAGCATACATTTTATCGCTTTGATGCAGTCTTTAAAGATATGCTGAGAAAAATTGAGGAACACATTCAGGAAAATGCGTCTAAACTGAGAGAACTTGCCGATCAGCTGGAAGACGTTAAGTAGACATTCACGGCTCGAATTGAAACAGTGGAACATTTGGCATCTACCACCAATGGAAAAGTTACATCTGTGAATTCCAAATGCAAAAAACTTTGAGACAGACTTGCGGCTCTGGAAGATGCATGCAGAAGGAATATTAGAATCAAAAGTCTACCCAAGAATCGTGAAAGTCCAAACCCAGTGAAATACGTAGCTGAACTATTCTCAAAAATAATTGGAAAGGACATTAAGTCAGATACAGAGATAGCGGCAGCTTATCACATACATGGATAAAATACCTCTAAACCTAGGTCTTTAATTGTCCGCTTTGAAAGATTACAATTTAAGCTTAATGTAATGGCACTTCTCAGACACAAAAGAGATTATATTTAAAAATAACCACAGTCGTATTTTCCCTGATTTCTCACCCTCAACAGCTGCTAAATGTGCAGCTGTTTACAACATTAAACAGTGGTTACGGAAAGCCGATATCAGATAGAGCCTCTTGTATCCTGCCAAACTGAAAGTGGAAATTCAAGACAAATATCACATCTTCTCCTCCATGGAGGAAGCAGAAAAGGAATTAAGAAAGCTGATCCTGACACTTTTTTGAAATACGATAGTGAGTTGCATCCTGTCATGGTATGGCAAGATGATGATATTACCTACTGTCTGATCTGCTTGCAACGATACGGGTACCATAATTATACATCCTTTTCTCTTCTCGGACACTATTTTTTAATTACAATTATAGGCATATGTGTGGAAGAAATAATTGTTTAACATCATACTCTTGGTTTATTGTTATTATTGCATTAGGGTTTACTATGCTTATCCAGGGCCACTTTTTTTAACATCACTCCCTGGGTTTACTGTATTTCAAGACTGATGAAGATTAGATTTTATGCTTATAGCATTTAGACTTTATCGGCAATAGATATCTCTACTTTTTAATCCTCAAATTCCGCTGCTGGGGAGCTTGTTTTGTTTTGGACGTGCTTGGTCTCTAGGTATGTAAGAGGACTGGGACTTTGTGAAGTGGGGTCCAGCCTCATGTGGTGAGGCAAAAAGGGGGGGGTTGGGGGTCGAGAGAGAGAGAGAGAGAGAGAGAGAGAAACAGAGCAAGTTATATCTAATCTATCCTTTTAATCCTTATAATTATAACTACCAACGTAACAATAAGCTGCATGGCGATAACTCCTGGGAAAATTGGAAATTAAGGTTAAAGCTGTCTCATCTCCAGTTAAGACTACAAAATGACATCAAAAATTTAGAATCAATGTCTCAATGATGGGAGAGTTAACTTTGTGAGCGGGAACGTTAAAGGCCTGAATCACAAATTAAAGAGAAAGAAAGTATTCTCTCACCTAACAGGTTTAAACACTAAAATTGTATTTTTACAGGAGACCCACTTACTAAGCAAGGATCAGTTCCGTCTGCAAAAAGACTGGACTGACCAAGTGTTCCATTCCAGCTTTACAAAGAAAACTAGAGGTGTAGGAATTCTCATACATATAACAGTCTCATTTGTGTTATCAGATGTAGTATATGATCCTGAAGGGAGATATCAGTTAAATAAATTGCCCATGACAATCACATAAGTCATTTTGATAAATGTTTATGCACCCAATGTCGATGATAGGGAATTCATGCAAAATGTATTTGCATCCATTCCCAATGTGAACACTCAAAAATTATAATGGCTGGGGACTTCAATTGTGTTTTAAATCCACTCTTAGATAGGACTCCTGTCACAGGTTGGGATGACATCTAACACTGCAAAGACAACTATACAGTTTTTAACTGACCATAACCTATCAGACCCCTGGAAATTTTCTTAACCTAAACTCAAGAACATATTCCTTCTACTCACCAGTGCATCATTGCAACTCAAGAATTGATTATTTCTTTATAGATAATAATTTCTTGCCTATGATTAAATCTTGCAAGTGCAACGCTACTGTTACTTCCGACCATGCCCCACTGATCTTGGGGCTAAAATCATTATGCCCCAGACACTCATCTCGCAGATGGCGTCTTAACCCACTTCTATTAGCAGAAGAGAACTGTAAAGAACTTATATCCAAAGACATAAGTTTGTTCCTTGAGACAAATACATCCTCAGAGGCCTCTGCAGGAATACTCTGGGGAAACTCTAAAGGCCTTCTTAAGAGGACAGATTATTTCATATTTTTCCCACAGAAATAAATTAGAAACCAATAAGGTATCAGAGCTAACCAGTGAAATTACTAGAATAGATGAATATGCCAGGTATCCAAGTGAGGCTCTTCATAGGAAAAGGCAGGCTCTGCATTCGGAGCTAAACCTCTTAACCAAAGAAACTGAACAACTCATTTTTAAATCAAGACATCATTACTATGAACACAGAGAGAAAGCTAATAAGCTCTTAGCTCAACAAATCCACAAGTAAGAAGTTCACAATGCAATCCTAGCAATCACCAACACAAACGGAGATAAAATCATTGACCACAAAAATATAATGTACACATTCAGAGACTACTATAAATCCTTATATTCTACTGAGTTTAAAGAAGACAACACACAATCTAATGCATTTCTAGATACATTATAGATACCACAAATAGATACTTTTAGTGCAGAACTGGATAAACCTTTGGCGCAGTCAGAATAATTAGATGGTATAAAGTCACTTCAAAGCGGGAAAGCAGCAGGCCCTGATGGCTACCCTGTATAATTTTATAAGAAATTCTCCACTCAGCAAGCTCCCCTCTTATTAGCATCATTTACAGAAGCTAGAGACAATCAAATTCAACTCAAACTTTTCGCCAAGCATTAATCAACATCTTTCCTAAACAAAATAAGGACTTCTTACAATGTGTCAATCATGCAGACCAATTTCACTTCTGAATAATGATGTTAAGATATACTCCAAAGTCTTAACTAAAAGGTTGGAGAAAGTGCTGCCTTCAGTAATATCACAAGATCAAACTGGATTTATTAAAGGCCGACACTTTGCTTCCAATCTTCAACGCCGGTTTAATGTAATATATTCACCAGCAAAGTCAAACACCCCAGAGATGACATTATCGTTGGATGCAGAAAAAGCATCCGATATGATTGAATGGAACTCCCTTTTCACTACATTAGAGAAATTTGGGTTTGGCCAGAACATTTGTGCATGGATCAAACTTCTGTATACTGATCCAGAAGCTTCAGTTTGTGTTAACATTTGTTCAGACTACTTTAAACTAGAATGTGGTACCAGACATAGATGCCCCTTGTCACCATTGCTATTTGCAATTGCCTTTTGAACCACTGGCAGTTCACTGTTGAAATGCTTATCAGATAAAAAGGGAATATCAGAGAAGGACTGGAAGAGAAAATTTATCTATATGCAGATGAAATGGTACTGTATATATCAGACCCACAAAATACTGTGCCTGCAGTCTTAACAGCCACTTCAGAATTCAGAAATAATTTGAATAAAAGTGTGCTCTTTCCAGTGAATTCTCAAGCATACAAAATTAGATTGGACACTTTCCTTTTATCATTGCAGAATAGTTTAAATACCTAGGGGTAAATATTACAACTAAACGTAAAGCTCTTTATCAACAAAATTTTGCCGTCTGTATGGAAAAAATTAAACTAGACTTGCATAAATGGTTAACCCTTCATCTCACTCTAGCTAGAAGAATTAACGTGGTTAAGATAAATATCCTTCTTAAGCTTCTCTTATTTCAAAACATTCCAATATACATCAATACATTTTTTTTTTTTTTTAAGTAATTAGATTCAATCATAACCTCATTTATTTGGAACTCAAAACATCCACGTGTCCAAACAGCAACCCTACAACGACCTAAGGCAGAAGATGGCATGGCTCTACCTAACTTTCAGTTTTACTACTGAGCAGCAAACATACAAGCTATAAAAACCTGGACATAGATGAACATACACAGGCTTGGTCAGCAATAGAAATTAAATCCTGCAGTACTTCTTTATATTCCCTGCTTTGTGCCCCAATAAATGCAAGTTAATCGCCAATATACTAATAACCCAATTGTGTTTCACTCACTCAGAATATGGAACCAATGTAGAAAGAATTTTAAGATGGAGAATCTTATCTGTGGCACCTCTGCATGAGAACCACCTTTTTCAACCCTCGCAAACACATGCAGTTTTTAATATCTGGAAAACATTTGGGAATAAATTGCTTAGAGATGTTTATATAGAAAACATCTTTGCATCCTATGAACAATTACATTCCAAATTTAACTTTCCAGCAACACATTTCTTTCACTATCTCCAAATTAGAAACTTTGTTAAACAGAACCTGCCCGATTACCCTCATCTCACACCTTCCTCTATGCTGGAAAAAATATTGCTCAGTTTCAAGGACTCAAACAGCATTTCTGCAATATATAAAATTATTTTGCAGTCCTTCCCTTTCAAAGATCCAAGAGGACAATGGGAAACAGATCTATCACTCGACATGTCAGAAAAGGAGTGGAAGGTAGCAATGCAGAGAATTTACTTAAGTTCCATATGTGTAAAGCATACAATTATTCAACTCAAAATTATATATAGAGCACATCTGTATCGCTTAAAAAACTGTCCAAAATGTTTTCAGGACAAGATCCAACCTGCGAACGCTGCAATCAAGTCCCAGCCTCACTTGTTAATTTGGTACAGGCCCAAAACATGTTACCATCATTCTGAACAAAATTTTTTTAAGTGCCTTTCAGAGAGCCTTGGTGTCACAATCCCTCCTAACCCATTAACAGCTTTGTTTGGTGTTCTTCCAGATGGGCTTAAAGCTGAGAAGGACAAACAAACTAATTGCCTTCACTACACTATTGGCACACAGACTTATTTTGCTGAACTGGAAGAATCCTAACTCTCCTCTTAAGTCAGTGGATAACTGATGTTTTACACTATTTGAAATTGGAAAAAATCTAATTCCCAGTTAGAGGATCTGTGCAGAACTTTTTCAAAACCTGGTAGGATCTAATCAAAAATATTTTAGAATAACCTCTTAAAGCACCGAGGAAATAGATTCTCTTCTTCTCTTTCTTTTTCTTCTCCATTTATCTGTATCCACCTATTAAACTCATCAATTTATGTATTTTTACAAGCTTTAAGTTTTACTCCGTTGGCCATGCTCTCTTTCTCAGGGATGGGGGTCGATTTGTTTTCAATACTATTTTTGTAAAAATGTATCTGTATGGAATGATTACAATAAAATAAAATTAAAAATAAACCATCTGAATGAGTTCTACAACAACATCAATACAATATTCCCTGCAATCCAATTCACCATGGAAAAAAACATACCGATGCATCAGCTTCCTGGACATCTCCATTCAAAGAAGTAACAACGCCACCCTGATCACAAGCGTTTACCGTAAGGAATGCTATGCAGACAAGATATTACACTTCGCCAGCAATCAACCAGCATTTCATAAACGGAGCTATATAAAAACTTTATTCAGAAGAACGAAAGACGCTATCTTTTCCGTCTTTTCACTTTAAATGGATGCTCAAAGACATTCATTAAACAATGTCTACACAGGAGACACCAGAGAACCCAGCAAACAAACTAGAATCAGACCCCCCATCTCACCTGGCACACACTTCCTTATCATTACAGTGTCAGAAGGCGCAGCATGCATCCTGTCCAAATCAGGTATCAGAATAGCACACAAGCCTTCGAACAATCTGCGCACTGTCCTTTTCAAAGCCAAAAACAAGAAATCAACAGCAGAAACACGAAACACAGTTTATGCATTCCATGCAGTTCTTGCCCAGTGGTATACATAGGACAAATCAAAAAGAATCGCAACACGTACACAAGAACACTGCAACGCCGTCAGAAGAAAGGACTCACGATCACTGATCTACATGTATACAAAATCAACTGGAGATAAATCATACGTGTACATTGTCCCAGTTGAATGTAAGGCCAGTACTAAAAGTGCCAGAGAGCCTGGCTGAATCTTGGCTATCAAACGAAAACGCCAATCAACAGACATTTGGACATAAACCCAGCATATGCAAAACTTAAGAACGACGTGTTCATAATAAATAAAACTTTACGACCAATACTCCTCCCAAACCCCACGCACATACTGACCTACCAACCCCCTACACAACACTTAATTTTGCTATATATTGCCTTTGATTCTTGTATGTCTAAGCATTATCCTCCGACGACAGCTCCTGGCAGGGGCTGAAAGCTCAGGAATAAAAACTACTTTATGATACGTGATTCATCTTCTCCCTTTGTGGATCTCCAGCTGCAAATATGCAAACCGTATCACAGACCTTCGCTTCCACATACACGCATTTAAAAAAAAAAAAAAAAAAAAAGTTAGAATGAAAACCTGCAGCCACGGTACCGGACGTGGCGACCCCGATCTAAATGACAGAGATAGCTTGGGGAAGAATGGGCATATGCTGAATTAAAAAAAAGTTATAGGAAAGTAAGTAGCCTCTTCAGTTAGTTCCTTTACTACTAAAAGCGTGCACAAAAAATTTCTCATGAGAAATGCACACTTCATATTATGTAATAAAATCAGATCTGACCTACCATTAAAGAAAAAGCTTTAAAGTTTCAACAATTAACAAGACACATAAAAGATTACCTTCACACTGGTTTCTGGGAAGAATCTTCCATCGGGTTTTAATAACAGTTTCCAAAATCTGCAGTGCATAATACTGTAATAACACAAAAACAAAAGTTAGTGAGTTAAAGATACAAACTGTAGACCCAATACTGAAAAAAAAAATTCTCTTGCATTATGCCTCACTGATATAACAAACCAATTTGCAGATAAATTTACTTTTACTTAAGTCACATGCACATATGATTCCCCCAAAAAACATCTACATTTACATTAACCCATGGAAAATCCTGCTGTTTAACCAGGTATACACCAGAGCAGAAAGTGAAACACAACAGAAAAGAAAAGTGCATTTATAAACTGATGATACTCCAGCTGTGCTACAATGCTAGTGTGGACATGAGAAATAATGCACTTTACGGAATACCACCAGCTTATCTCTGGCAAGCAGTCTAACTTAAGACCTGGCAATGTAAGAGGACACTAAATCAGTGTCCCTAGTCTTCAAAGCCATAGTGATTCCAATGATGCCAGCACCTTGCCAAAGATGGGAGTAAATGTTTACACCTTGACCTGGTGTTTCTCTTAAGGAACAGCAAGACAAACCACAGGCTTTTTTTCACATCCTCTGATCCAATACCACCCCTCCTACCATCCCACCTCTATTTCTAATAAAGAAAATGGGACTGTGCTTTGATATGGTTAGTGAAGTATTCTAACTTTAACAGTATTTCAACCTTAAGGATCATCTGTTTGAAAACAAGATAGATGACAGAAGCAGCATGCTACATCCATGGTAACTGCGGTAAAGTGAAAAAAATATCAAGAGGCAGACAGATTGATGTTAATTCTAATTAAAGGTGCACTCATGTGCAGGCAAAGATAGCGTAACCCATGTAAGTCAACTTTAAGCTGCTCTTTTACTTTTTTGAATTCAATACATTATGACATAAAAACAAATTGGAAAGTATCTTACAATGCACCTTTAACTAGAGATTAGCCTAATCCTAAAACATAAAAGTTTCAGAATGTTAGTTTAGATAAGTTGCAAAAGAAAGACAAAACACAACAGAAGTGTGAAAAGAAATGATCCATATGGCAGAAATACTTTCTAATACTTAGGTGTTATGAAACCTATTCACCACAGTACCCTCCATAACCCCCCACCCCCCACCATCCCCCAATGAACAATACATTTGATGAACAGAATTCAGTTAAAGGGAATCAAAAGGGTAGACCTTGTGGAGGCCTGCCGTCAAAGCCTAGCTGTGTCAGTTGCACAGGAAGACACCCTTTTCTTCCTATTACAAGCAATCAACATAATTGAACATTAATATCAAATAGCAACAGCTTCAAAAATTAAATTAAAATGCCAAATGTAAGTGCTAACTTGATGCACTATAACAAATTCAAATTTAAGAAAAGTTTACCTTTTGTTTTCTTTCTGTTCCTCTAATGATCTCAATTTTCAAGATACAAAAATGTGTATTTTAAAATACTGTTGATAAATCAACTCAAACATTAGTAATGTCTGTCAGTAATATATTGCAACTTTTACAGGCAAGCAAAAAAAAAAATAAACAGTCTTTTAATATTAATTACTTTGAGGAAGCCTTAAACACACAGGAATAAACCCAAACTCATGAAAAACCTTTATATTTATTTCTCCCCAAAAAAAGTCATAACTCATTGTCCAAATTAAACAGTTCGGCCATTTAAAAAGGACACAGATACTCTCCATCACTGAATTAAATACATACCCTTTGACTTCCTTAAAGTACAATAATTAGCCACTATAAAAGGACTTGCACACATTTTCCAAGTTACTCACTTTGGTGTTCATATTTTGGGAAAATTCCAGAATTGTATCAACCCTTGTCCAAGCATCTGGATGTTCTTTCAAATGAGTTAACACCTCCTGGGCCATTCGTTGCTAAAATCAATTATACATACAGGTTAAGTCTTTCAACATAAATTAAGGAGGAAAGAAAAAAAAAAAAAAAAAAAAAGACCAATGATAATATACATATCCGTGCCCAGATAAAATACCATAAAATGCAAAAAACAAAAACAGTTTGTTACACTACACATATGCACACAAAAGATGCCACCTCCTGCATATTCTTGAACAAATGGCCATTTGTGCCCTTTACTGAATT
>JANRMT010061414.1:27663026-27684045 GCA_026402145.1 Polypterus bichir lapradei
TTTGGTAGAGAGAAATGGCAACAGTGACATAGAAAATGGTATGAGAGACCTTTAAATGTATCGCATTACTACGATAGGGAATATGCAATGCTTGTGTTGCCTACGTGAGAAACTGATGAAGAAAAGCACCATGAAAACTTTCATGTGTCAACATTCAAGTTTGATGATTTCCTTCACCAGACCATTCAAACATCAAAGCACTCACATCGATCCTGTTGAAACTGCAATGCAGCTTGCCATCACACTGGGTTATCTTGCAATGGCCGAATCCCCACTTCTTATCCTGGACATTTTCCTCTTTGCCCAGACGTATCTGTCTCAAATTTGCTTCCAAATCATCTTGCACGTTTCCACGTCCACTTTCAAAGAGCTGGCTACTTTATACCAGCTGTTCCAACAGCCATGTTTGTCACTATAGAGATATTGATAGTAAACAAAGATACTCAAGTCACATACCACACACCACCCAAGTTTTTGCTGACACTGCAACTCGCACACACATTACGTTAACTTCAGAGGATGTACTCAGAGGACGCTACTATTTCTTTACCTGGAGTTAATGTAAGAAGGGTAAAATTAGGATAATGCAATATACCAGATCTAGAACACAGGATGAAATTTTTCCTGTAAGTATTTAGGGGTTTGTCTGGAATACACCTTTTACCAGTATACTAAAGGTTACCAGAAAACCTGAACATTTTCTGTCAGTGTATTTGTGCCTTAAAGGTAAGGTCTTTGTGTACTGATGAATACATGAACTCTGTTCAATAATAGACCCAAAACCGTTAATATTGCCAAGAGTTATATGGTTTAGCCTAATGGGCAAGTTAATGTAAAGAGATAGAATTGACAACACGACAACTTTTCATGCCCTATTTGAGTAACAGAGCATTAACAAGCATTTTGACAGATAAGTGCATTAGTGTGTAAAAAGACAAAAAAAATTCTATATATTGTTTAATTATACAGTTACTAGCTGCATGTATACATCTGAATGAATTAAAAAAAAAAAAACAAAAAAAAAAACCCAACAACACAACCTGACTACTTCCTAGCAGTTTTACTATATTGGTGGACTTGCAGAGGTGTCAATTAAGAGAGACAGGACAAGTCGTACCTTGTCCAAAACAGACAGGTAATTGAGTGCAGCTGTGGCACAAATTGAGCAGGACAGGGTGGAACCTGTCCCAGCCAAATGTATGCTAAGTTGAGTGACATACAACGTGCAAGTGTAACAAAGCTGCAATATGTCCGCTTGAGTTGAATGAGAAGTGAGGTGCATGCAAGCTCCAAAAAAAATAAAAAATAAAAAAAAAAAAAAAAAAAATAAAAAGTGCATGCATGCACCATCACCCCAAGTGCAGGCGACAGTTGTATATGCTTCTATCTCTTCTGTAGAATTCACACCAACTCCCGTGGCTGCGGTTGAGCGTGACCAGCACAGAATACTCCATAGACGCACACACGACTTTTGTTATACATGTTATATGGATTTTTGGCCAAGCCACCTACTCCTAGGTAAGATTATGCAAGGAGAGAAATTTGGTTATCGCCTATACTACATTTCTTTCACATCAACCTAGCTTTCTCAACTGGAGGAACTCCAAGGGGGAGTGTTGCATTTTATTATCTAAAACTAGAAAAATGGTTAAAAAAATCCCCATGAGGCACTGCAAAACTGTTCTATAGAACTTAGTAAGAATTAATTGATTCACTTCAAAAAATAGTGTGTCTCAAGGCCAATACCTTTGTTCAAGAGGAAATGTTTCATAATGGGCCTTTTGTTTATATGGCTCTCTCAACTCAACATGTGGGGTTATTGATTGCGACTATTCCCCAATATTAATGTTTAAACCTTGTTTCCATTGACTTTTTCAGATAAACTGCTATTTGTACTTACTGTGATTTGATCGTGAAGGAAAAATTATTCAAAGGAAACTTGATTTTGGTTTATTTTGACAAGCTCCATTCTAAAGGACAGGTATATGGTTCACTTGGAAATTAACAATGTAGTTGGAGAAGCAAGCAGACCAACATGAACTTTAACAACTAATGATACTATAATAGCTGATGCTTTGTTCATCATTACATTTTTTAATATTTCCATGTACTTTACCATTTGTATATTATGCACATATCTTAACAGCTAACCAGGTGCCTGGTGTTTTTATTTTCTTTCAAAAAAGATGAGATCATGTGCCTTAATTTTCAATAGTAACTATCTTAATTTAGTAAGTGAAAATGTTAAGGCGAGTGGAACAGAGAAAGCTTAATAATTCAGCAAAACAAGACAACATTCTACAATGTACTTCATGTTAGAACTAAGTTAACGATTAATTGGTACTAGACTATTACAAATGTACACATGAAAACTGTGCATCAAGGACAGTACACTGTCAAAAGAACATTTTTATTTAAAAAAAAAAATAGATTTTTGTAGGTGAGGGAGTATTTTAATTGTATGATACACCACATGTGGACCATGAGGCATTGCCACATTTGAATTAGTCAAGCGCTTCACATGTTCCATTTTAGGGATCTTAATCACATAAACTTAGGTAAGGCTGAATTTTATTGATTCAGCATTGGGCGGTTTGTCAGGATAGGAATTTTGAATATGCATTGTGAGTTTTCACGTTTGTATTGTGATGGTGTGTGTTTTTGCTTTCTATTTATTTTCAGTTGCTCTCCATTTTCATTGCAGCTTATGAATTAAAAAAAAAAAATCACAAAGTTAGAAAAAAGGACAGGGGTAATCATTATTCAAATGGTTCAAATATTTGCACAACTCAGAAAAACATTACTATTTCACACAAGCGCAGTCACTGCCACTATAGCCTAATGGTAAAATGAATGCATGACACACGTAGGGTTATACACACACACACACAAACAAATTTGAAAACTGCAAGCATGAAAGCAAATAAAACTGAATAAAAGCCTCAAAGCCACAAATGTAGCAGGATTCAAATAATGCAACTGAGCACAAAGTCCCATGAGGGAGGCAGTCCATCATTTCCCTTTAAGCTTGCCACTTCATAATGAATACAGCAAGTTTTTAACCAAATGCAGGATGAGCATTCAGGAAGCAACATTTCAACCTCCCATTAGACAAAGAAAGTTCAAATAATCATGGTATTCATGTAATAGTAATTTGTTTTGCAAACATGCCTGCCTTCTGGCAAATTCTGTCAGGATCCACTCTGTGGTCCTAGGACCATGAAGGGCACTAGGCAGACAAGAAAACTGGATGTAAATTTGCTTACAGTTTGTTTCTTCAAGCTAAGGAAAATGAAACGCTTTAATTTTTGCACAACACAATTTGGTAGCTTATCCCAACTGTAGAATCTAAAATAATAAGAAAACTTGAAAATATTGATGCTTGTATTTCTTAGGTGCGATTTTGAAACACTAGTGATTGCAACGATCGCAACTGAAAACTCTAGCATCTCCATATATATTTTATATATTGGAAGTTTTACATCTTCAAACAGTAGCATGCTCAATGTTCGAAAAGAGAATTAAATTAACTGGCAAGGAAGCCTTTTGCCTTTATGCAGCAAAAACTGCAATATTTATCAAATATGTTAAATGTTTCAATAATTATAAATACTTTTTAAATCTTTTCAAAATTTGCTGTAGAACTTTTGTAAAAGATTAAAACAACATAATAAATTTATATTCTTTCATGAAGGGGTGTTGATAAAAGAGAGAAGGCCGAGATGGATCTTATGAGAAGGATTTAGGAGTCATAGTGGACTCTAAGCTATCGACTTCCCGACAGTGTTCAGAAGCCATTAAGAAGGCTAACAGAATGTTAGGATATATAGCACGATGTGGAGTACAAGTCCAAGGAGGTTATGCTCAACCTTTATAATCCACTGGTGAGGCCTCATCTTGAGTACTTTGTGCAGTTTTGGTCTCCAGGCTACAAAAAGGACATAGCAGCACTAGAAAAGGTCCAGGGAAGAGCGACTAGGCTGATTCCAGGGCTACAGGGGTTGAATTATGAGGAAAGATTAAAAGAGCTGAGCCTACACAGTTTAAGCAAAAGAAGATTAAGAGGTGACATGATTGAAGTGTTTAAAATTATGAAGGGAATTAGTACAGTGGATCGAGACTGTTATTTTAAAATGAGTTCATCAAGAACATGGGGACACAGTTGGAAACTTAAGAGTAAATTTCGCACTAACATTAGGAAGTTTTTCTTTACACAAAGAACGACAGACACTTGGAATAAGCTACCAAATTGTGGGGTAGACAGTAAGACGTTAGGGATTTCCAAAACTTGACTTGATGTTTTCTTGGAAGAAATATGTGGATAGGACTGGCGAGCTTTGTTGGGCTGAATGGCCTGTTCTCGTCTAGAGTGTTCTAATGTTCTAATGAAACGGTTTATAAATGTCAAGAAATGTTGATTTTTTTTTAGATGGCAGCAAAGACCAAAAAATAACTTAGGTTTGCACAATTTAGGCATGCATGCTCTTAACATCATGGCATCAAACTCTGGATATGGCGGTTTGCAGGAATACAAATTCAAAAGAACTAAAACTGCTTCTTAGCAATAAACTATTTGACTGTCCTAATCATGCATACAACATTTTTACTTAATTTCTTGGTTTTCCCTTTCTGGAATCCTGTGGTGGCTAAGTGCTCAACAGCCTTCACTGATGCTGGAAAGGAGATAAGATGCTACCACTGTAATGCTGCCTGCATAGCTGAATCTGCAAGGGCTTCTCACTACATGTAAAAAGCTCAGGGATGCCCAAGCTGTCATATAGTTTAGTTTTTTTCTGTCTCAAACAAGGCTTAATTAAAAGTGGTAGGTTTCACCATTTCTCTAGCCAAAAAAAAAAAAAAAAAAAAAGAAAAAGAAAAATTATATATTTTTTGTACATATTTGAATATATTTTTGCATATAGATTTTAATCATTTAAATCATTAATTGCACTACAGATTTCTGCTGTTAAAATATATATTTACTATATTTATACAGGTTTTTTTTTCTTCAGGTAAATCAGCTAGTCTTCCATATTTTATAATTGCACATCAAGAAATATGAATTTCCATTTTAATTTTGCATTATTTGTTTCTTACCAAAACAAATGCTGTATGACCCACAACAACAAATCTTTTAAAACTGCCTATTGTTTACTAAACACCTTGCGTAAAGGAGCACTACAACTAAATAACCATACAGCTTAGAAATGCAGGGGATGAAAACAGTTTGTGTGTGATCAGCCATTTTTTTCAATCACCGATCAAGTCTTTTTTTTTTTGTGACAATCTGCAGATTTCGACTGGTAGCAGAATGATTCGCGCATCCCTACCTGTAGTGGACTAGTACACCCTGAACAGGCTCTTTTCCTGCATTGTGCCCAATTCTGCTAGGTTAGGCTCTTTGTCCCTGCACCTCCGAAATGGAGCAAGTTCAAGAATAATTATGACAATTACTAGTTTGTCAGTAAATATGTTTCTCCAAGTATATATTTAAAAAAAAAAAAAAAAAAAAAAAAAGACCATAAGATAATGTAAAAGGGAATCATGTTATCCTAGGGAAAGTATACTTTTTAGGCTGAAATGTCATTTTCAGAGTTAGAGGGGTTACAGCTTTGTTTCATAACGCTTAAGTTAACCTCAAGTATTATGTCACCAATTTTTACTTTTCAGATTCAGGTTTAAAAGGCAGTCGGCCCAATATAAACATTTTAAAGAAAGAAGTTGTTTCTATAAATTTCTTGCCATAGCAATGAATTAGTACATCAGTGCATCAAATAAAAAAATAAAATAGGAACGTAACAGCAACTTCACTGAACAATCCCAAGTCAGTTACCTCAATTTCTGAATTATTGGAGTGCAAAAATACATTGCAGTCCGTTTTCAGCTGTTAATTTAACAAGAGTTTTCTTCAGTTTCTTAAAAGACACAGTTTAAACAGAGCACCAGAAGCCCTGTGTCCTTGACTCCTGCTGCAAACGTGCACCTCCACTTAACAGCCAACTGCCATATTCCACAACTGTACATTCCAGTCAAGAGCAATGGCAACAGAAGGTGACAGCCTATGCATACAACCTTAACCATACACACATACACACAATTAGGCAAGTTGTATTTTGGGATTAATGTATTTTGGGATTAATTTTAATATGAAACAAATACAGTCCCATCCGTCAATCCAAAATGTTAATAAACCTGAAACCTGAATGTTATGCAAGGGAAATGCAAGTGTGAACATCATCAGGGGAACACATGTGTGTGCACAATTAGGCAACTACTAGTGTGCAAAATTATGATGCAATTAAAATCAAAAAACTAACCTTTTCCCGTTCTCCCTTGTTTATTTTTATCTTTTAAAATGAGAATATTAAACAAATAATTTCCAAATAAACATTTCTGGATGGGGGGGTGGGGGGGGGTCTTGGTTCGGGAGAGAAAATAATCGGTGACCAATATAGCCACCTTTCTTTTCAATGACAGCAATAAGCCTTCCATTCATGGAATCTGTTAGTTTCTTGATCTGTTGCCGATCAACTTTGTTTGCAGCAGCAACCACAGCCTCCCAGACACTGTTCAGTGAGATGTACTGTTTTCCTTCCCTGTAAATGTCCTGTTTAAGAAGGGCTCACAAGTTCAATTGGGTTTAGGTCAGGTGAGGAAGGGGACCATGTCATTCTTTCATCTTTAAGGCCTTTAACTGGCTAGCCACGCAGTGGACTACTTAGATGCATGTGATGGAGCATTGTCCTGCATAAAAATCATGGTCCTCTTGAAAGATGCTGACTTTGTCCTGAACCACTGCTTGAAGAAAGTGTCTTCTAAAAACTGGCAGTAGGTTTGGGAGTTGAATTTGAGTCCATCTTCAAACCAAAAAGGTTCAACTAGCTCATCTTTAATAATACCAGCCCATACCAGTACCCCAGCTCCACCTTGCTGGCGTCCGAGTCGAAGTGGAGCTCTGTGCTCGTTACTGATCCAGCCTCGGGCCCATCAAGTGTCACTCTCCTCATCAGTCCATAAAACCTTTGAAAAATCTGTCTTCAGACACTCCTTGGCCCAGTCTTGACGTTTCAGTTTATGTGTCTTGTTCAGTGGTGGTTGGGTTTCAGCTTTCCTTACCTTGGCCATGTCTGAGCACTGAACACCTTGTACTTCTAGGCACTATAGGTAGGTTGCAGTTCTGGAATATGACAGCATTAGAGGATAACGGGTTCCTGCTTGCTTCACGTTTGATTCTTCTCAAATCTGTGGCAGTTAATCCGAGTCTTTTTTTCTCTCAACACGTTTCTTGCGACCCTGTTGACTATTTGCAACAAAATGCTTGATGGTTCTATGATCACACCCCAATATCTTAGCAATCTGGAGAGTGCAAGACTTTTGACGATTTTTGACTTTTCAGAGTCAGTTAAATCTATTTCTGGCTCATTTTGCCTAGGGAAAAGCTGCTGCCTAATAATTATGCACACCTTGATATAGGGTGTTGGTCTCCTTAGGCCACACTCTCCCTCATTACACAAATACATATCACCTGATATACTTAAATCAAATAAGCTTTCAAGTTAATACAGCTTGGAGATGGAATATATGCATGAAAATTATGATATGGTCAAAATACTCACTTGCCTAATAATTGTGCACACAGCATATGTGTAAATAAATAGAGTGCTTACCAAATAAATGTGTGGGAAATTTATGCATTAAAAATTTGAATTTGCAGGAATTACTAATTATGTGAAGGAGATGCACAATCCCATGCTGAAATTGAAGCCGTGAGTATAGCCTACTTGAAATTCAGCAGACTGATTAAGAAATTAGAAAAAAGATTCCAAACTTGATGTTGGTCAGAAAACTGGAACTAACAATAAATCTCACTGCTTATGCAAGGTGCCTTTAAAATTGGAGATGTTTGCTGTTGTGCAAGACTGTGGATTTAGCTAGAATTAGAATAACTAGACTGCCATTAACTGGAAAGAGGACGATCACATTCTGATCTGAGGTCAACACACTAAAACGACAAATTAGCAAGCACAAAACAGAGGTCATGGCATAAGGAAACAGAATAAAAGAGGCTGGACAACCAAAACATTTGAAGGATGGTTCCCCCAGACTTGTTAGTTTTATGCAATCTAATGTATTTTAAGTGCATCCCCCTGAATTGTCAAGTCCTTGGTATGAAATGATTATTTTTTTTAGGGGCACTAAACTCATAAACATTTTGGACACACCCCCCCCCCCCCCCCCCAGCTTTTTAATTGCTTTTTGCAAGCGTTTTTCAACCATTTTTCAGGTGTTTTTCCACGCTTCTTTAAAAACCAATGGAAAATGATTGGCACAGCAGTTCCATTTTGTGGGTTGTGATGTGATTGTTGTTTCCAGAATGTCTATGACTTGAGTGCTACTAATCCAGGCAATCAAATACTAAAGAGAAGGTGTCATCAGCGTTGTGATTACGCATACAGTAGAACAATACTGGACTCTCTATAAAACAGGCAGCATCCATGAAAAACTTCAGAATTACACAAAGACGTTCACAAGCATACAAGTATTGATATTCTGGGGGGGTGGAACCACACCTGTCCGTGCAACATCACGCAAGAGTGTGATCATGTCATCCAATAACAGCTAGTGAGGAAGGGGTTACTTGCGTACAGCGGAAAGAAATTTAACATACAGTGAGGAACATAAGTATTTGAACACCCTGTGATTTTGCAAGTTCTCCCACTTAGAAATCATGGAGGGGTCTGAAATTCACATTGTAGGTGCATTCCCACTGTGAGAGAGAATTTTTTTTTTTTTTTTTTTTTTTTTTAAAACAAATTCAGGAAATCACATTGTATGATTTGTACAGAATTTATTTGTATTGCACTGCTGCACATAAGTATTTGAACACCTGCAATCAAGAATTCTGGCTCTCAAAGACTTGTTACTCTGCCTTTAAGAAGTCCACCTCTACTACACTTAGTAATCTTAATTAGTAGCACCTGTCTGAGCTCTTTAAAGACACCTGTCCACCCTACAGTCAGTCAGACTCCAACTACTACCGTGGGCAAGACCACAGAGCTGTCAAAAGACACCAGAGACAAAATTGTGGACCTCCACAAGGCTGGAAAGGGCTACGGGGCAATTGCCAAGCAGCTTGGTGAAAATAGATCAACTGTTGGAGCAATTGTCAGAAAATGGAAGAGGCTAAAGACGACTGTCAGTCTCCCTCAGACTGGGGCTTCATGCAAGATCTCACCTCGTGGGGTATCACAGATAAGAAAGGTGAGGAATCAGCCCAGAACTACACAGGACGAGCTGGTCAATGACATAAAGAGGGCTGCGGCCACAGTTTCAAAGGTCACTGTCGGTAGAATACTATGCCGTCATGGTTTCAAATCACGCGTTGCACGGGAAGGTTCCCCTGCTCAAGTCATCATATGGCCAGGTCCGTCTGAAGTTTGCCAATGACCATCTGGATGATCCAGAGGAGGCATGGGAGAAAGTCATGTGGTCAGATGAGACCAAAATAGAAATTTTTGGTCTAAACTTCACTCGCTGTATTTGGAGGAAAAAGGAGGACTTGCATCCCAAGAACACCATCCCTACTGTGAAGCATGGGGTTGGAAACATCATGCTTTGGGGGTGCTTTTCTGCGATGGGGACAGGACAACTGCACTGTATTAAGGAGAGGATGAATGGGGCCATGTATTGTGAGATTTTGAGCAACAACCTCCTTCCTTCAGTCAGAGCACTGAAGATGGGTCGTGGCTGGGTCTTCCAACATGACAATGTCCCGAAGCACACAGCCAGGATAACCAAGGAGTGGCTCTGTAAGAAGCATATCAAGGTTCTGGAGTGGCCTAGCCAGTCTTCAGACCTAAATCCAATCGAAAAATCTTTGGAGGGAGCTGAAACTCCGTGCTGCTCAGCGCCAGCCCCGGAACCAGACAGATCTAGAAGAGATCTGTGTGGAGGAGAGGGCAAAAATAACTGTTGCACTACGGGAAACGTTTGACCTCTGTAATTGCAAACAAAGGCTTCTGTACCAAATATTAACACTGATTTTCTCAGGTGTTCAAATACTTGTGCAGCAGTGCAATACAAATAAATTGTGTACAAACCATACAATGTGATTTCCTGAATTTTTTTTTTTTTTTTTTTTTTATTTTTATTTTACATTCTGTCTTACAGTGGGACTGCACCTACAATGTGAATATCAGACCCCTCCATGATTTGTAAGTGGGAGAAAATTTGAAGGGTGTTCAAATATTTCTGTTCCCCACTGTAAATTGTTTTCATATACATTTAATCCTGTGTGCACCAAGGGGTAAATTTAATCTGCCCAGTTTAGGGTCACTGGACGCCAATGATATCCACAGAAGCAATCTGCATATTATGAGAAAAAAAAAGCAGTGCATGGGTCACCAATCATTTTCTGGGCTGAGTCGCACAGCCAAATAGAAAAAAGCCTACTGTGTACAATCCGGTAACAATTTTTTAAAAATATGTTTTTGTTTAAATCCAGTTATTTGCTAAAGACATTTTAAAAAATAGTGTGATCTGGTGGTGCTATGGCCAGTGTTTAACTAGGCGATCAGACTGGGGATGGATGTTATTTACTTCAAGTACTAAATGCGTATTTTTAATTGAAATTTATCACTGACACATTAAGTACTCTGTGATTAAACAGGTAATACTACTCAGTTCAACAGTAAATGGAGTGCAGCCACAAAAAGAGGAGCTTGACTACAAGAAGAAATGTTGAGTTTAATTGCATCAGGCAGTCGATGGTAGAATGCTTTTACTTAAATATAAGTTAGTAGACTGGAGAACAGCTCAAAATTAAATCCTTTGAAACCGAAGGAAACTTTTGGTTAAGGGCTTGATTTTTTTTATTGGCAAATAATTTCTATTCGTTCAATCCAGCATTGAAATAGCACCTCTTCCAGGATGATTGCTTTGCATCTAACACTTCGAAAAGGACTACAAAGGGTTTAACAAAATAAAAACAATTTAGATATATAGCAACTGATATTACAGAGCTGCCATAACAAGAATGGCTGTGGAAATGGCAATTCATGAGAACTGTGCAGATTTACAGTGGGAACAGTCAACAATTTTAGCATGCGTAAGTGGGTCTGCCACTTTACTACCAAAATGATCCAAAATTCCAGTTTATCACTAAACTAAATAAAATCACCAAGATTGGATTTAAGCACAGATTTCATCTCCAGATAACATGTAGCAAATATCCAGGGACCTACTATGAGATGTCAAGTGCCATACCCGTTAGCTCTAAATACTACACTTTTGATTATTATGGGTAGGGCATGGCAATAAATAATATTGGCAAATATATTCATTATACGTTTAAAGGTGAAATACTACATCAAGAGTACAGAGAGTATTGTTTCCTGCTTACTAGATTATCACCAAGTAGGTATGTGGAGGACATGTGCAAAGAAGTAATGATAGAGGAACAGACAAGTAAGGTAGACAATTTAGTTCATAAAAGTGCAACAACTCATTCAAATAAATTCTTGAACAAAACCACAACCCTGCCTTATCTCAGCAGGAATCTGAGATAAATTGTTTGAACTTGGCCAATACCAAACCATAACCATTCTATCATCCCAGCAAACAAGAAACCATAGGAAATACTTAAAGCAAACAGTCTGCCACCCACTTAAAATGTAACAATTTCATAAACTGCTGTACCACAAAGAAACAACTCAAACATAAAACAAAAATGGATGGGAAAAAAAAAAAAAAACATACCTTCTCTAGTTATTTTTGAATTTCCACTGAATGAGATGCATTCAGCACCTTGCCTGCCAGTCAGTAAACATTGTTTTTTCTCTCTCTCTGACTTTCATAAGGAAACACAAAGCTCATGATTTGCTCCAATCACAAAACAGGTTCATAAATACAAGTTATACATGTTATGATTTATATAATTTGTAATGGATACAAATTATGTACTTGCATACATGTCTTTTTCTCGAACAGTCTGTATGATGTGCATGGATATTTTATAACATTCAATAGTACAGATAAGCACTGTGTTTAGAGTTGGGCAACTCATATTTTGCATCACATATTCCCAACAGCTTTTTGTATACTTCTTTCTATACAGTGTAGAAAGGTACTTCACAGGGCTAGAGCCAAGGAAGAATTTCCAAAGGGGAACCTTAAAGTCTGTGGAGTTACTTGAACTACTTGGCCAAACTTCACTTTCAAGTAATATCTCCCTATTAAAATATTGCTTTATCTATACTAATAAAAGGCAAAGCCCTCACTGACTGACTGACTCACTGACTCACTCATCACTAATTCTCCAACTTCCCGTGTAGGTAGAAGGCTGAAATTTGGCAGGCTCATTCCTTACAGCTTCCTAACAAAAGTTGGGCAGGTTTCATTTCGAAATTCTACGCGTAATGGTCATAACTGGAAGCAAGCTAGGTTCCCTTTTCATTCATTTATTTGACACAGATGGTGAAATGATGGAAAAAAAAAAAAAAAAAAAAAAAGTGTTCACTGTCCACTGTGATACATGGTGCCAATAGGTACTATTATTTTTGAAGACTGAAGGCAACCTACTCTTCCCCTGGCATTAAAAACATCCGTTTATGACATTACTAGCAAAATACCCACGCTTCGCAGCAGAGAAGTAGTGTTTTAAAGAAGTAAAGAAAAAGAAACATTTTAAAAATAACGTAACATATTGTCAAAGTAATTGTTTTGTGTATTTGGCGGCAGCATCACGAAGTTGTTTTCATCTAGCTGCATCAGAAAATGTACCACGACGTCTGACAGGCCTCCTTTTTAGTGTTTTCTCACAGATTGGATTGCTGCTGTCATAATCGATTCAGACAGACAGACAGAGTTTGGACACAACTCCTCATTCAATGAGTTTAAATTTTCATGACCATTTACATTGGTAAATTCTCACTGAAGGCATCAAAACTATGAATGAACACATGTGGAGTTATGTACTTAAAAAAAGGTGAAATAACTGAAAACATGTTTTATATTCTAGTTTCTTCAAAATAGCCACCCTTTGCTCTGATTACTGCTTTGCACACTCTTGGCATTCTCTCGATGAGCTTCAACAGGTAGTCACCTGAAATGGTTTTCCAACAGTCTTGAAGGAGTTCCCAGAGGTGTTTAGCACTTGTTGGCCCCTTTGCCTTCACTCTGCAGTCCTTCACTATTTTGAAGAAACTAGAATATAAAACATGTTTTCAGTTATTTCACCTTTTTTTGTTAAGTACATAACTCCACATGTGTTCATTCATAGTTTTGATGCCTTCAGTGAGAATCTACCAATGTAAATGGTCATGAAAATAAAGAAAACACATTGAATGAGGAGGTGTGTCCAAACTTTTAGCCTGTACTGTGTGTGTGTGTGTATTATTTATATTATATATATATATATATATATCATACATACACACACACATATAGACACATACATATATATACCTGTATATGTGTGTGTATAGCTTTGGTCACGGAGTGCAAGGGAAAAAAAATAAAAATGTAGTCTATAAGTTATTAAATAGTAAAACATTTAACGCTTTAAGAAGTAAAGCTACATTGAGCACTACTGGAGTGGTTTCGGGTAAACTACATTTTAAACACTGTGACACATAACAGGTAAGTAGTACCAACAGCAGCTAAAATGTATATGGATCATCTCATGGTAGTAGATCCCTTTTGAAAGGCGCTACACGACGGCTGTGGTATAGAAATTACATTTTCTTTGTGAACGTCCAAATTTCTGCCTCTGGTAATGTGCCTTACCGGCATTACCAGCAATTAAAGAAAATTAGTTTTGTGTCCTCTGCAGTGTTAAGAGGGAAAGGCTTTGGTTTGGGATAAAAGGAAAAAAAAGGTGTAAAGAAAGGAAACTTGCCTTTTTCTTTTATATAGTGTAGAGAGAGGTCATCACTGACGATATGAGCGTCACGGTGGGTCTCGTGTAGACTGGAGAGACGGCCCTGCCATTAACTGGCCGGGATGGCACTGTCGGTCCTCCACTCCTGTGCATATCTTCATAATCCGACCTGACAACCTTATAATCGTATACGTGTAAAAGAAAGTGTGAAGCGCCTTAATATTAGTTTGCCGCGGTCTAGAAATGGGACCCCGTGTTTACAGTTGTTTGGGCTATAGCTCATGGGAAGGAGGAAAAAAATTAAGTGCTTACTTTCACTTAAGGCAGAAGCGCAGTCAGCGTCTCAAAGGCCGGCACAGCTACGCACACGCACGCCGGCTGCCCGACTTTTGTAGTATTTTTGAAGTGCAGGATTCACTCGATTATGTGGGATATGTGCAAGTGCCGCCCCCCACGGCCGTCAAGCTAACGTCCATTACAGTATATTGAGAAAAATAGGTTCCAGTTATGACCATTACGCTTAGAATTTTGAAATGAAACCTGCCCAACTTTTGTAAGTAAGCTGTAAGAAATGAGCCTGCCAAATTTCAGCCTTCTACCTTCACGGGAAGTTGGAGAATTAGTGATGAGGGAGTGAGTGAGTCAGTGAGTGAGTGAGGGCTTTGCCTTTTATTAGTATAGATAAGCTTGACATACAATGATTTGTGTTATTTAAAGGGTATACTATATAAAGTGTGATGTGCTTTTAAGAGCTGTATCACAAACTGTTCTAAATTGCAACAGTTTGCAATACGAGTGGGCCTTTGGATATTGAGCGACTACGGTATACTTCTGGATAATTTTGTATTAGAGACATGAAGAGTAAATCTTATTTAAAAATCTCTTATAGTATGGACAACTTTCACAAGGGAGAAAACTTTTACATGGTGAACCTGTTCATCCATTTTGTTAAGTGTCTACTTCATTCTTATACTCAGTGATGAAGTGGTCCAAAATTGAAAAATCCACAAGCTGTGCCACTGCAATGACAGTTTTGCAGTCAATCTGGCAAAGTGAATTGCAAAACACCCTTCAAGGAAATGTCTAACATGTGCCTTTATGTCTCAGTGCAATTTGAGGAGTAATTGGCCCCACACTTTTAAGCTATGCCTGGCCCCCCCAAAGGTTGACCCTGTGGTACCAACAGTAGGTTAGCGACAAATGTAGAGTAAAATTAATTGAATATTTGGATGTTGTAGGGTATGACTTGCGAGTTAAAATGCAAAAAGATCCCTAAAATCCCAGGCAGAAGGGGATTTTTTTTCCAGAAAATTCAGGACATCTGGTGATCCTAATTGTCATCATTTTTATGATTCAGTTATTTTACCTCTTTAGCAGCTGAATGTGGTTTTGCTGCCACATACCAACTTTCCTCAACAATTTTTACATACATTTGTTACCAGCGGACATCTTGGCATGTTGTTTCTCTAGTGCTCTTTATGTTCATTTTTAGTATCTTGCCACACTTGCTAAACAGACATTTAGGTACTTCAACAGAAGGAATAAAGTCTGCAATTGTAGAGTGCATGCTTAAGTCTTTAGCGAGATGGTCAAATGGTTCAAGTAGAATAAACCTGTTTTCCAAAAGTCCCCAACTAATGTGTCAAGAGAGATGCAAGATGCTTGTGTTAAGCACTATACAGTACATGGCAAGGGTGTGCTTCTACCAAACTAGATTTTTCAACATAATACATGATGTTTTAACAAGTTGGGATATCTTGCTGTAGCATTCTTGTTGGGGTGTCTGCCTATGTCTATGTTTATCTTAGCTGTGAAATGGCAGCCGTGAGTGCTTAAAATGAATGTCTATTCACCTCCAAATGGCAAAGCAGTCAGAAATGCTACCCTGGCTCAATAAGCTTTCATCCACAGTGAGCTGTAAAGTGTTCAGTGCCATGCACCCTAAACCTTTAATACTACTTTCTTCCATAGCTTTTCTGATGTTGCGAGCACTGTCACAAAGCATGAAGTGTGCATTACTTTTAGAAATGTTCCACTATGTTAACAAGGAATAGAAAGCTTGTGCAATGAAAGCTACAGCGCGAGGACCACAGAGTTCATTAGTATGCAAAGCTACCAGTGTGCTGTAGGACCCAACATGCTCAGGTGGCTGACCTTTAAGCTCCACAAAAAACTTGTGGATTTGTGTAGAAATCACATCACATAATTTATTTGTGGCTTGGAAGAATATACAGAGGATCTAAATGTTTTGTCCCCAACATTATGCTAGAATGAGTTTTATAGATGTTTTACTGGCGCAATGTAAAGAGTTCTATATTTGTGTAATGCTTCTCATAATATTTAAAACTGAGAATGAAACAGAAATCCACAGCCAATGTAATAAGCTAAGGGCTCTGTAAATAAAGTAGCACACTACAACTAAACACAGTCTGCTAGCTATAGCTCACCTTGACGAATCAGGCAAGTCTTTAGGAGAAACTTGGACGTCTTTTAGTTGTTTCGTGTCTTGTTTTTTTAAGATTTTAAAAGATACTGTTGTGTTGGTGCAGTGTCAGCAAGACTTATTTAAACCGAAATGCTCTCAAAACATTCAAATGCTTTCTGCTGAAGCCCTCACCAGTGTTTTATCTGTCAGTGCTAAACAGGAATTAGTGCTTCACAAATTTGTAAAAATACCTCATTGTTAATTTTAACCAATACTGTGATTGCAATTTAAACTGCAATTTTTGGTTTCTAACTTTGATGCATTCCTACATGTAAAGAATTTTATGAAAGGATGCAATTCTACTTCTATTTAAAAAAAAAAAAAAATCACTATTATATGCATTGCAAGTATTACACTCCATCCCCTTCATATAATGCTGAAGCTCTTCATAAATTTATATGAAATTACAGCTTTTAAAAATGTAACTTTAATTGAGCATTAGGAGTCAGCACATCATAAGTTAAGCAAGTGTAGATATCTAAAAATGTGCGAGCAAACAGCACCAAGGGACAAAACAGCCTCGCAATCTATATCATTACATTTAATTGCAACATGTGGATCATCCTCACTCGCATGGAGATGGTTTCACTTTGTAAAGACTGATGTTGCTCAAAAGATGGGAACCTGCAAACTATACCGGATACCTGTTGCCATTAAATACAGCTTGACAACTAACTTGTTTCACTATTTGTAAACTAACCACCGCACAAGAATATGAAAAGCTTCGGGAGTCGGCTGCCAAGAATAGGTCTAAATCACCCAAGGTACAAGCACTAAAAACACACTTAGCAAACTAACAGAATCATTCTGCAAATAAATGGGGAGTAGTCTCCCCTAGACTTTCTCATATACAGATATGGAAATGGATATTTGAGGAGTAAACTACAGGACGATGATTTTATTTTTATATTATGTACATTAAAGAATCAACAACAAATTAAATCAGTAATATATTGAACATTTATTATAAAAGTAATGTTGAATAAATCGGGACTCTGCAGCTGCATGAATAAAAGGTAAAGTACCACTTCTGGTTAGTGAAACAGCCCAAAAGTTGACAGAAATCTACATTTTGTACCCAATATTTGTAGGCAAAATTTGGATGACCTAAACAAAAGTGCATAAGTTATCGTGTTTATATACACACACACACACACACAATTCCAAAATGGTATTTTCTGACTCAGGGAGGCCTAAAACGTTGAGATTCATCAAAATCTTGAAATGGAATTTTTGGAGGATTCCAATACTTTCCCTATACGAGAAAGTAAAAAGTGCCACAAGTCAAGAAAATCAACAGATAGCATAACATAACAAATACCATCACCGATTATATCACAAAAGACATGGTGCCAATTCAAGAATTTGAGAGGGCTGGCTTTAAACAACTTTTGACCAGAGACACACACACACTGAATGGCTGAAAATATTTCAAACAGATCTGCCTAAATTTGAAGGGACTTCCTTGTTTTAGACATAGGCTGCATATTGCCATCTGTGAGTAATCTGGGTTTGTTTCAATAAGAAGCATCAGACAAGTTTTATTTTGCAACCTGTCTTGGTTGGGGCGCCTACAATTCCAAAGTTTTTTTTCTTTCATTTAAGACAATCACAAATTCCTGCCTCCTCACCTTTGTCCATCCCACCCATAAGGCTGCAGAGGTTACAGCAGGTAATGATGCAAGGGAAGGAGCAAAAATTAAACATTTAAACAGCCATTTCAAAAAAATCAAAACACAGGAATTCAGAGAAGAGAAATCTTCACACATTGCCATTGGAAAAGAGAAAAAAAAAAAAAAAAAAAAAAAAAAAAAAAACACGATCAAGAGCTATTTGATGATAATGATACCCGAGGTGGAAATTGATGTAAATCCACTTGACTGGTGGAAAAGACATACTGGGGAAACTTCACTCAATCCCCACCACCGCAAAAGTACTTGCGCATCCCTTTCTCAAGCAGCTCTTCCGAGAGGGCTTTCAGCACAGGAGGGCATATTGTAACATGTAACCGTGCAGCAATGAACCAAGATGCTGTGGACACACTGGTGTTTCTGTCACACAACTTGAAGTTTCCTCAGTAGAATTTCACAATTAGTCTTTCTGGGCAGAATAATTTTCCTACTTGCACATATCCCATACATATCCAATTTGTATAGCTTCTTTCTAATGGTTGACTCATGTGATTTGACATCAATTGTGGCAAGACTTAACCATAGGTCTCCTAATTAAATACTGAGGCACACAGACATCTTTAAGCATTTTCTGTTCTACTCTCTGGCTTAATTTCATTGGTCAGCCTGGTTGGGACAAGTTCTAAGAAGTCCGAAAATTTCTCCAATTCCAGATGAGCCTCTGGACATGGAAAGGATGATTTCAAATTGTCTGGAAATCTTTAACCCATTCCCGAATGCCTAGGCAACTATAACCTTCCAAAACCTCAAGGAGCTTCTTTGATCTAAGCATGGTGATAACACTTCAACAACAAAACAGCAAACCAAACTAAATGTCTGAGGTTTAAATAAGATGGTTCCCCTAACAAGATATTCTAATCATTTGCACCTTACTCTAATTTTAGATATCTGAGATAGTGATAAATGTAGGGGCATACTTATTTTTTAATTCACACAAAACTTACATTTACGCTTATTTTTTTATTTTGTAGCTCATTACATATGCGGAATGATGTTTGTTCCGTTATATCACCATTGTTTATAGATTCTGTATAAATGAAAATACTGATATATTCATATATGTTAAAAAGAAAAATATATCATGGGGTGTGTTTATCACATGAGTACACCTAATTCATTGTCACAGCTGGTGGTAGCTTAACCCAGTAGTGCCGTGCACTGGATGAAGCCATAGTAAAAAATGTGAAACTTAGCTTTACAACCTAAATGTACACTGCAACAAATACAATTTCAAGGTTCAGTAAAAACAGACCACAAAAAAAAAGCTTATTGCAATCTTGCTTTTGTAAAGTTTTGGATAGGAAATGAAAAATGTATAATGTACTAAATTTCTAAAGTGAGGGTGAATCATACACACAACAGTAAACAATGGATAGCAGCAAGTATGGCAATCTCCTTTGCTTGCTGATTCATCTGATCAATAATGGCATTTTTAAAAGGACACTTCAGTGTAGTTAATTGCTCCACTGCATATTTACAATATAAAAAAGATGCCATATGTTCAGCAGTTTCTCAGTAATTCAAACATATTCTGTAGAAGAAAGAATTTCACTATATTCCATGCTACGATTGTCCCAAAACACTTAATTTCAGATATTGTCCTAGAAATTGCAGAAACATTACTGGCAGCAAAGGTCTTACTGAAATGCATGAAGCAAACAAGTCTAATAAGCCAGCTGACAAAAACAGTTGTCAGAAATCAGGATTACTGCAGTTTTTTTGACCGTGCAAGCTTAGAAACTTGAAAGCCATGGAGAAATCCAAAGAATTGATAAAATAGCCCCAGAGGTGCTACACGTCCTTTTGGAATTGCTTTGCCTTGGTAAGCTCAGAAGGAACTGGAAGGCAACGCGTACACCATACTTAATCTGGTCTTATTATGACATGACATTTGTCAAACTTTTGCCTCTGTTGACGACCACACACTCGGGTGACGAACAAATCAGTTTCCCTTCTGGTTCGTACTCGCTGATTTCCACAAGTGCTCAGTCTCTCGCTGTGCATTCGCTGTGAACTCTTTGTGCTTTATTTTGTTTCCCTTCCGGTTCATACGTTTACGCACATGTTTAGTCTTTCCCTGTACAGTAACAATGTTCTCGCTCAGATGTGCATCGCGCAGAGGGACTTTACCTCAAAACTAATCTCCTCTCCACCCAGTTCCTCCTCACTTCCTTAATGCCAGAACTCGACAAATGCAAGGTTAGTTTTCTTGGTTGTTTATGGTTAGTTTTTGTATAAATTACGGATTTTTCAAATGTTTATTTTTTTCCCCGTGCTTAAAACTCATTAAAAAAAAAGTGTTTACAGCAAGCGGTTCGTAAGGCTGTAGAGTGAACTCTTGCAATGTTACTTATCTCTGTTCAAGTTTTTCTCAGAGTTATTCAATGTTTTTACATTTAGTTTACTATTACACTGTGCATTCTATGGTATAATTAACTATTTTTGTGCTTAATCTTTAAAGAAAATATGTTTACATACAGTTCGTATGGTACGGAACAGATTAATTGCGTTTACATACAATCCTATGGGGGAAAAGAACTTCGGGTCACAACCAAATCGGGTCACGACCTTAATTTGTTCCAAAATTCTGGTCGCAACCCAAGGTTCCTTTGGAGTATGCAAGACAATTCCTCTACTCTTGCGCATTTTTCTAGATCTCTTATTTGTACTACAGTAATCCCTCCTCGATCGCGGGGGTTGCGTTCCAGACCCCCCCCCGCGATAGGTGAAAATCCGCGAAGTAGAAACCATATGTTTGTATGGTTATTTTTATATATTTTAAGCCCTTATAAACTCTCCCGCACTGTTTATAAATATTCCCCCGCAGAGTTATACAGCATAATCCCTTTGTATTCTCTTAGATATTAGGTAAGACTCATTGAAATTATGTATATAAACACACTGTTTATATACAGTAAAACCTAAATATTATTTTAAAGATATTGAGTGTCTCCGATATCACAT
>JANRMT010061414.1:27689045-27762421 GCA_026402145.1 Polypterus bichir lapradei
GGCATAATTAATCGGGATTACAATTATGGCTAACTCGATTTACTAATCAAAAAAAGTGCCGATTGCTGCCTTCCATTTAGTACTCCCATTCTGTCTGGAATAGAGCTTATCCTGTTACAGAGAACGCTAAGCAATGAAGTGTTGTAATCAAGCACAGATACACTAAATAAGCGCAAGTATGTTTGTGAATCAGAGAACATTATAGGAATAATTACAGGCAGCTGTCCTGAAAGTATTTTCAGGAGTCTGATCCCAAAAAATATCTTTCAAAAAGTGTACTTTTTTTTCCTCGTGTTTGCAGCAGCCTCCAGAAAAAATTGAGAAGTAATGTTTACCTGAAACTTTTAGGAGCTGTAAGCTCCAAAATGAAGACAACCTGTAATTTGGAATTATTTTGTTTGAAAACAATAGCAACAAGATTTCATAAAGAAAAGCATAATGTGCAAACTGTTGCAGCACTGTAAGCAAACCTTTATGAAAACATTTAAAACTCAAATGACACAGTTTATGGAGAGTGCATGAAAGATAAACTAGCTGCACCAAGTCCCAGTAACGTTAGGCCAGCAACACAGATAACCAATTACCTGTTTAAGCTATAATGCACATCTGTATTCAGCAGGCTAGCACATACTGACAACAAAAGCCACTGCATTTTAGCCAAAGACAATGCTCCAATAAAACTGAGCATAAATATTTTAAACAAAGATCAACAACCAAGAAAATAGATACACCATTCCCTCCTGCAATTACTATTCAAAAGTTACATTGCCTTTGTTTTCCAAATTGAAATGCATCTGAAGCCAAGTGTCACTTCATGCAACCTCATCGAGCTGTGGTTAAGTACAACTAAGCAAGCATGCAAGAGCAAAACGTTTCATTATGTTGATGAGGAAATTTATACTGAAAAGCAAAAGCTTGCAATGCTGCTTTATTTATTTATTTTTAAAAGTGCCTTTTCATTACAATACTTTCTTCAAAAACAGGGAAACTGCTCAACGATTTATACTTCACGCACCATGTAGTCCAGATGACGACACCGCTGTGCAAGCGTTGTACTGTTTACACTTGCGCACGTACTTTACATAAATCTGGAAGATTCCACCAAGTGGCAGTGCGAAATATCATCATGGTGTGAAAACGTTTGGCTTTGCTGTGTTGTGAATTGCATGAAACATCCATTCAATCCCGAGGACACCTTGCCACAATATTTCTGAAAAGGATGGATGTTTAATGATACATCCATCAATCCAGAGATGCACCCATTCCAGCAAGCATCTTGCACAAGGCAGAAACAATCTCTGGGTAGGGCATCAGCTCATCAAAAGGTGAACACAAGCACACACATAAACTAGTGTTATGTTAGCGTCACCAAAACCCCAAACCTTCATGTTTTTGGAAGGAAACCTAAGCACACTGTGGAAACCACCAGGAAAACATGCAAACTCCAGGCAACCAGGGACTTAACTCTCTGCGAGGCAGCAGCGCTGCCGTTATGCCACCGTGCCACCCCCACATGTGTAATTATTAAACAGTATTCATTATCTAGATGATGTAAAAGACTTATCTATAAAATGTAACATATACTTTAATGCATTTAAGCATGAAAGGGATATCTGAAACTATAAATCTAAGCATTCTAAATGTGCAGAGAGCTGGAACATCATAAATTTAATGTGTTTTGTGTGCCGATTGCTGCTTGCCGCTGCTGTCAGCACAAGAGGAAGCACCAAAAGCACATAGCAATTAACAACGGGGTTGGTTTTAAGATGACGTTTACGACAATCTAATGACAAAATAAACTACGAGGTTGAAGTGGACATTTCAAGATTAAAGCCGAAATTTCCACTTTTATCACAAAACAGACCTTTTCACTGTGTTCTTAAAATTTTTTCCTCTGTGGCTCAAATATGCTGGCATACATTGGGATGTTGTTGTGAAGGCACAAAAGATGGTTTGCAAGACTTTTAAAATGTATCATGTCATTACGGTTGGGGAATATGTGACATTTGAATATAAAAATACCATGAATGCATTTGTATGTTGACATTGTGCTTCACCACATCAAACAACGAAGCACGCACATTGATCCTGTAGGATCGGCAAAGCGGCTTTCTGTCACGTAGATAGTAAACAGAGACTCCGACGTCACGTTACAACTTGATCACACTGCGTCCCTCGACTTTTTGCTGGTACTGCAACTCGCACATGCATCACGTTAATTTCTGAGGTCATGCTCAGAGGACACGTCAAATGAACACTGGGAACACATGGCAACAATGATGCATGCGTGTACACATTCTGAGCATGAAGTATAAACCGGTCCTAAGTCTGGACCAGTCAACAAAACTTTGGCAGCAGCATGTAACAGTGTATTAACCATCTAAAAAACTTCCTAAACCTGCTATATCTTAAGACATTTAATATGTTTACACACCTATTCACGTTTTTTTTTTTTTTTATTTTTATTTATATTTTATATTTATGGTAAAATGTGCTGTATCTTCACTCTAAAGATCCTGAACACTACATTTTTAATTTTGAAGCTAATCCACCATCTTACAATGTTACTTTAAGATGAAGTACATACTGTGATGTATTGCTACCTTAAATTGTCACAAGTACATTAAAGGAAATTATCAATTATTAGTTTTGTCACAATCGTGCACTCCTAACTAGAAACATTTTATCCAGATTTAATTTTAAATTGTAAACAAATGTCAAAGACTTACAAACTTAAAACAAGATCAAATTAAGTTTTCTAATTTTTGGTAACTAACACACAAGACTCAAATTTAAATGCATCAATTATTCTAAATGAAACCTACTGCTTTTCCAGCTTGTGCCCGATTGATAACCATTATAAGTAATATTCATAGCTATCCCACACAATCTAATTTATAGCTTTAACAAAGTGTCACAGAGCACAAAACATGGAATTCTGCAGTATAAAACCAGGCAATCAGAGGTATTTGCCTTAGATGGGCTAAATTAATCAAGGAGGTTGTCTAGAGGGACAGTTTATTTCACTTAACATCAATTCAAAAGCCCTTTAACAGAAGATGGCTGCTTGCTCCAAACCTCCACCCCAATTACTTTTATGCAGATGATACTCAACTCTATTTCAAAGTTAAAACTGAAACATCACAGCTTTCTTAGCTCACCACTTGACTCCATGAAATTAAAACCTGTAAGGAGCAGACCTCTTTAAAAATAAACTACAACAAAACTGAAATCCTGCAAATTGCCACTAAAGCGCAACTTAAGAAAATCAGCTCCTTTCCAGTCACTCTTAGTGGTAATTTCATCAGACCTTCTAATGCAAGGAATCTTGGTGTCATTTTTGATTCCTCCCACATGAACCACATTAACAAAAAAACTTTCCTATTTTCACCTTCATAAAATATCCCATGTTCGCTCATTCCTCTCCTTTTCTAATTCTGCAAAACTTGCCCATGCTTTTATTACATCTCGCATTGATTATTGTACCTCTCAAGAGTCCTAACACAAACCAGTAACAGCAAACAACATCCATTCTGCTTCGCCCTCCACTGGCTCCTTGTCTTTCTCAACCGAATATAAATTTTTATTAACTTACAAAGCTTTAAATGGCCTTGTACCAGACTACATCAGTGACCTTCATCACTAAGCTCCTATTCTCCCACTAAGATCCTCTGATTCTGGCAATCTTGTGCGCTAAACTAACCTGCACTCTTAAGGGTGACGGGGCCTTTAGCTGCACAGCTAAAGCAGACTTTGGAATGACCTCCTGAAATTAAGTTAGATCAGCTGACTCAATTCATTCTTTTACAAAAAAAACTCAAAACTCATCTGTTCAGGAAGGCTTTTTAACTTAACCTGGCATCTTCCTCCTTTTGCTGTCTTCCTCTCTGTCCAGATACTCGGTATAATTTGTGTGTGTGTGATATCACAAATGTTATTTGCTAGGCTTTCTTTTAGTAATGAATCTAGTATTTTACTCTGGTTTATGTCTTTTATTCTGTCTAATGCCTTTGTATATCCTGTCTCTATCCTTTTAATGTTCTATTCAGGAAACACCTGTATCCAATATTATATATAACTGTTTCTTTATGAGACTCTGAAGCTCCTTCAGCATGGGAAAGGCACCATATAAATAAAATGTATTATTATTATTAATATTAATGCTTTTCACTCCACTTTATATTACCCTGGATATCCTTTGGGCAACAGTCATTCTTCTCATATCATTTGCCCCAATCTCCAAGCACAACTTCTTTAGACTGAACCCCTCCATCTTCTATCACCAGACCATTTCTCCTTAGCACAACTATCACTTCCACCATAAAGTTTAGAGTCTTCCTCTAAACTTTACATCTACCTTGTGCCCAGTTCATGACATTCCATATGCCCACCTGATCATTCTTACATTGGTTCTGGGGGAGAAAAAAAAAAAAAAAAAAAAAAAAAAAAAACGGTTTCACCTTCCGCTTTCATAAGACTCAAAACACTCCGGTAAAGTGCACTAACCCTCATACCTCCCAAACTTCTGCATCATTCTTCTGATAAGGCCTCTGGCATTGAAGGGAGAGGTCCCAGAATTTCTTACATGCAACCGCTGAGGACAATTTAGATGCAATGGAGATCCAGTAAGATGTAGAGATTGCAAGAACTGCTACCTGAAATACCTGGAGTATGACTGGAAAAAAATCACCATGTGAAGTTGTGGAAGTGCTGAACAGAAAGCGTAAAAGCAAGCTGTGTACAGAAGTCAAGATGGAACAATAAAAATGTAGCAATGCTTAGTGTGAGAAGTGTGAACATAATATAGATTTTTCTGGTGGGAGGCCAGTACTGCCAGTAGATAAACAGGCAGTCAAAGAGGATGAAGGTGAAGAGGTTGAGTAAAAATGTTGGGAGTTGTTAAAATAACCTGGCAGAAGCAGCAAGGAGAGTGATGAACTTTGAAACTAGGTGATGGTGCAATATCTGGGGAACTTCTGAAGAGGACTCTACCAAGACCTGAATGGGTACAATGAAGAAGTACTGATGGTTATGAAAGAATCCATTAGGGCTTTTAGCTTCACTACAAGGAATGCTGAGGGAGAGAGGTCTTCAGAGTTTGATGGTGCAATGCGAACTGGCACATTATCGATTGCAAGAGATCTTTTAGTCAGAGGCATGAAGAAAAGCAATGTACCAACCAAGGCTAAAGGCCTGAAAACTAGAGTAGTGGGAGAGTAAGAAATTACTTTGATACTGGTAAACTGTGTAAGTGAGAAGTATCAAGTGAATGGCACAAGGAAAACAAGGAAGAATGTCTGGTTAAAAACAGAAGTGCACAAAAGGGGCTTAGAGGCACAAGGACATTTTGTGGTGGAATGCAGATTTAAAGATGGCCATTGAGGAAAGGAGCAAATATACATTACATAGTGAAGTTTTCCGTTAATAATAATAATAAAGATATTTCTGAGAACCTGGGGATAAGCCTTTGCCACTGGTTGCAGCGGTGTTTGTGTGATTAATTGGACCCAAGTATGAATCCTTCGTTTCACATACGATTATGGACAACACGCCCAATGCTGGCGGGAGAAAGGTTTCACCTTGTTACAACCCAGTAACGGGTAAAGCTGGTTAATGTATGAAGCTTTTCCTAAACCTGTAGAACTTTAACTAACAGCCCTTTAATTGGGGTTCAAAAAAACTGATATAATAAAAACTAATCTTTTTAATGAGTTGACACCACGGTCTATGAATAAACCAGTGCCAGTAAAGATAAAAAACATTAATTTATGTAGTACCTTTCATAATGTATATTCTCATCAAGTACTATAAAAAAAAAAATAAAATCATATCATTGAATGTTGTGATGGCTGTGAAAGGGACTAAACCATTTGGCAGAGGTAGTCCAAAGAAATTCTCAACTTTAACAGAGCATCTTTCATTGCTACTCTGACACTGCAAGAACAAAATTATAGTTTACAAGTATCTTATCCGGCAAATACGTTCGCCAAAAAGTTTACAAATCAGTCAGCATTATATGAATGCTTATTCTACACAGGCAGAAAAGTACAGTCAACAAAAACAAATATGGCTTAAATACATAAACATAAAGTGTATTTTTCTCTGCAAATGTGAAGATCGACATAATATCAAGTCTAATATATGTAATTAACTTCTAGAAGGAGCTCCTAAGTGCAATCATGGGCATTAATAAACAGCAAGGCACAAAGCAAATACATTTGATTAAATAGGATCAACATCTGAGACCGTCCATATATAACCAACTACTGTGATAACACAAAACAGCAGGTATCTTCAATGCAATATAACTGAAATCTCCTATAGGAAGTAAATGTTTCTCTATAATTTGTTTTGAGGTCTCACTTTCAAGTTCTTATCAGTTTAGGATTAGAACTTGAAAGTGATACCTCAAAAACAACTAAAAACAAAGGGATGTGAAACTGCAAAAATAAGAACCCATATGATGAAATGGATCATGCATATCATTTATGAATTTCAGGGATTTGGGAATTAATGTCAATATGTTCCAACTAAGAAGTAACAACTTGCATTACAAACACCTGAAGATTTCAAATTAACATGCACATACCATACACAATATGTGCATATACGTATGAAAACGCAACTTGATGAATTAAAAACACAGTCCTAGAGAGTTTAAGCTACTTACAAATTAAGCACTAACAAGTAGTGAATCGTCTGAAAAGCAGCCTGTCCGCTGCATTTGTTTCCAAGTAGCTGATATATCTTAAGATACATTTTCAGTTGGTTTAATTTCTACTGCACTACAGGTACATTTCAATTCCTGGCAGCATGGGAAAACAACAATAAAAAGATTTCTACCTTAGCGTTGACTTTTAAACACACAAAGCATATCCTGGACCACGGTGTAGTTAGTGTGTAAAACTTAGATATTATTCCCAGAAATGTCTGATAACACTTTAAATCTTTAGGTCATTGTATGTAATTGGCAGATGACAGGCACGGTATATCACTAAATCAAAAAGCCCTTGTAAAAGTAAGCAATTGAAAAATTACCTGAGGGCCTTCACCATGATACAAGCAATTCACCACGCTGTCCAACAAGTTGATATCCAGTTTCTGGCTAAAGTCCAGCAGCTGACGAGCTGCATGGTCTGCTAACATTGTCATAATTGCTGGCATAGATCACTGTAAAGTAAAAAGAACGAACAAAATGATTTTTCAAGAATAAAAAGGATTATATGCAAAAATTTCGTGGGTAAACACAAAGAACAAAAAACTACAATACATAATGAAGAATGCGATAAGAATCTTAACTGATACTTCAGAAAAACAAAAAACAAAAAAAGAAAAAGTCCGATCCTAGGATATACAATGCTCTGAATAATGTTCCAAATATACAAGCACGTCTAGAAATTCCCTCCACTTGAGCTACAATTATCCATTAACTATTGTGTCGGGTAAGAACAGCACGGGAAAGTATAAGAAAAAGTGTTTAGGTTGAAGAAAAAAAATGGTTAAAAAGGCACAACGCACCACGCACCCCAACAGCTGGCACTACTCCTGGGATTCCGTGCGGTGCTGGCACGTGCAAATGATGTAGGCCGACATCAGAGTAGACAAACGTAGAGGCGAGATAACGTGACACCTGTCAAAGACAGGGTCTGTCTTAAGCGACTGTCTCATGTGACTTTCACCAACAAAAAAAAAAAAAAAACCAAGGAGGGGCGCCCTCGTTGATAACCTGTTGCTCACCAAAATTACGCGCCTTTTTGCTCCAGATTCCGTCAGCCCCATCAAAGGCCTGGACAGAACCCGCCACCGTTTACAGAAAAAAAAAACGCTAGTATTTCCCTCCAGGACTTGAGCACCTTCCAGCAAGGAACTTGTGGAAGGAGAGGCCGTATCTGCAATCAAAGCTCAATCCTGATCGTTCTCGCCAGACACCGATACATTGACGTGATTAAACCGACCCTCCCCTCCCCCCTTCCATGTGCACTACGTCAAAAAGGCGCTGCGAGACGCTCCAACTGCGCACCGAAGGTAAATAAGCACGCGACTAAGCCCGCGCTACATCAGCAATGTGTACAAAGCAACATCGTTCGGCAAACCAAAAAAAACAGTCGCAATCACTCAAGTGGACGCGTTTATCCTGCAATAACGCGACTATTCCTATGACGCTTTTAGAAGGGAATCGCTTAAAAGACTGCGCATGCTTCCACCAGGGAAAGCGGCTAAACTGAAAACCTGTCAACAGGAACTGCCCAAGCATAAGCCGTAAAATGCACGAGGACGCAGGTCTGTAATTAAACAATCTGACAACGATTATCACTGTTTCCATCTTTTGTCACGAATAAGAAGCAACCCCTCCCTCTTTGCTCCGTCTCTGCCTGCAGCTCTCTGCTCTTCCATTGCACAGCAAGCACGTGATCCGCGCGTACATTTCAATGCTACTGAAAACAATTCCAGAAACTTCCCTTCTTCCCACGGACAGCACTTCAACGGGTAAACAAATACAATAAATACCAAAGTCGACAACTTCTAGCTTTATATTCCCACCACGTTGCGCTTTCTTTTAAATATACCCTTCAAGCAACCTCATAGGATCTCGCCCCCTTTTCGCTCATGCTCACTGGTGGGACCCACTTTCATTCATCAGGCCTTTCCCTCAATTCAGTTTTACACACAGCCATCGTATTTAGCAAAATACACTGCCTCTCTGCTGAAACCCCAAATCACGCCGTGTTTTGGTACCAAGTACTTACCTTGGTTTAAAAGTCACCTTTTATTTTTGATTCTTCCAGCAGTGGTTAAGACACAGCAAAACAGTTCTAAGAGGTTGCTAATGTAAACTTAAATATAACAATAGTTGGTCTACAAATCACCATTACCTGGTAAAAAGACGTCAGATCCCAGTTTTGAAATTAAAGTAACGTGGCTTTATATTCGAATGATTTCGAGAAACACTGCGCAAAGATTAGATACACAGTACTGCCCCAGTGTGGGTATCACTTAGCAATTCTTCTTTAATAATTACTATACGTGATGTAATTTGGTACTCCGGTTCATTTTACGGAACGAAAAACTCGATTTGATAATCAGGTTTTAATTTCTGCAGCGTTTTATGCAGCGGGGCGGTTTAAAAGATGTGTGCCTGTGCTCCTCTTCTCAAGCAACAAACTCGTAACCGGTTGAAACCGGTTCAGACTGGGAGATTCCATCTCGGCTTAGTTTTCAGCCGATGGCGCCGCCGAAAATTTGGACTAACGTCACGCCCATGCTGATTTATGATTGGTTTCTCCGTTTAAGTGGAGAGTCTAATTGCTTTATAAGAGGCTACTTTTCCTGTCAATCCGGTTCAATTGAGGCGCGCCTACATGCCTTGCCACGCCCCGCTCGAAAAGAAGGGCTGGCTTTCGAGGTTGGATCAACTTAAAACATCTAACCGCTGACTGGCCCGTATCAGCTATCCATCAACAGCTACTGTCTATCAGTTTTTCAACTACACGGGCCTAAGGCCCTCCTCATCTGAGTTTTCATTGGTTGAAGTGATGTGACTGGCGTATCTATACTTGCTACTACCACATTGCAGACTATAATGTATTTTATAAATCCACAATATTCGAAGATAACGCGTCAACATCTGTACCGTGACATCAATGAGCATTTTTATAAGGTATTTGAAAACTAGGCAAATAGTATTTACTTCCAATTATTAATTTACACGAGGATTTGCGCTCCTGAAAGGGTCTAGGTACCTGGTAATTTTCCACTGTGAGGGGAGGGGCTGTCTTGTAACTGGGCACGAGGCGTGCAGCACGAGCCAGTTGTAGCAGTACAACCGCACAAAGAAATCCACATTGCGCGTGTCCATTGACAAAGAGCCATAAGTAGTTTAAAGCAACTTTCAAAACAGTATTTTGTTTTAAGCACGTGGGCTGGATGCAGCGTTTCTTTTGCGAGTTTATTGAAATCCGCGGGATCTTGTAACTTACATGATTATCTGTAATCTCAGCATGATAAGAAGGTGCACACCTCTGTATTTTTACCCTTTATAAATCAGCTCGACTTTAGTATGTTTTCGTCGGCAACATATTTGCACGAGTTACGAAGACATATCCGGACGAAGTAGGAAGTCTGAAGTGCACTTTACATTTTTTTACACATATTGACGCTGTATTATTAATCAGCAACAGGTATCAAAATACCGTAATGTGCTGTGAAATATTGTGTTACTGTTATCATTATCAGTGCTAATTAAACACGTAGTTTTTAAAATATAATAAAATCTAATAAACCAGAATCATGTGATTAAAGGATAATGTAGCAGTATGGTTGAATGGGCTGCCACCTCATACAGTTGGACCTTGGATTAAATCATAGCCAGGCGCCCTTCTGTGGAGAATATTAATGTTCTCCAAGGGGCATAGACGACTCTTAAGTTAAGTTGTCGAGTTTGCTGTGTAGTGGACTGGCATGCCCTCTAGTGTTCCACTCAGATTTGTTCCTAACTTTGCTTCCAGACAATGTTCCCTTATGTTACTGTACTGATACTGTATGTGTATATATATATATATTATGTTTGTGTATATGTATAGTATGTATATGTATATATATGCACTTAACAACATATGCTCCAACCTGTGAAGTTCAATTCAGTACTAAACTATAGTTTCAGCTTTTAGATGAAAGTGACTGAAGAGTGATGTGCTTTTTAGATGGTTAAACATTTTCAACTACTTTGTTATTTAAGAACTGAATTGAAAAACCCAGAGCTTCTAGATAACCCCGTATTTATACTGGTGATGAGTTTTCCTACTGCAACCCTTGGGCCAATGGGGTGTTGTAGCTTAGGGGCTCACTCTCCTCTCTTATGGGCTAGAGCAAAATGTGTCTTTTTTTCTTTGTAGACTCCAACATGTGATTGATTGGATTGATGTGCCAGTTTACAAGACTTCAGGTTCCTCTTTCAGCTGGTTCTGACCTATTATGCGGTGAGAAGATTGAGCAAGCCAGTTCTTATCTACTAACTGGAAAGTTAGGTTTTGATAGATTTTCTTCTAAATACCTGACGTTTTTCTAATACATGCTTTATCACTACAATAATGACAATAAAATAGCCTATATAAAAACAAATACACTAAACAATTGTTTTAAGTCCAAAAGTCTGTCCTCATATCAGCAAAATACCCCTTTGCGTTGAAAATCTGTTTCAGGTCCTTGTAATGTACTTTGTGGATTCTTGTTTACATATGTCCATTTTGGAATCCACAACATTACAAGGAACTGAAGCCAGACAAGAATGTAACTAATTCTAGATGAGCCGCAAGGGTATTCTCATGCACTTTTCAACACCTGGTCAATTGAGAATCTCCTGTAAACATAACAGTGTATCTTTAGACTGCTCTAAGGAACTAGAGTCTCCAAAAGAGACTTATGCACACAAGAGGAATACACAAATTTTACATGGCATGTTTGCCACCTAGGAATGAAACTAAGATCCATGTACTTTGAGGTTAAACGACTGCCCAACATGCCTTTGCCTTTTCTTGGATATTTACTGTCAAATAATAGGATATGGGTCTTTTGAATATACATGAGAACTTTCAGAATAGCTAAATAATATTTTTAAAATGGTGTGCTGGCGCCCTGCCCGGGGTTTGTTTTCTGCCTTGCGCCCTGTGTTGGCTGAGATTGGCTCCAGCAGACCCCCGTGACCCTGTAGTTGGGATATAGCGGGTTGGATAATGGATGGATGGATATTTTTAAAATACAGTCATACTGTAAGGTGCCTTCTGCAATTATTAGAGACTGTTCTTTGTTCATGAATTCCTAGGAACCAAAGGTGGTCTATCTTGAATCATCTGAAAATAAACATATGCTAAATCAAGTGCTTCTGGAACTAAACTTTAAATTATACAACATACATGTTAATGATGGCACATCAACATACTACAGCTGGAGACAGTTTTGACCATGGCTCTAAATTTACTTTCAGTTTGTGAGTGAGGATGCATACATTCGTGTCGTCTGTGTTGGACTAGCATGCACCAGGCCTGAATTTTGCCTTGCTCCCAATACTGATGAAATAAGCTCAAGTTCCATTATACTGGCATCAGCAGATACCAGTGTTACCATTAAGACTAACTATAGAAAACAAAACAGCAAAACATAAAAGGATGTGCAGGGAAAGGTGACATTTGTGATAAAGGCTGAGAAATAAGATTTAAACCTTGCTCTTCTTGATCAAGTGTTTTGATCTTATGAAGTGGACATATACTTTGATGGACCTGGTATGAAAGAAAGATGTTTTGACTGATAAAACCCATAGCAGGCTCTGCATTCTAGGGTGAATGTTATGATAAATTAGTGATAAGTAAGTCTTTCATCCATATACTATTAGTTTATGGATGAGGAGTCTGTAAATATTTTTACTATTATTTCAAATAAAAAATATTAAAAAAATGAATAATTCCTATGAGTAAAACATAAATATCTTTACTAAATTTTATAATGAACACACACTCAGACAATTTTAATATAAGCTTGATGTCACAAGTAGAAATTTTCTGATTAATAAATTGGTTTAAAATGAAAATCAGAAGGCACAGTTACATTCCTGGATTGAGTTTAGGAAACACTGCTCTGGAGGATGAACCACCAGAAAACCTCAGTTATCTCTGTTTATTGTTTTGAGTATGGCTGTAATTATGAAATATACAAGTACATTAGTGGAAACAGAAAAAAATAATCAGAAAATGATATACATGGAGAACATCCAATGAGTATTCCATGAAGGCACAAGATGTTTCAAACAGAATGGGTAAAGTTTCTTTGAAACCATATTTTTGTCCGTGTCCTAAATCTTGCTTCTTTCAGGTAAAGTGTGATTTTTTTCTTTCATAAGGTACACACAGTCAAGTTAACAGATTGCCAAGGAAAGCACAATTTAAGATGGAAGCATCCTTGCAGAATATTAGAGTCTCTATCTGCTAAACAGACGCTGAATGCTGTACTGGAAGTGGGTCACTATCATAACAACTCTTTTCAGCTATATAATATTGCATTGTAGTGTAGCATAACTACAATTCCTGTATTCATCACTTCTAATGTATGTTACAGAGAATATCATAGTAGATTAAAGAAATATTTTCAAACAAACTAGCCATAGGAAAAACCTCAGGATCTAGCATTAGCAGCTGCCTACTGAACCCTACTCTTTTTAAAATAAAAGTGCCCAAGTGGTTCTTCAGAGCAATGCCATAAGAGAAATAGTTTTAGTTCTGAAAAGAGCCATTCACCAGGAAGGCTTCAGAAAGAACCTTTATATATTTAGATTGCTAACAAGTTCAGTAAATAACCATGACAAGATGATAATACTTGTACTATACCAATAAATTCATGATTTTAAAACAATATTAGCATAAACTAAGGTCAAATTTTCTTGATCTGTTAAAATCCTGATCGGTAGTCTACTATACATTAAAGATTGTGTTTTGTCCACATATTAGTAACATTTCCAAATACAGAAGAACCAATTTTATATGCGAAGAACTCCTCCACATTGAACTTGTACTTTGTCAAGCAGTAATTCTGTGAGGAACCATACAACCCAGTATAGAACCAATTTAGAATCATTATTTTTAAGAGTGAATGGGTTTTTTTTTTTTTTAATCTTCCTTCTAGGACTGAGGTAGGTGTACGGTAGTGTTGAGCAAGGTCATGGAAGAAGAATTATTTGCTTTTGTTAAATATTTTTGGCAGTCATCCCAATTACTCTGTCATTTAGTAATTTTCTTTCCATGATTTCTATTGGCTATTGCTTTGTGTAATTACAATTTTACAATTAACAAGATATTCAGCTTTATTTATTTATTTGTTTGCCCATGTTTTACTTAAAAGTGCCAAATTGTGGTCAAAGTCTGCATTGTACAGAGAGTTTCAGAGCAATTAAAGTCCTAAAATCCATATCAGACATATTTAAATATTTCTACAAACTCTCTTCCAATTATTTACTGATTTATGTATTATTGTTTCATGAAGTCTGGATGCAAATGACTCTTTAATCACCCTTAACTAATATTACTTGAAAAATAATACAAGTATGTAATGTATCTGTGTTTTTATTAATAATATTATGGCATCGTCCAAAAGTTTAATAATTCCTTTGAACTTGGTTATATGCACGTTAATAGTCTGAGTCTGATACATTTTGAAATGCTGACATTATAGTGAAAATTCTCCCCCATTACATCACATGTGTTGAAAAAAACAAACATCATTTTGGAGTTAAACATTTTCAAAATCATTACCGATATGTAAATTAAATAATAAATTAAAACATATGTTTTAAATTCTTCTTTTTCAAAATACACAAATATCTATTGTACTAAAGTCAGGTGCAGAAAGATACATAAAAGGGGACATAACAGAGTGGATGCAGGGCCCAGATAGCCCTGATTTAAAAAAAAAATGTAAAAAGAAACATTAAAAATGCCTCAATATCCCTAAATGCATAGTAAATTAAAGTCCTTGTGATGTCTCAGCTACAAGTAAGTCTAGAAGTTTGTGAGGTAGGGTCTGACTGGTGAGTGGAAGTGACTCCAGATGTAGCAGAGGAAGGCAGACATACAGGACAATAAATAAATACTGTAAGTGCTTATTCATAGTGCTTTTTCAGTGGGAAAACCACCTCATAGGTTCAAGAGCTATGAAGGTATGCTTAAAAGGGAAGTAGAATTTTGGTTTCTGTTTTTTTTTTGTTACTTTCTTGCTCCTTATGTGCATTCCCTTCCATTTGTCTTTTTTAATAACTAAAAACACAGTTTCTGATCATTTTAGCCTCCTTAACATTATTGCTGGGCTTGGGGATGGCTCAGGAGAATCCCTTATCCTCCACACTTTTAATTAGCTCCTAGGTGTATATAAATTAGTCTTGTCTTGAACACAGTACACCTAGAGTGGCAATTAGAAAAATACAGATGAAATTAAAGTGTGACAAATAGGTTAAATAATCACTGAGTTAAAAAAATAGTAATGACATCAGCAAAAAACTCAGTGGCATAGTCATGAACAATAATAGAGTTCTTGGTCAAATTATTTTGCTGTTTTACTGTGACAGAAATAGGGCAGACTCACCTGGTGTTGACACAAACATTTCATATTTTGTTAATGCAATTTTTACCCTCACAGAAACAGCCAGTATGAGTCAGTCTGAACAGAGATGTGTTATATCATTGCACTGAAGAAGGTCTAGAAAAACAATGTAAGGAGAGCTTTTTGGAAAGTGAACACCAGGAAGGCAGCACAGCAGGTGCAGATAACATTCTGGGAGATGTTTTTAAGATATGTGCTGATAAACTTGGACTAGTGGTCACAATAATATTTAATCTCTCTTAAACCCAGTCTGTTATACCAACATGTTTTAAAAGATCCATCACTGACCTTGTGCCTAAAAAAGTAAGTCCAACCTGTCTGAATGTCTATCACCTATAGCAATGAAGTGTTTCAAAAGGCTAGTCAAAAATTACACCTGCTCTTCTCTATAAAAAGAACTAGATCCATTACATTTCACATATCACTCCATAACAGTATGGTCCTTAATACAGTACTGGCGCACCTGGACAACAAGAGATCTAATTATGTGTAAATCTTATTTATTGACTATAGTATTCTGTAGAACATACTAAACCTGTCTAAGTTCATCACCAAGCTCAAGGACCTGCATCTGATCACTTAATTATGCAGCTGGATTTTTAACTTTCAGACAGGCAAACCACAGGTTGTTCAAGTATTATAGTACTGCACTTCACCATTCCTCACTATAAACACAGGCTCTTGGCGGGGCTGTGTTCTGAGTCTACTGCTGTACTCCCACTACACATATGAGTGCACAGGTGAAGATTACTCTAACATCATTGTCAAGTTTGCTGTGGTAGGCCTGATATCAAAGAACAACAAACAGGCTTACCTGGATGAAGTGGAGATTGTGTCACACTGGTGTCAAGACAACAGTCTACTCCTGAATGAGTGCATTTACATGTGCTTTATAACCCAATTATTCCCAGAAACCTGGTTTCTAAAATGCCAATATAAACCCTTATTCCAGTTGAAGAAATTGGGTTATTGGTATTTCAGAAGCCCGATTAAACAGACCAGACATAGATTTCTACACAAGTAACCCTGTTATTTGGCTGTGTAAATCCTTAACCAGTTTATAGTTAAGAATTTTGTAATCTGAGCAAATTTCTACTTGTTTATTTACTTTAATTTTGAAATTGTGATTAATTTTTGAAGATTTATTCAGTGTCTGAAGTTATGAATACCAGAACAAATATTTGTGTGTGTTAGTTTGCTTCTTTTGTCTTAGTGTTTTTTTTAAGAATTTAGCAATAATAAGAGACAACTACTTTGGGTTACATATTCGATTTTGGTGCACATTTTATAACCTTTTGGTTTTGTTTCTTGCCTGTTCTCCATTACATTTCTTTCATCTCTTCAAGTCTTTCACTTCTGCCTCTTTCGCCAGCCATTATTTTAATCCTGGAAGTATAGGCTGTAGGGTTTTTCTTTATTCAATTTATTTTTGTACCTAGTGTCTCCTAACACACTGTACCATTCTATTACTATTATTATTATTCCTAAAATAAACATTTTCATTGTATCTACTTTGGTCTCCTTGGTGCTATTTTTGGGTTTGGGGACAGCTGTAAAGCACCCTTTAGCATCCACAGTTTACTGTTTGTTTTATTATGATCTACAAAGCTACTTTAATTTCTGCAATCAAGGTTGAACAATATAGGTTAATGATAAATATAACCAAAAACAGGGTGCTTCAAGTTGTTTATTGAAAAACTGGTAATGTCGTCTTAATGTTTTTGCCACTAGAACTGTTTAGCATTGTTAGTATAGAAAAAAATTATTTTTCTAGTGGTGTGACTGTATATCAGCAGCATTGATGTTTGCACTATATTTGCACTTTTTATTTTTGTCTTATTTAATTTTTATTTGTTTTAGTTATGTTACCTTTTAAGTGGTTTACTGTTATCTCCTACATTGGTGAATGGAGTCCTACCAGGTAAAGCAAGGGTATGAAGTATCTTAAGCAGAGAGATAAGCTCATGCTGCACTATGTTTCAAATACTCACCAGAGCACTGTGCCAGTGATTTACTATTATTGTCTAATATAGTTATTACAGTCTTGAATATAGTATAGAATATTGATGTAAATTTGGGTGGCATAGTCGTGCCATCCTTATGACTTTCTCAGATCCAGCACCTATGAGTTCTAGTCAAACACTAGTTGCTATGTGTATATGGAGTATGCCTCTTCTCCCAGTGGCCAAGATAAGTATTTTCTGGGTGCTTCATTTTTTCTAGCACATCCTCAAAGAGGTGCAGCCAAGTTTGTCTGTGAACTCCTATGACCCTGAACTGGATTAAGCAATTCGAGAATTTTATGTATGGAACTATGTTACTGTTTTAGCATTGTGCCAAATTATCAATGTAAATAGTTTATGAAGTTTGTAAATACTTTTGAGAAAAATCAATGATTTTTGTGGTATGTTGAGTTATTCTGTTGGTTTTTGAAGCAGCCGAAAGAGCATAGTTTGGGGATTAGTGAGAAGAGAATAAAGATTTTAACTTTAGCTTGTAAATAACAGTCTCTTTATGAATTTAGAAGCTAGAAGAGTATTGTGTCCACCCCTGGATTGTGCGGCAGTCAGTTGCAGGGCATATTCACATTATAGAGTCAGTTTAGAGATTCCATTTAACATAAGGCACATTTTAAGGATTTAATAGGGAAGCTGCATTACTCAAGATAACAACTGTAATTTAAAGTTAAAAAAGTGCATGAGGCTCTAAAAGTCTTTAGTTACCTGGTAGGTGTATTCTCAAACTATTCTGAATTTGTTAACAGACATTATTTGGCCATACTAAATGTATTAAATGTGGTTTTGTTGGGAAATCTTAGTAAATTTATTCCCTCACATATTCAGTCACACCTTTAATCCCCTGGTCGTGTGTAATGAAATACACAAAAGTTAGGAAAAGATTTAGGACACCAGCCAGTAATCTCCATATATTGTAGACAAAAAACAATTGAGTAGCTGAAAAAAATATGCAAGAGACATCTTTCAAGACACAAGGTCATTAAACAATTGATTCTGTATTGGAAGAGGTGGAGTTTATAAGACTTCCTGGGAGAAAGAGGTGGGGCTTAGAGGCAGGATCGGAAGTGACATCCTAGACATGTGGAGGCTCTGATCTACAGAAGAAAAGGAATCAGACGTGAATAACAGCATCCCCTCTCGGCTCAGGGTAGAATGACTGAATATACAGAAGCCTTTAGAATTCCTCCTACTCGCACATACATGAAACCTTTTAGGAATCGTGGTGGAAACATCCTAAATTATACGGACGGAACCAAACAATCCCTAGTGACAGTCTCTATCTCTTGTATAAGAATTAAGAGGTCCTACCAGAACAGTCAAGTGATATAATCACAGCAGAGTGCACTGCAAATCTATTTCAAATATTTTTGAGATACTTGTCATATCATCAAGAATGAGTTCAAAAATCCATTACAGGCACCTAATTTTGACTATTTGTTTTATTTATTTTATTTAATAGTTGCAGTCACTACCCAGAGTTTATATCCATAGATGAGGATGTAAATGTTAAATTAAATTAAATTTAACAGTATTTAAAGTTTTGTCTCCAGACATACATGTGAAAAAGTAACTACAACTCATGAAAACTGTTAAATTTTTTCGTCATATTAGAATATGCAAACAGTTGATATTCAAACAAAGTAAGCCTACAGATAAAGGTGATATATATCCTTGAACAAAAAACACACAGAAAAATATATCAATCATTTATTCAATAAAAATATCAAAAAATTTAATGTTCTACTGGGGGGAAAGCAAATACACCCATGCCACAGAAGCCAGTATTATCCCTTTAGCAAAAAATTATTTCTTGTAGGCATTTTACATAACTGATCACTAGTCTTTTGACATAGATTCAGTGACATTTTTCAGCATCATTTCAACGGGATTCAGATCAGGGCTTGACTAGACAAGACCATAACCCTTTATTTCTTTTTTTTTTGAGCCATTCCTTGATGGATTTACTAGTGTGCTTCAGATCATTGTCATGTTGAAAGTGTACTTTACAGTTCAGCTTCAACTTTTGGATAGATGGCCTCATGTTCTTCTCAAGCACACTTTAGTTCAGAATTCATAGTTGACTTGATGACTGCAAGCTGCTATGGCCCTGAAGCAGCAATGCAACTCCAACCATAACATTTTCATCATCATGCTTCACATTTGTTATCAGGTTCTTCTCCTGAAATGCTGTCTTCAATTCACGCCAAGCATGTCTACTGTTACTGTGCACAAACAACTCTATCTTTGAATTCATCTCTCCGGAGGACATTTTTCCAGAAGGCCTGGTCTTTGCCTGCATGTTTAATAGCAAACTGTAGTCTTGCTCTGTTGTTCCTTTTGAACACACTGCCTGCAGGTCAGTTTTGTGCAACCTGTTAACTCCAGATTCTTGGAGACTCCTTTTAGTATCAAATATCTCTAGTCTTGGGCAGATTAGCATTGTTTGAAATCTATGCCACTTATAGATGATTTTACTTACAGTAGAATGATTAATTTCAAATAATTTGATGATCTTTTTTAATTCCTTACCAGATGCATAGCTGTCCACAGCCTTCTTAGGGCTGTAGAGAACTGTTTTGATCTTGACATGATGGCACCACACACCCCAATAGGAGAACACTAGTCCTTTGATACTGTACTGATTTCAAGTGGTATAATTGTACGGGTGTACTTTCTTCTTTCAGATGATATTTTCATTAATTTACATTAAGTGAATGAATGCAACCCAGCTGCAGGGGATGCACAAACCAGTGTGTTTCTTCATGCCGGTCCCAAGCCCGGATAAATGGGGAGGGTTACGTCAGGAAGGGCAGGATTTTGCCAAATCAATATGCGGACAACAATACAAATTTCCATACCGGGTTTACAACAACCGTCCCGGGTTAACAACAACCACCAACAGGGTGCTGGCGAAAATTGGGCTACTGTTGGCCGAAGAAGAAGAAGGAGGAGAAGAGGGGGGAGACGTGTCCAGATGCAGGAGAAGAGGAGGAAAGTAAAGAGAGTAGAACTGAGGGTATGACTGGTAAGGGGAGAGAGTTAGCAGATATGATGGAGAGAAGGAAGGTTGATATATTGTGTGTGCAAGAGACTAAATGGAAGGGGAGTAAGGCCAGGTGGATTGGAAGTGGATTCAAATTGTTCTATCATGGTGTGGATGGGAGAAGAAATGGGGTAGGGGTTATTCTGAAGGAACAGTATGTCAAGAGTGTTTTGGAGGTGAAAAGAGTGTCAGGCAGAGTAATTACTATGAAGCTGGAAATTGGAGGTGTGATGGTGAATGTTGTTAGTGCATATGCACCGCAAGTTGGGTGTGCAATGGGTGAGAAAGAAGAATTTTGGTGTGAGTTGGATGAAGTGATGAACAGTGTACCCAAGGGACAGAAAGTGGTGATTGGAGCGGATTTCAATGGGCATGTTGGTGAAGGGAACAGTGGAGACGAGGAGGTGATATGTAGGTATGGTGTCAAGGAGAGGAATGAAGAAGGTCAGAGGATAGTGGATTTTGCCAAAAGGATGGACATGGCTGTGGTGAATACATATTTTAAGAAGAGGGAGGAAAATAGGGTTACGTACAAGAGTGGAGGAAGATGCACACAGGTAGATTACATCCTATGCAGAAGATTTGATCTGAAGGAGATTGAAGACTGCAAAGTGGTGGCAGGGGAAAGTGTAGTTAAGCAGCATAGGAGGGTGGTCTGTAGGATGACGTTTGAGATCAAGAAGAGGAAGAGACTGAGGACACAGCCAAGGATCAAATGGTGGAAGTTGAAAAAGGAAGACTGCAAGGTTGAGTTTATGGAGGAGGTGAGACAGGCACTGGGTGGCAGTGAAGAGTTACCAGACAGCTGGGAAACTACAGCAGATGTAGTAAGGGTGACAGCAAGAAGGGTGCTTGGCGTGACATCTGGAAAGAGGAAGGAGGAAAAGGAAACCTGGTGGTGGAAAGAGGAAATACAGGAGAGTATACAGAGGAAGAGGATGGCAAAGAAGAAGTGGGATAGTCAGAGAGATGCAAAAGTAGACAAGAGTACAAGGAGATTAGGCGCAAGGTGAAGAGAGAGGTGGCAAAGGCTAAAGAAAAGGTGTATGATGAGTTGTATGAGAGGCTGGACACTAAGGAGGTAGGACAGAGGGATCGAGTTGGGAAAGATGTGCAGCCAGCTAGGGGGATAAAGGATAAAGATGGAAACATACTCAAAAGCGAGAAGAGTGTGTTGAGCAGATGGAAAGAGTACTTTGAGAGGCTGATGAATGAAGAGAACGAGAGAGAGAAGAGGTTGGATGATGTGGATATAGTGAATCAGGATGTGCAACGGATTAGCAAGGAGGAAGTAAGGACAGCTTTGAAGAGGATGAAAAATGGAAAGGCCGTTGGTCCAGATGACATGCCTATGGAAGCATGGAGGTGTTTAGGAGAGATGGCAGTGGAGTTTTTAACCAGATTGTTTAATGGAATCTTGGAAAGTGTGAGGATGCCTGAGGAGTGGAGAAGAAGTGTACTGGTGCCAATATTTAAGAATAAGGGGGATGTGCAGGACTGCAGCCACAGCATAAAGTTATGGGAAATAGTAGTGGAAGCTAGGTTAAGAAGTGAAGTGATGATTAGTGAGCAGCAGTATGGTTTCATGCCAAGAAAGAGCACCACAGATGCAATGTTTGCTCTGAGGATGTTGATGGAGAAGTTTAGAGAAGGCCCGAATGAGTTGCATTGCGTGTTTGTGGACCTGGAGAAAGCATATGACAGGGTGCCTCGAGAGGAGCTGTGATATTGTATGAGGAAGTCAGGAGTGGCAGAGAAGTACATAAGAGTTGTACAGGATATGTACGAGGTAAGTGTGACCGCGGTGAGGTCTGCTGTAGGAGTGATTGATGCATTCAAGTTGGAGGCGGGATTACATCAGGGATCAGCTCTGAACCCTTTCTTATTTGCAATGGTGATGGACAGGTTGACAGACAACATTAGACAGGAGTCCCTGTGGACTATGATGTTTGCTGATGACATTGAGATCTGTCACGATAGTAGGGAGCAGGTTGAGGAGACCCTGGAGAGGTGGAGATAAGTTTTAGAGAGGAGAGGAATGAAGGTCAGTAGGAACAAGACAGAATACATGTATGTAAATGAGAGGGAGGTCAGTGGAATGGTGAGGATGCCGGGAGTAGAGTTGGCAAAGGTAGATGAGTTTACATACTAGGGATCAACAGTACAGAGTAATGGGGATTGTGGAAGAGAGGTGAAAAAGAGAGTGCAGGCAAGGTGGAATGGGTGGAGAAGAGTGTCAGGAGTAATTTGTGACAGATGGGTATCAGCAAGAGTGAAAGAGAAGGTCTACAGGACAGTAGTGAGAGCAGCTATGTTATATGGGTTGGAGACAGTGGCACTGACCAGAAAGCAGAAGACAGAGCTGGAGGTGGCAGACTTAAAGATGCTAATTAGAAATGAGTACATTAGAAGGTCAGCTCAAGTTGGACAGTTGGGAGAGGCAGAATTGTGTTGGTTTGGACACGTGCAGAGGAGAGATACTGGGTATATTGGGAAAAGGATGCTAAGGATAGAGCTGCCAGTGAAGAGGAAAAGAGGAAAGCCTAAGCGAAGGTTTATGGATGTGGTGAGAGAGGACATGCAGGTGATGGGTGTAACAGAACAAGATGATGAGGACAGAAAGATATGGAAGAAGATGATCCGCTGTGGCAACCCCTAACGGGAGCAGCCAAAAGTGGAAAAAGTCATTAAGTGAATGAATGCACCATGTCAACTCAAATATATCACTTTTACCTGAAGGCACTGTTTGCATGAATATCTAATGTTTGCCTGTTCAAATTGTTGAAAAAAATCAACAATTTCCATCTGGTTTACTTATTTTTTCAAATAACTATAGCTCCTACTTTCTACAACTATTCGGTGCAGTAATTATGGGTAAATGTCATGATCATTTTACTCAGTTAAATTCACTTAAACTAATACTCCACTTGCAGCAGCTGTACACCAGCAACCAGTAGCGAGGATCCTGACCTCAGGTTTGGAGATGGTAAGTCACATCTGACTGAATCACATTTGGCTTCTAACCACTTGACTGCACAACATATATACTATAACATTCTGATGAAACCAAGACAAAAACATCATCTACAAACAGCAGAGGTGCAACCTTTATATCCTCAAACTAGATACCACCCAAAGCTTGTTCAGCTTTTATATTCAGCCCATAAAAACTGCAATTAGGAGATGAGAGGAGACAGATAGTATTATTCTTTGATCTTTTTCTGTTTTACTGGACAGGGAATGGCTAATTTGGTAGAAATAAATGCATTTAACAAAGTTAATGACAATTGTAGTTTGATCTTGTATTAAGTTGCTCCTGTGTGTGTGTGTGTGTGTCTGTATGTAAGAGCTAACAATGTGTGCTCACCTGGATATACAATGCATACAATGCAATCCAGATGAAAAAATGAATACACTGTAATAATATTATAAAGAGAGTATAGTATATAAGGTATTTAAGGTTTGGAAATTGGAATGTGGTGTTTAATGTATTACCCAGTGCTTGAAGTGAAGCCAAATTACAGGTGGTAGTCTGTTTATAGCAATATATTTCCATTAGATTGAGACACAGTGGGGGAGGGTGTTTGGCTCCCATGCAAGAAAACAAGCTTTTATTATTGTGGTTCAATTGTCAATTTTTGTGCTAGGCACGTGGGAGCCATACACACTACTGAGTCACATTGTGAGTTGCCGTGATGAAATTCATGCAAGTTGGATTAGCCTGTGTTTTCAATTTTTGACTTTGAATTTCGGTGTGATGTTGAATTCAGCCCTCAATTGGTTGGTGATTTTGGTTTGTTACATCATATTGTTCTCAAAAAATTTCGTTCATCAAGATCCGATGTTTGATTTGAGTGTTTCCTTAATTTTTTTGAGCAGTGTATACTGTACTGTATATGGCAGTATATATACGTCATTTAAACTTTTGGTCTGTATAAAGTTTTTTGCATGTTGAAGGTAATAGATTTGATTTGAATTGCTATTTCAGCTGTTGCTTTACTATTTTACTATGTACTTTCCCACCTGCTTCGAAGGTTTTCATATATTACAAATTCACAGTAAATACTCCCTTACACATATTTCAATAAAAAAAATCAGTCTTATGAACACCACAGTAATGCAAATATAATGTTCCAAAGAAATTTCAAGAAACTGAAAACACCACCTGCTTCCCCTTCCCAATTCAGAGAGCTATATAATAACAGCCCAATTTAATATGGTCCTTCACATATATTAAAACTGCAGAAAATGTCTGACAGAGACCTGACATGCTTATTTTAGAATAGAATTCCTGCTAAATTAAAAAAAAAAAATTTTTGAACTGTTCCTCACTAAGAGAATTTATTTTTTTTCAGTTTAAGATAATAAAATATATCACTTCCCCATTGAGGTATGATTAGGTGGGTTAGGGCTCTAACAGTTGAACAAGATATATCTTTGTTCAAAAAATGTAATATAGGGTACCACAATAAATATTTTATTGCAAAGTAGTTTGAGTGTGGAGCATCCCTAAGGCATATTATCTAAAAAGGCAGGTACAGTACATCATAATATTGTTCACAAATTAGAGCTTGTTCCGGATGCATTTTTGAGTTACAGTATGTGTACAGTAAATTTTTTTTTAGCTGAATTATGGGATGCTTTGCACAGATTGAATAATTAATTTTATGGTTATCTTCATTCCATTACTTTTCTGTAGTTCTAATTGAGAAGTCCTTTTTCTGTCATCCCTTGAAATCATCTAGAAGTAATTCCTTGATGTTTGCTGATGGAATCTAGAAATACTACCAGTATCAAAAACTTTATATAGAGAGAGATTCCTAAAGGACATTATACTTAATGATTTCCATAAACTGAATACCATATACAATATAGAATATTGAAATATTTGGTTATCTTGCATGTATGCAGTTGATAGGAACATTTCTGCCTTAACGTACTGTATATTCTACTGGGGCATAATGTCTTAAGGGAGATGTGAGCCACAAAGTTCCTAGTAAATTAACAGTCAATTATTGTTGACTGGAGCACAGAGCAGAGCATACATAGGCGATTACAGGCAAGATTTATTTTCTGTGGCTAACCAAGCAGCTGTGGTTTCACTGACTTCTGCCTTTTCCAATGTTTCAGTGTGTGTCTATTGACAGTCCAGTAACAGGACAGACCAGACAATTAGATAGTGCCATGCCACCTTCGTTGTCAGGTTTCTTTAAAGTATTTTTTAAATGTGCAGTAGGTTTAAATTCCAAGCAACTGACGTTACAATTGAGTCTACCTTTAAAACAATAAAGATATAAGATATATATAAGGACTAGGAATGGATTAAAAAAATTAATAATCTCATCATTATACGTAATTAATCACAATCACATCTAACATTAAAATATTTAATCATTAAGTGAATGAATGCACCATGTCAACTCAAATATATCACCTTTACCTGCAGGCACTGCACAACATATATACCATATCATTCTGATGACACTGTACTGACCTACAGTATCTGAGGTGGTTGAGACTAGCTGGAGAAGCTGACATAAAAGTAGTTCCTTGATCGCTGTTTTGCAGACAGTGCACTGTAGCAGCCAGGAGAAGTGTCGGGGCGTGTACTTCTGCAACTTTTGCAGAGCCACGGGACAGAGGGCATACAAGTGCTCACTAAGTGCTGTGTCTGCGAGTGCCAATCTCCAAACTGATTTTTTTTACAGTGTCTCCAGTAGTCCAGACCCTTCGGATAGTTTAGGACGTGTATGACATTTAATGTTTTTATAATTGGTAGAATCATGGTGTGCCTTAGGATTTTTTTGGGTTACAAAAAGTGTGCCACCATAGAAAAAAGGTTGGAAAATACTGCTGTACACCTTTGCTTCTGGTACGCAAAAAAGCAGCTATCTTTTCCAGTCAGCACTGCAAGCTACATGACAGACTGACATGTTAAATATAGAGGTAATAGATGCTTATTTGGTTTTAGTGTCACTCGAAGTAAACTTATTTTGCACTTACGTGGTATGGCATGCACGATTTTTATCTTCATGACTTTTCTCTAGCATTGCGCAAGGACTGCCATAAACCCTGCTTGCCTCTCTCCTTTCCTCCTTCGCTCCTCTATGTCGGTATGTATAAATCAAGTAAATGAACACCAGTATAAGGCAATTGCCTCATTGCCTGCACTGAATGCGACAATATTTTTTAACGTGTTAACTGGCCACATTACTCACAAAAATTAACATGTTAACTTTATATCTATATATATATATAAAAGTCAATATGTGTATTTATGTTCCAGCATCACGTCCAAACGGCTGGAGCGATTTTCATGAAACTTGGTACACATGTTCCTCGTCGGTCGACTAAAAAAACTAGTTGAAATCAGCCGTAACCCACCCCCTTCTGGGTAGGGTGGGGGGTGATCTTGCGGTCTTGTATGCATGTTATCATCCAGTTGACACTTGGAACGAAAACCAGACGGCGAACTGGAGGCGACTGCCAGCATTATTTATGTTTGAGCGCCATGGCGCCCCTGTTGCTTTTGAAATTAAATAGAGTTCTATGCGTGGAAGTGTGTGTGTCCGTCCGGCCCGGAAGTGAGACGTAGAGTCGGGGTGAGGACTCCAGCTCTGAGAATACACAAGCGAGGCCAGTAAACCAGCAAAAGGAAACCTCCTAAGAAAGTCGATTAGCTCCTAATGGACAAACCATGCGAGCACCTCGGCAACATGAATCCTTCTAGCAGAGAGATGCCCAGAGTAGTTCTGATGATTTAAATACTTTCTAGAATCCCGTGCTTTTAACAGCACAGGCTTACACAGTTAGTATATACCAGGTGACTGCTAGCATTCTTTATTTTTAGGAGCACCGCACCCCTGTTGCTTTTCAAATTAAATAGAGTTGGTCGGTTCTGAGCATCAACTAGATGATGACATCCATCCATTATCCAACCCGCTATATCCTAACTACAGGGTCACTAGGGTCTCCTGGAGCCAATCCCAGCCAACACAGGGCGCAAGACAGGAAACAAACCCCGAGCAGGGCACCAGCCCACCGCAGAAAACCAACGCAGACACATGAAGGACATGCAAACCCAGGTTTATTGTTTGTTAATTTATTTTTATTTTTAAAGTTGTGTTTTTTTTAATTATGTTTTTCTCAAACAATTAAAAAAAAACTATTTTCCTCCAGGGCAACGCTGGGTATACAAGACTGCAAAACAAGCACATTAGTGAGTCTTTGTTTGTTAATTTAATTTTATTTCTAAAGTTATTTATGTTTGAGCACCACCGCGCCCCTGTTGCTTTTCAAATTAAATAGAGTTGGCCGGTTCCGAGCGTCAACTGGATGATAACATACGGTCGAAACCGCAAGACAAGGACATTAGTAAGTTTGTTTGTTAATTTATTTTAATTTTTATAGTTGTAGGTTTGTTATTATATTTTTCTCAAACAATTAAAAAAAACACACACTGTTTTCATCCCGGGCAACGCTGGGTATTTCAGCTAGTATTATTTAAGGAAACTCTAAAAAGATTTAGGATCTTGAATATTAATTTTGATAGTATTAATTATCTTGGCTAGAGTAAGAGTGAAGGGATAACCATCTAGAAACACTGTGTTTAATACTTTCTATCATACTGCAAAAATAATTTATTAAAGAGATCTTTAGGTGTACTTTTACCTGTCACTCCATAGGCATTTGGAATATTATGAGTATATCAGTGCAAAATGATCTGGTGTGTGAGGGAATTCACTAGAAACAGAACACTTTTATTCAGACTGATTTTAAACCTAGAGATCTAGAGATAAAGTTCAATTTAATATGAATGGTAATGATAACAGTGGGTCCAAGATAAAGAGTATAGATATGTAGCTGTTCAATAGCAATCACAAAAAGCACTGGTGGTAAAATACATCCCACTCTAACAGAATAGTCAGAATTTATGTTTTTAACATGAATCAAAGCTGCAGAACTAGAGTAAATTAATTGAAAAACACACAATTATTACTTATCTATTAAAAAAATCAATTATCGCTAATGCTAATAGGCCGCCTGAGTTGGTTTGTCGTGTGGTGGGTGTGGTATCACTGTATCACTGTAACACTGTATCAGTGCGTGCTCCTAACCTCTAATAGGCCCAAAAATAATATTCGGGAAAATATGCTAAACTACTATACAAAATGTTGCATGTACCTTTTTTTTGCAATATACAATTTCAACCAAAAAACAGGCAATCAAGGATACCCTGATGATTTTTTTAAAATTGTCATCAAACAGAAATAGTGATTTAAAATGTCAGTAGTAAACAGTGTCACATCCCTTTATTGGACACACTGACTAGAATTCCCCATATGCACTTTAACTCTGGCCACATCCACACTTTATTTGCATAGCAAGTGAAATCTTTGTGCTCCTGAAGTCCCTGTGTCCAGTTTATTCATCTTTTATTCTTGACATCTGTGTTTTTGGTTTCATCCTCACCTGCTCTTTCTGTTTGTTTTTATTGCCTGTTTCACTTTCTCCATATATAGCTTGGGAGAACATATTACAATGCAATTTTGAATTATTTTTACATACACAAGGCATTCTTGAACATGATCTGACCCTCTACAGCATGATTTCCATCTGGATGTGAGTGTTTGTGTGTCTGTGTCATGCAGAAAATCTTGAGAGATGATTGACTGGTCATAATTGACTTCTGAACAGTACCTATAACTTCCCTTCTACTGAATAATATTTCATTTTCTGATTCTATCATCTTCCTTAAAAATGTCTCTGTTAAAAGTTATAGCAATTTGCTAACCAACAAATTTCATTCAGAGCATTTTTCAATGTTTCCATCTGTTATTTTCTGTTTACTATGGAGAAACATTTTTCCACCTATAGCAGTGCAACTTTATTTTTAGAAACTCTTTTCAATAAAAGCATATTTGGAAAATAAAAATATTTACAGGACATTTTTTGGGATTTGTTAAAAATTCTTATTGTTTTTGAGCAATATCAATCCAGAGAAGACCTAACATGTCCCCATGGGAGTACTACATCCATCTTTTGTCTTTTGCACTTGAAGGATCTTAATACCATATTTACTTCTGCCAAGCATAAATATGTATAGCAAAATGTACCAGAATTTTCCCATTTGACCATGTCTTTTCATCTTCTGTTAGTCAGTCTCATTAACCTGAGTCCAATCTGTTACATCTGTTGCCACTCAATATCACCCTTTCAGGCATACTAACAAGCGCTGACATGAGTCAGAAAATTTTATATGCTTGCTGAACAATCTTTTCTGATAACTTACACCAAATCTCTAGCACGCCATCTTATAATGTTTAACTGGAAGAAAAAGTTAACACCTACAATAACACTTAACATTTTACTCACTACACAACTGGTAAAAACAGAAACTTGGGATCATCCAGCTACAACAACAACATTTATTTCTAAATCACATTTTTATACAAAGGATGTTGCTTTACAATATGTCAAAGAAAACAAATTAATTTAGATTAGAATAATAATGAATAAGGAATACTAGGGTGTTGTACCGTGTTAATAAGTAATAAATACAAGATAAAAAATACTGTACATGTACATAAAAAAAATATATCATTAACAGAGGTAGAGTCCTTAAATATAGAAATAGATCTAAATGAAAATCCAGTGATAAGGTCAGATGGCCAGAGTGGACAGAAAACATAAAAACACTCAAGTTAAGCTGGAGAAAAAAAACTAAATCTGCGTTGGTTCCAAGGTCAGAAGACTACCTAGCCTCCTGTAACATAAATGTTCTTAATTATTTTTTTATTTATTTTTTTGGGGGGGATTAGATGATTCAATGCAATGGGTCTTGTCACATGTTCGGGTATCCACTTTCATTCAGATATCACAGGTGGCTGCACAAGACCTTGATCATGTGGTGGTAGTTTAGAATGCCACTACCAAAGAATCGGGTAAAAAAGTAGAAAAAAAGATTGATAATGATTGCAGATTCACTGAAGAGAATGGCAATTCTATGCATATCTAGGTTCTTAAGAGTAGAAATAAATAGAAGGTACATAAAAGCAAAGTTAAGAAAGTGAAATGTTAGGTGTTTCTTAAAATGTTCCACTGAATTAGCCTGGCATATCTCAATTAATAAAGTATTCCAGGTTTTTGTGCATAATAGCAAAAGGCCACCTTACTACATCTTTTAAGCTTGGCTCTTGGAATTATAAACAGGTCACTATTAGAAGATCTAAGGTTATGACTTGGAATGGAGAGGTATGGGCACTCCAAGATATAAGAAGGAGAAAGACTTTTTAAGGCTTTATACATCATTTATACTCAGGTAACCAATGTTACCATGCAACTAATGAGAGGTGCCTAGATTTTCACTTTGTGGTTAAGATTCTTGCTGCTACATTCTGAACTAATTGCTACTGATTGATGTCTTTCTTAGGTAGACCAGTTAGGAGTTCATTACAGTAATCTACACAACTTAAAACAAAAGCATGATTAGATTTCACAGTTTCTTGCAGTGTTAAAAGAGGTCTACCCTTTGCAGTTTTCCTTAAATGGAAAAATGCAGTTCTAGTAAAAGGATAATATGTGACTTAAAGCTTATTGTAGAGTCCATTATTACACCAAAATTCTTTACTTCTGCCATTATTTTTAATGCTAAGGGGTCAAGTGTATTTCTAACACCTTCACTATTTCCATTTTTATTAATAACTAAGATTTCAGTTTTTTCCTTATTTAGCATGAGGAAATTATTATCCACTGATTATAGCCAGACACTTTAACCAAACAGTGTGGGTATACAAAGACAAAAAAAAAAACTTGTCCACAGGTAGAACACTGATTGGTAGAAGGTTTGAAAACAGTAGTTTGTGACTAGCCATGATTGGTTCAAAGGCATGAGCATGAGAGGGTGTTGGCCTCTAAACTATGACACACCATTGGTCTGAGGGGTACAAAAAGGAAGAGCGATATCAATTGTCACACACGTGCGAGTAGGAGACAACTAAAGGGCTTGAATAATGGTAATTCCACATCCGACCAGGGGGCGGCAGGGTGCACTAACTGTCTTTCTTGATCCCTTGCAGACCATTCTCGGGAAATCCCGCAGGGTTCCGGCACCTCTGGTGACGTAACTTCCGCTTCAGCCGCCCCTGATGACACCACTGTCCGGTCTGCCTCTGATGACGCCATTTCTGGTTCCGCAGTCCCACCTCGGATGACATCACTTCCAGTTCCAGGCCCAATTACATCACTTCTGGTTCCGACCCTGATGACATCATTTCCTACACTGACCTTTAAAGCTTCCATCTTGTCTCCATACCGGCAGTTCCGTTGTGGACTCCAATCTGTAAAGATCTGTGCAATATATCAACCTTTTGTAGCCAGGGCATAATATACGGGTGGCTGCCCCAAACCTTTCTTTGATGTCTTTTTGTGATTATTGTGACACAATATAAATGTAGGGCATTGCCAGCAGCTGGTTGTTTCTCTATTTTCATCGTATCTCATCCAGAGACCATGTTGGATCAAAGACCTTTCAGCACTGAAATGTCACTTGATATCTAGGCATATTGGGTGATTAAATTTCTAGCCAGAAGAGCTGCTGTCCTTCCAGATTGTACTGTCATGACATCCATTTGCTCTGCTTCTGCTTTTGGTATAATTAAGAACTGTAGTTTAGAAAATGCTATTCTATATTGAGTGATAAAACATCTGTCAGAACCCACTTCTCTGCTTCACCTTGAACTCTTTCTAATTTCTTTCTAATTTCATCTAGGGTCTAGAGATAAAAAGAGAGAAGAATTATTTTAACAACAGATGCAGTCAATTCTAGTTTGTTCTGATGGTGCCCATAAGTGGAGCTGCAGACTTCAGCTGTGTCTTCACCACAGGCTAGTAAGCGTGACTTAATAGAGAAAGAGTTAAAGGTTTGAGGTCTACACAGAAAAGGCCTGTGGTAATGAGAGGGTCACCACTGAACCCCTCTCATGACAAAACACCAACTACCAAAATTTTAAAGCTAAAATGTTGCAAATGACTTTTAATGTTGACAGTTCTGTTTGAAAAAAATATTTGTGGTTTGTCCTAAGTGCATACAGTGTCCTTCATAATGTTTGGGATAAAGACACATTTTCTTGGATTAACCACTCTATTCCACTGTTTAAAATTACAATCAAACAATTCAGACATGATAAATGTGCAAATTGCAGAATATCATTTAAGAGGATTTGCATAAGATGTCATGAACAGAAATACATAGGCCACACTGCAAGGTGCAAACCACTAGTTAGCCACCAAAACAGGATGGCCAGATTGCAGTTTGTGAAAAAGAACTTCAAAGAGCCTGCAGAATTTCAGATAATGGTGAATGAGACAAAGATTAATCTGATCAGAGTAATGGCAAGAGCAAAGTATGGAGACAAAAAGGAACTGCCCAAGATCCAAAGCAGAAGACCTCTTCTGTTAAACATGGTGGTGGGGGAGTTATGACTTGGGCATGTATAGGTACCACAGGTCCTGGCACATTTCTTTTCATTGATGATGGAACTGCTGACGGCAGTCGCACAATGAAATCTGAGGTGTATAGAAACTTTTGATCTGCTCAAGTTCAGCAAATAGCTCCAAACTGATTGGACGGTGCTTCATCCTACAACAAGGTAAAAAGATCCAAACATACTGCTGAGGCAACACAGGAGTTTTTCAAAGCTAAAAATGAAAAATTCTTGAATGGCCAAGCCAGTCACCCAGTTTAAATCCAGTAGAGAATGCTTTCCATATGCTGAATAGAAAACTAAAGGGACAAGTCCCCGAAACAAGCAGGAGCTAAAGATGGCCACAATAGAGGCTTGGCAGAGAATCACCAGAGGAGATCCTCAATACCTGGTGATGTCTGTGAATCACAGATTTTAAGCAGTCATTGCATGCAAGAAATAAGCGACAAAGAACTAAATATGACAACTTTAATAGATCTTCTGTTACTGTGTCCAAACATTATGATGCCCTGAAATGGGGGAACAATGTAGGAAAATTGTTATTTCTACCTGGTGCAACCAAAATGTATAAAAATACCATTAAATTAAAGTCTGAAATGTGCACTTTAATCACATGTGAATGGTTTGATTTGTAATTTTAAACTGTGGAGCCAAGGGGTAAATCTAGGAAATATGTGTCTTTATCTAAACATTCTGGAGGTCACTATGTATACAGTATATGAGGCATACAACTTACAGTACTTAATAAAACACTATGCTACAACTCTACTTGAGTAAAATGAACTCTGCATAATCAGATTGTAATTTCATTAGCAAGAGCACAAACTGTTTTTTATTTAGGTGTGCTGTATATATTAATATCTCATTTCACATCTTTGAAACTATGTATCATATGAAAATTCCAGTATTAGAAATCAAAGGAAACAAAAGGCATTTATATTAGTTTTTATTAAGTTAAAATACTGGGTTATAGTGTATCCTTTGATTTGGTACTATGGGTACAAAAGATTTTTGGTTCTATAATACAAAATATCAACTTGTCTAGTAATGTCATCTGCAAGCATTGCTTCTTAATTGAACAAAAATAAGGGGATAGAGCATTTTATAGACCATTAAGATTGAATGACAGCCACTGTCATTATAGTGATATCTGAGTGGACCTTTGTTCTCGCTGCCTACTAATTATCTCTTTTTTTTCAAACATCTCTACAATTCTGCTCCAGATTCCTTTTTTAATTGGAACTGTAACCATGTGAGATTGTTGATTTTCACTGAATTTCCTACAGACCTCCATCAAATGACAGCTAATCCAGAAACATAATGCTTTCATGTACCAGGCTCCATACTATACATTGGTCTTAAAAAATATTCCCCATAAATAAAGCCAATAAATAAAATAAGTGGTTACTAAAAATAATAAATCTGTGTATTACACTTAAACAGAATGCTTTCAATATGATTGAATCATTCATTTTCGAAATATATGTATGCCATTCCATATGAATTTTGACAAAAATAGACAATGTTTGAGCAACAACTTACCTGACACATTTTTTCCATTGCTGTATCATAGTGTTTATTGCCTTGAGAATTGGTTAGAACAGCACTAGGTAGAATTCCCATGCTTCAGCAAAAGCTAAGTTTGTAGGTCATGAATATAACCAATTGTTATATTATACACTCGTCATGCTAAAACATACTTTCTATATGCTTAGCTAGGCCTTCCCACATTCATGCTTTAGATATTCATAGTCACAGAATAGAGTGGGGTAAAATATATTATTATTGAAATTGTATAACCTTTATAAACTCAACAGAAGAAATCCCAAGTCTATTTAGAAAACTGCGACAAAAGATGTCTAGCATGGAATTGTTTATGTAATCCTGGATTAACATAGACAAAATACAGTATGTGCAGTACTTAAAAATGTAGAGTAACTCAATTTCCTCCATATACAGCAATTCCAAAGACTAAACACTTAAACACCATTGAACTGAGGTTTACCAACATTTTCTCTTTCTCCAGTCACTCTTTTATTTTGGATGGTTTTTATGTATCAGATTGCCAATTCTCAAGTGTCTGTCCTCACCAACTCTTAGTGTGTTACAAGGTCAAGCATGCTCTTCTTAGATTCACAATGTTCTTCTATTAAATGTGGACAAATGTGGTGAACCTTTGTCTTCTGTGTGGCTTTGTGGTTGTGTGCTACTTAAATTTTTACATTTGTAAAGAAAGCATTACCACACAGTGACACTAACTAAGCCTTTAATTTCAAGATCAGGTTTTCCAGCATTCCACACCCTGCTGACCATTTGCAGAGTTAATTTTGCACAAAGTGTAAAGGATTTCAAGTATTTCTAAGAACTGAAGTAAAGTAACAGGTAATCAAATGTTGATTAGTTGATCGTTCAGCAGCTCTTTTAATCTAAGGGTCCAGAACATGCAACTTCATATTAGTTAGCACCAACACAGTGTTGATCAGTGGTCCAAGACCCTGCAGAACAAAGTACATTTATGAGTAACCTTTTCTTTGCATCTGATGTTTGTCATGGACAATCCATGATTTTCACAAAAATCTAATATTAGTCCACCATTCAGATTCAGGTCATTCATTCAGTTTCTTCCAATTACGCTTCTCTAGCTTTTCCCATTCTTCCCCATGTGAGTGCTGAAATATCCCAGTAAGTACCCTATTAAGTATATAGTTTCACTTTAAAAAAGCTGAGTATTCCAAATTGGTGTAAGCTGCACACATGGAAATATGGTTGAACCTTTTCTCAAGTCAGAGTTGCATTGAGTTGATCTTTTAATTAATCAATACATACACTGGCTGTTTGACAACCAGCTGAGCACTTGTGAGTAGTCCAAAATTTGCCCCATACTTTAGTTAGCGTTTTTCAGGATTCTAGATGCACTCAGGCTACATCCCTACCAGAGTGGTGATGTTCTATGGTCAAAAACTCAGTTTCCATTTCTTTAATATGCCTTCGTCTGTTACAAGTTTAGCCTGTCACCAAAATGTCACTGCAGCTACCTTTGCCTTTTGATTACTGTCACTGCTATCTTTGCCTTTTGTCTTTTTCAGGCTGACCCCAATACATCACCCGACTACCTTACTCTTGTTGGTAAATACCACCCCCAGAAGATGTTTCTGGTATCCATGTTTTTAGTAAGATTTGCTAAAATTTACTTTAAACTATCATGACAGCAATATTTTTGAATTGTCCTTTGGTTTTTCCCGTTAGACCAGGGGTCTCCAACACATTGCTTGCGAGCTACCAGTAGCTCGCAACCCCTTTCCAAGTAGCTCACCAAAGGTTTAATGAATCCTACATAAATTTGAAAACTTGATTAGTCAAATTAGGGGTGGGCGATCTTTCCAAAAAATCATATCACGATCCACAATCTGAATTGCAATCTATCTTTTCAATGTGGCATACACTTAAGAGAATATCCGGACTCAAACTCATCAAGACCTAAGTAACACTTTATTTTAAATATCAAATGAAGTTGTATTCAATTGTTCTCTCGTTCGCTAGCTAAGCGGAGTTAAGGAACACGCCCTGAAGCTGGCAAGTGGGTGAGGAGAGCCTCTATCCCCTGTGGTCTATGGCCGGCCAGTTATCCCGGCCAATACCCCCAGACCGCCAGGTGGAGCCCTCCCTGCAGTATGGAGGTGCCCCGAATACCAGCAGGGAGTTATGGACAAGGGAGTTTTCATCCTCAGCCCTGCTGGATACCACAGGGGCCACTAGATGGAGCTGCAGGGAGGAACAAAGACTATTTGCCCAACGCCCCGGAAGTACGTCCGAGTCACATGGACAAGAGGAATGACGTACTTCCAGGGCGAAGAAAAGGACTTTTTATCTGACCCGGAAGTGATAAGGAATCACATGGACTGGGGATTGGAAACACTTCCGGGTCAGGAACTATAAAAGGACTCTGGGAACTCCCAGACGTCGAGCTGAGCTGGGTGGAAGGGTGGCAACGCGTCTGGGAGTGGAGGAATTGATTATTGAGAGTATTGTGTTTATTTATGAGAATTGTGGAGAGGAGGGTGCTTTGTGCACTGCTGTGTATTAATAAAGTCGATTCTTGGACTTTTAACTGGTGTCTGGAGAATTGTCTGAGGGTTCAAGGGAGCGATAGCGCCCCCTATCTGTTACACCCCCTTTTTCCTCTCGGCCCACTGCATGTGTCTCAGATTTGTACAAAAAAATTGGTACCACAAGCGAAATATGATACATAGCGAAATGAGAGAAGTCACAAAATCAACCGGAATGTTCAAGCAAATTATTGAAAAAAAAACAATCTAAATCTGTTAAGTAGTTCTCTCATGAAAAGTGTACAGACAGACAGACATTGGATTTTATATATTATATATTAGTAAACCTTCAAAATAATGTGCGGTTAAAGTCTCAACAGCATTCACAGCATTTCTGGAGCTTAGTAGAGCCAGATAACTATAAGAATCTTCACCAAGCAACTCTGAAAATGTCTGCTTTGTTTGTGAGTTGTGGACACCAACATTTTGTAAATGTTCAGGCAAAACAAGCTTATTCAGTTTGTTTGGGTTGAAATAAGCTATGAGAATAAACGTTAGAATACATGAGTAGCTCTCGGCCATTTTCATTTTGTAAAAGTAGCTCTCAGGGGATAAAAGGTTGGAGACCCCTGCATTAGACAAATTTACCATGGTGAAGCCCTGTCAACAATACATGTATCTACACAATCTAGCTCCTTCAGACCAGTGAGGGGCCAACATTATAAATGCTGCATTTATTTTAAGTAATCAAAAACACAAAAGGAAAAACAAGCAAAAACATTTGATTCTTCTCTTGGTCTCTTGGGCCTGTGGTGGAATGGCTGGACAACTTATCCAGCTACCACAAAGTGCTGTCTTTTTCACCTCCTGTCTCTGTCTCTCTTTCTGTCCCTTCATAGTATGACTCTCAACCTCTTCCACTGGCTATTATCCCTTCACCTCAAAGTATCCTTACACCTTGTCTCTCTAAAGTAAGGCAGCTTTACATCCCCTTCCAGGGGTTATTTCTATCCAAGCCTAGAATTCCGCTATTTCACTGCCCAGAAACGATATTACAACTTCAAGCTGCAGCACCATGATGGCCCACTTAACAGCCAGTTATCTCAGGAAGTCTGTCTACTGCCACTTCGTCTAAAGTGATAATTGTATGCTGCCTCAATTGCAGGTGGGTGAGAGAGTATTGGTTTGTTTTGGGTCTACTTGATCTAATCTTTTCATATGGACCTAGCTCCTCCAGCTAAAAACATTGAACTGGCACATTCAGCCAGGCGGCCTTGAGGCTTCTCCCCTTGGCATCTTGAGGGTTTCCACTCAATCAATGGGCGGAATCGCAGCAACATCCACGCACACTCAGACAAGGCCAATTTTGAGTTGTCAATCAGCCCTCCCCTGCATGTTTCTGCATGTGGAAAAAAATGGAGCATCCAGAGGAAGTACAAACTCCAAAATTTCAATGATTTGAATCCATGACTCTAGAGCAGTGAGGTAATTGCTGACTACTATGCCATAAACTGTGCCACCCAACTGATATAAAGGAATATATGTAAGTTAAATTACTTTTCTAATATTAAGAGTCATGTCTGTAAATGCAGCATTCAATGTGGTCATAAAATGAATAATTTAAAATATATCAGTTTACTGGCTACTTTTTATTCATTATGGGATAACGGCAAGCTGATTTCTGCACCGACTGTGTTAGCAGGTTTTTTTTTAGCAATAAATAGGTAGTTGCTTGCAGTATTTTGCTAGAAATAGTGGTTTATTTATTTGGGGCCAGAATTTTTGAAGTAGTGTATTACTACCAACAACAATTGGTCACATATCACCAAATGCAGTAGACATTTCAGTGACAGTTAACAATGGATTGAATATTGAGTATTAATATTTCCTAGAATGTTAAAGAAACAAATATTATACCATGTGGAAATACCATTCACAAGAAAAAAGGCAAGGGTTACCATTACCATTAATGATGCCAACCCAAAGCAATAGCAAAAAAGAAGATACCAAGGAGTAAATACTACCAGAGGGCAATGTTATATTCAACCATCCATTCATCTGACCATCCACCCATCCATTTTATGAACCCATTTATGCCACTGCAAGTTTGTCGAGAGTTAGAGTGTATCTTAACAGGCTCAGGCACAATGCTGCCACCAGCCATGGACGTGTTGCCCACACACAAAACCACATTCTGTCACTCCTTGAACTGAAGACAGGACTCTTGAACAACAAATGAGGGCAGGAGCAGATTTTCAATTTAAAAATTAATTTCCATGAAGCTCTAGGTTTCCTGTATATGATGTGCTCTAATAATTCTGGATGTATTCTCACTTTAGTAGGTACACCTGTTCAACTGCTTGTTAACACAAACATCTAATCAGTCAATCACATAACAGCAACTCACTGCATTTAGGCCTGTAGACATTGTCAAGATGTCCGGCTGAATTTCAAATTGAGCATCTGAATGGGGAAGAAAGTTGATTGAAGTGACTTTGAATGTGGTATGGTTGTTGGTGCCAGACAGGTTTGTCTGAGCATTTCAGAAACAGCTGATCTACTGGGATTTTCATGCACAACCATCTCCAGGTTTTACAGAAAATGGTCCAAAAAAGGCAAAATATCCTGTGAGCGGCAGTTTTCTGGGCAAAAATGCCTTCTTGTTGCTAGAGATCAGAGGAGAATGGCCAGAATGGTTCGACTGATAGAAAGGCAACAGTAACTCACATAACCACTTGTTACAACCAAGGTATGCAGAATGCACAACACGTCGAACCTTGAAGCAGATGGGCTACAGCAACAGGAGACCACAGCAGGTGCCACTCCTGTCAGCTAAGAACAGGCAACTGAGGTTGCAATTCACACAGGCTCACCAAAATTGGTCAATAGAAGATTGGAAAACATTGCCTGGTCTGATGAGTCTCAATTTCTGCTGCAACATTTCGATGGTAGGGTCAACAACATGAAAGCATGGATCGATCCTGCCTTGTATCAATGGCTCAGGCTACTGCTGGTGGTGTAAAGGTGTGGGGGAAATTTTCTTGGCACACTTTGGGCCCCTTAGTACCAATTGAGCATCATTTAAATGACACAGCCTACCTGAGTATTGTTTCTGACCATGCCCATTCCTTTATGACCACAGTGTATCCATCTTCTGATGGCTATTTCCAGCAGGATAATGTGCCATGTCACAAAACTCGGATCATCTCAAACTGGTTTCTTGAACATGACAATGAGCTCACTGTACTCAAATGGCCTCCACAGTCAGCAGGTCTCAATCCAATCGAGCACCTTTAGGATGTCCAGAACAAGAGGTTTGTTTCATGGACATGCAGACAAGAAATCTGAAGCAACTGTGTGATGCTGTCGTGTCAATATGGACCGAATTCCCTGTGGAATGTTTCCAGCACTAATCCAAGCCACAAAGAATTAGGCCAAACAGGGCAAGGCAAGGTGTACCTAATAAAGTGGCCGGTTAGAGTATATACTTTACAATATTTTAGCAAAAAAAGTATATGACTGGATAACTAATATACGGAACAGGTAACATGTTTTTTTTATTTTTCCATTGACATTTCTCACATCAATTTTTGTTGTACAGCATCATCCATTGTTAGTTTATATGATCTTATAATTTTTTGTCTCATTCTACATGAAAACGCGAGATAAAAAATTTTGTCATCCATCACTACAACATACAGGGGGTAAGTAACATATAAACAATATGTATATGTGCAGTATTCCTTTAATCAAAAAAACAGTTCAGTAAATGAATTCCACATATACAAAAAACCCCAAATTGCAAAAAAGAGCAAAGTATATTTTTAAAGATTTAAAAATCATGACAGTCCGTCTTTTATGTTCTTTTATATGGCCTTGTAGGCACCTGACCATGGCCGGAGTTTGAGTTTTAGTCTTAGGGGGTCAGGATGAAGCAAGTAATTGCATTTTTTTAGAGTCTTAACTGTACAGCTACATATTTATGTCACATCCTATGTCAAATATAAAATTGTTCAGAAATTGTCTCATTTACATTAACACAATAAAATTCGAAAATTACGAAAAGTATACAAATACCATTAAGGATATTTTAATCACAGAGAGCATTGCTTAATTAAGCTTGTTTGTCTACTCATTGACTTTGTGGCAAAATAAGTACTTCTTATTTTTTAACAAGTTAGAAAATGTGTGCACGGCGTAACATTCTGATGCATGTGGGAGCTCATTTGAAAGTTGTAGTGTTTTCAGTTATTCATTTTCTTCATCAAAGACACAAATATCACATTTTTGGCTTTTAAATAGGTTGTCACAGGGTATGTGTGACATGTGATAGAGATTTGCTCAAACTGCCTGCCGCTGTTTGTAGGGAAAGGCATAAATGCCAGGCACACACCTAGTACTGTTTCACTCACTCATGCTGGCTACTGTAGATTTGTTTTGCCAACAGGATCAGCTAGTGGGCAGAAAATTGTATGTAAAATATACAAGATGAAATAACCTCTCTCAAGCTAAATCGGAAAACAATAAACTAATCTGTAGTACAACATATTTCTCTGTCTTTTTTATATATAGGCAACCATACGAGAGAGAGAGAGTTGCTAATGTCATGACAGATTTTAGCATACATTTTGTAAACCTGCTTTTCCAGGGCAGGTTCACAAGGTAGCATGAGCCCATCCCAGCAAGCAACAGGAACAGAGAAGATAACCCCTGAACAGGGCGCTTGGACATCACAGGTAGAACATACAAATGTGCCAATTTAGAGTCACCAGCTCACCTAACCTGTTTGTCTTTGAACTGTGGGAGGAAACCGGAGCAACCGCATGTGGAACTCCAAGCAGGAGGTTGATTCCTGGACTCATCACTGCATGGTAGCTGTGCTACCACTGCATCACCATCCCATTTTTTAATTACTATTATATTTACATCGGCTGTCACCTTAAAAACACTAAGGAAAAAAATACCCTTTATTTGAAAACTATTTTAGGAACATACTGCATCCTTAAACTCCAACTATGTACTTTACTAGACGTGGTGTCCCTCTCATTGTGGACCTTGGCATGGCACTCTCTCACACACTTCCTTCTTGGGCATATCTTCTTTTTTGTAGTCTTCCAGTCTTCTGAAAAAAAAAACACAAGAGGATACTTTCAATGTCCATTCCTCCAGAGTTTTCACTGAGTTCTCAATTCAGACCTAATTAGAATTTGGAGGGAACTATGACATTAGTTTACCCTTAATGTGGAATTCTAATGATTTAAAGCGATGGATGTACTGCAATACTAACATTTAATACTAACTTAATAATAGTTTCTAATCCTAAGCCAAGGTAATTTGTCAATGAAACCTTTTGGAGGAGTCATTGTGTCAGAAAAAGAGATCTAGCCACCAGTTGAAGATGACAGAAACTTTCTTGGCTAAACGCCCAGACCTTGTGGTTATGAGATAATTCTGAAGAGCTTCCTCAACTTGTAATGTCCATTGTTGGATGCAGCAGCTCTAACTAACTGAAACAGAAATACAACTGTCTTGCTCATGCTGTTAACCCTTTAAGCCAGCATCTAAATTACTATATAAGGAGAGACGTGGGTTTAATTGGAAGACAACTTCACTAACCAGGGGACCGACTCAAAAGTGTTTTGTAAGTACAAGAACATTTTTTCTTCATTCAAGTTGTAAGCAACCCACTTATAAATGTAAAAGCTTATGGATTCTTGCACAAAGTAGATGACTTAGAAGTCTCTTCTCTCTCCCTCTCTTTCCTTTCAGTGAGTTTTGATACATAGAATTCCCTCCAGAATTATTGGCACCGTTGGTAAATAGAAGCAAACTGATAATAAAAAAATGTCTTTATAGTGCATTAGCTTGGTCCTGCATTCAAATTATGAGAGGAATCTTAACTTATACTGAAGTAAAATTATTTAAGGGAGAAAGGTTATTAAAAAGAAATTCTACAAATATTGACACCGGTAGAAACTGTTATAAACAAAATTAAACTAATAGGTATTTCTATTTGGATTTTATATTTTAAAAAAAGACCTGAGTCTTTAGGAATACTTAATTGGTAATCCATTTCTTCCTGATTTACCGGTATATAAATATGAGGTAACCAGTGGCGTTTCTGCATTAAGTGCCAGTGGGGCAAAGCCTTACCAGAGGATGAATAAAACAAGTAATTTGCATCCATCCATCCATTATCCAACCCGCTATATCCTAACTACAGGGTCACGAGGGTTTGCAGGAGCCAATCCCGGCCAACACAGGGCACAAGGCAGGAAACAAACCCCAGGCAGGGCGCCAACCCACCGCAGGGCACGCACACACACACCACCCACACACTAGGGACAATTTAGAATCAAGTAATATGCATCCCTCAGTAATTTAACCTATCATTAAAATATTTATAACAACTCTAGAGCAGGTTTGTCTACTTAAGCATGTTTCCAATATTCTTTATATGTTCAATGTAATTATTATTTAGGAAAACAGTGCTTCCTGTGGTATGTGAAGTTGTCCTGGTTCCAGGTGCTTCAAGGTTGCTTCCTGCTGAAGGGCTGGATCAATTGGCCCTGCAGTGTCCTCCATTCCTTCGGGTGTGTATGTATGCATGTGCAACTAGAACTTTCCAGTTTATCAATGAAGAATGAAGGTTATCACAGATATTAAAATGAGGAACAGCTGTTGTGTTTTATTTTTCTGATCATGTGTGTGCACTCCTAAATTGTCCCTAGTGTGTGCTTAATGTGTGTCTGTGCGCGCCATGCGGTGGGCTGGCGCCCTGCCCGGGGTTTGTTTCCTGCCTTGGGCCCTATGTTGGCTGGGATTGGCTCCAGTAGACCCCCGTGACCCTGTAGTTAGAATATAGCGGGTTGGATAATGGATGGATGGATGGATGTGTGTGCACATCTGATTCAACTTTTTCCAGCCGTGGCCTTCACCAGCGAAGATGTATGAAAAGTCCTTCATGATTTGCTACTTTATAGAGAAAATAAAAAAAGAAAGGAGATGAATATTGGAAATGCATCATACACAAGACATGATCTTGTGTCATGATTTTCATCTATCACTGAGGAAGCTGGTGCTAAATCTGAAAAAGTCACCAAAGAAGCCCACTTTGTGAAAAAGAAGCCAGCAGTATGATGCTCCTGTTTTAAAGAAATACAAAAACTTGGAAAGAGCAGGAATGTGCATAGAAAATCATTTTTCCACTTATTTGCTACCCTTGTGCTGACCAGTAAACACTCATCCACATGGTCATTAGCGTTACTACCAGACATGCAATGTGAAGTTTGAGTTATGCAGTGTGTGTACTCTGCATGTTTTTTCCAAGTTATTTTGACTTGTCCTTTTTCACCTCAAATTTGCTCGATTCTAAACTTGAGGTGTTTTCATTTCAATTTAGGCAGTTCATAGGCAATGTATTTTTCCAGGAAGTGAGTGGTTATGAGGCTCTCACTCTATGTGACTGATTTTGTCAAATCATGCCAATTAAGGCAGACCCAGGACCAGCATTCCATTATTTCATTGTTTTTTAAGTGAAAGTTGCATGAACTTGCCTATCTCTAGTAAATGAAATGTAGATATTATTAGTTAGGCAAGTTAATGTTTAGGATAAAGAAGTCTACACATACAGTACAGGCCAAAAGTTTGGCCACACCTCATCATTCAATGTGTTTTCTTTATTTTCATGACTGAAGGCATCAAAACTATGAATGAACACATGTGGAGTTATATACTTAACAAAAAAAGGTGAAATAACTGAAAACATGTTTTATATTCTAGTTTCTTCAAAATAGCCACCCTTTGCTCTGATTACTGCTTTGCACACTCTTGGCATTCTCTCGATGAGCTTCAACAGGTAGTCACCTGAAATGGTTTTCACTTCACAGGTGTGCCTTTTCAGGGTTATTTAGTGGAATTTCTGTGTAAGGGCTATTTGACCAAGAAGGAGAGTGATGGAGTGCTGTAAATGGTCATGAAAATAAAGAAAACACATTGAATGAGGAGGTGTGTCCAAACTTTTGGCCTGTACTGTATGTCTCCACCAGAATCTTCATGCCAAAAATGCGACTGGAGTTAGTACACAGGCCAAACCCCTATGGTCATCCATCTTCATGAGTAAGACCAGAAAATGCATAAATGAAGGACAAAACCTACTGCTCTTCATATAAGTAAAGTCTATAAAAATAGCTTCCAGTATTAGAACAATAATTAAGAAGTTTCAAATAACTGGAGCTGTGATTAACCTGCCTGAATGAAGATGCCCCCACACACACCGAGGAGGATGGTTTGACAGGCAAACCTTTCCCCAAGATCACATCCTGGAGTTACGAAGACTTAGAACATTTCAAGTAGATGCCATCTCCTTGCCAATAAACCTCTTGGCAGACCTGCCAAAAACAAAGCCTCTGTTGGCATTAAACCAGAAACGTAAGTGTATGCTAGACATTATTAGACATTACTATTATTTTGATTGGAACTGGGGTCTATGGTCAGATAAAACAACTATACTGTAGAGCAGTTGTTCCTAAACCCGGTTCAGTGGACCCACTGAGGCTGCATGTTTTTGTTCCAACCAGATTCATAATCAGTAATAATAAATGACCTCATTTAATTAGCTGGTCTGTTTTCTCTTATCTTATTTTACATTATGAAATGCACATCAGTATGATATTTACATTTATAAAATATTTAGAAATAATTTTTGTTGCTATAGATTTAAATGCTATGCTCTGTTTTTGTTGCCCTTTTTCTGTGTATTTTGCTCTGTTAATAGTATACTAAAACAGACAAGCAGAGCAGACACCTGAGCAAACATCACTGAATAATGAAAGGCTGCAACTACTTCATTGTCTGATACACTAATTGGTAAATAATGGATTAAATAACCAGAATACCTGGAAAAGGAGAAACAAAATCAGGAAAAAATATTGTTAAAAAGTAAAAAAAAAAAAAACCTGCATTCTCCCCATATAAATGCTTAGTACATTTTAATACATTTTTTTTTATCAAACTTAATTCTGTAATTTCTACATTGATCCCAAAACACAGAAACTGGGAAATAACAGCTCACTTAATTAGGATAGGAGTCTAATTAAAAACAGAAATTGGTTGGAACAAAATCCTGCAACCACAGTGGGTCCCCAGGACAGAGTTTGGAAAACGCTGCTTTAGAACTTTATTGCAACAAACACCAGTTGTTTGCTTGGCTTAAAATAAGTCAAGGTCATTCAGAAAACAATCTAATACTTACTGTGAAGCATGGTGTATAATGAAGAAGACCAGATGCTGACAGGGTGGTGAAAGAACAGCAACTCTTTATCTCTGCGACATATGTACAGCACACAGCATCATGGGAATTGCTGTACCTAGCACTACACCTCTTCCTTTCAGTCCATTCATATGCATTTAAAAATAATTCATCTTTTCCTCTTTTAACAAAATCTTTGTACTCCTTTCCTTTTTCTTCTTCTTCTTCTTCTTTTTTCAGCTGCTCCCTTTAGGGGTCTCCACAGCGGATCATCTTTTTCCATATCTTTTTGTCCTCTGCATCTTGCTCCATTGTACCTAATACCTTCGCCAGCTCTACTCCCTGCATCCTCACCATTCCTTTGACCTCCCTCTCATTTGCACACATGTATTCTGTCTTGTTCCTACTGACCTTCATTCCTCTCCTCTCCAGAGCATATCTCCATCTCTCTAGGGTCTCCTCAACCTGCTCCCTACTATCGCTACAGATCATTATGTCATCAGCAGACATCATAGTCCACGGGGACTCCTATCTAATCTCATCTGTTAACCTGTCCATCACCATTGCAAATAAGAAATATATAAATGCTTATTCTAAAATGTTATTAATTAGATCTTGCCATACTTAAAAAAAAGGTTTCAACAGATCATTTAAGTGAGAAATTGTTTTTTTTCCAATTTCAAATAGTATAAAACATCAGTTACCCACTGACTTATAGCAGGTGGGCTTGGATTCTTCCAGATGAGCAAGATACGTCTACATGCTAGTAGTGAAATAAAGGTAATTACAATCAATTTGTCCTTCTACACTTTAAGCCCATCTGGGAGTACCCCAAACACAGATGTTAATGGTTAGGAGTGATTTGGACACCAAAGCTGTCTGATAGGCATTCAAAAATCTTTGTCCAGAATTATGTTAATGGGATGCACTTCCAACATATGTGGCCCAGTGAGACTGGAGCTAAATTGCAATGTTCTCAGGTTGAATCTTGGCCTGGGTTTATTTTGTACAATTTTAAACAAGATACATGTGATTGATGAAAGATTTTGAGTTGAATGATTGAATGCTTTGTGCATATGGAGCTAGAATGTACTCTATGCATGGCTGCCTTACATACCATTTCTGACATATTAAGTGAAAGATTGTTACCCCGCTGTACCCTAGGATCCCATTTTAATTCCCTTTTGATTAATTATAAGTCCAGTTTTTCTGGTGCCCTGGGAATGCTTCCTGAAAGAGCAACTGTCTGTTTCTCCGAAGAAGACCCTTTCAGTCACAACTAGATATGGTCTTGGTGTGATGGTTGATCCCAAGACTACACACGGAGCTTCCTTAGTGGTAATCCATACTTTCTGTTCAGATGTAAGCTCTGGGAATGGTCTGGAGCGATATTGCTGATTATAGTGAACTGCCTCCTTACTGCTAGCATCCTCATCCCACCAGTGAAAAGGTGGTAGGTCTGGCCATTTAGGGTTCAACTTGGCATTAGACTGGGGTACTGAAGTGCCTAGATTTCTACCTATCAATAGCTGAGTTGGAGAGAATCAATTCTGTAGGGGAGTGGTTCAGTACACAAGCAGAGCTCTGCTATGATCCTTGTCTCTTTTAATTCTATGTACTGCACATTCAGCTTCCATGTTTGCTTGAAGATAATGAAGGCTGTTTGTGACATGCATGAACCTACTCTTGTTTGCATATATTTTGAATGAGAACTGTGGCCCAAGGTCAGAGACTACAGTCTCTGGAGTCCCAAATCAGGCAAATGCTTTTTGATAGCTCATACTGTAGATTCAGTCGATGTAGACCTATGTTTAGCCACCTTGATATTGTATATCTCAAGAAGTAATTCGCAATCAGTATATAAGTCTATTTCTACCTTTAAACAGATCTAACTCCACCTTTTGCCATGGGTGTTCTTGGACTTGGTTGGCCAACTGTGGTTCTCTATACTGAGTTCTGTGTTTCAGACAGATCTCAGTGATCTCCACTGCTTGACCTATCTGGAAGGAGACACCAGACCATCATACAGATTAACAGGCTCTAATTCTATATTTTGAAATTCCCTGATATCCTTCATGGAGTTTTTGAAATATTGCAGCTCTTAGAGATGGTGGTATCACAAGTCTTTCCACTTTTGGCTTTCAAAAGAAGGTCCCCTTCAACGTGAAGATAAGGTCTATTCAGCCATTATGGTTAAAGTTTGTGTTTTTCTGGCCATTCTGTAAGGCAGTGCATTATCACTTTATTGCAAATTTCAACTTTTTTTGTGCCTTTCTGATTTCCTCTAATCTCTTGACTGTGGCAAGAAGGTAAACCACAATGCAACCAACAAAAACCTGACCATCTTTTTCTAATTGTGAATCTGCTGAAGTTGGTGGATTCTTCCTTGGACCCCAGGACATGGTATCTGCTGTGAATAATATTAAAGGGAAATCTCAGCAATTGTAGCCAAAATCTTAATATCTGATGTGGTAAATCATCTAAACTTCTGGTAATCAATAGAGCAGGGGTCTCCAACACGTTGCTTGTGAGCTACCGGTAGCTCACAACCCCTTTCCAAGTAGCTCGCCAAAGGGTTAATGAATCCTACACAAATTTGAAAACTTGATTAGTCAAATTAGGGGTGGGCGATCTTTCCAAAAAATCGTATCACGATCCTTTTAACACAAAATCATGATCCACAATCGGGATTGCAATCTATCTTTTCAAGGTGGCATACACTTAAGAAAATATCCAGACTCAAACTCAGCAAGACCTAAGTAACACTTTATTTTAAATATCAGACAAAGTTGTATTCAATTGTTCTTTCGTTCGCTAGCTAAGTGGAGTTAAGGAACATGCCCCGAAGCTGGCGAGTGAGTGAGGAAGGCCCCTCCCTTTGGCCCGTTGCATGTTTCTCGGATTTGTGCAAATAAATCGGCACTGCAAGCAAATTATGATACACACAGAAAAATATGATACATAGAGAAATGAGAGAAGTCGCAAAATCAACCGGAATGTTCAAGCAAATTATAGAAAAAAACCTGATCTAAATCCGTTAAGTAGTTCTCCCATGAAAAGCGGACAGACAGACATTGGATTTTATATATTATATATTAGTAAACCTTCAAAATAATGTGCAGTTAAAGTCTCAACAGCATTCTCAACATTTCTGGAGCTTAGTAGACTAAGATAACTATAAGAATCTTCACCCAGCAGCAATGAAAATGTCTGCTTTGTTTGGTTCTCCATACCTCTGTGAGTCTGACATGAATGTTGTGAACTTGGCCCCGGACACAGGCAGACGGACATCGTTGGCTCCACCACACACTGTTTATTTACAATTCTATTTACAAATTAGTGCACTCACAACCCCAGTGCCTCTTGCACCGATTCCCCCCAATGTCCAGGCCACACAGTCCTGTGCCTCTTTTCCTCCTGGCCGCCTCCAGTCCTCACTTCAGCTCCGTCCACTTCCTGGTGTGGCGGAAGTGCTGGGCTCCAGCGTTCCTCAGGCACCTGGGCGCCGCCTGGCGGTGGCCACGGGCCCCTACAGGGTTGGGCTTCCAAGCCCTCTACCCGTGGCCCCCAACACAGCCAGGGCGATCGCCCCCTTGCGGTCTGGAGGAGGCACAAGCCCTCCTCTGGTCCTCCTGGGCGTCCCGGCCGGGCTCCTGCCCCGGCTGGGGACCACAATGTCATGAAAAGTTCAGAACAAAACTGACATTTAAATGACTCCATAAGAGTGAACCAAAGTGGCTCCACTCCACCATACACCTGCCTCTCATGTTGACTCCATGCAGTGCCAGTCATCTCAATAACTAAAAAACACATCACATGTGTAACTGGACATGTGAATAAAGTGACACAGTGACATGGAACAAAATGACAAATGAATAAGTCATATCTGTGTTTTTGTAATTGCATTGTTCTGGTTTGACAGCATTCATGTTTTAATTCAATGGCGTGAGATACACTAGAAAATGCATACAGACATACAAAATGCACTTGCAGGTGAACTAAATATTTTTTGTGATGTTTTAATGCAAAATGTGAGTTGTGGACACCAACATTTTGTAAATGTTCAGGCAAAAAAGCTTATTCAGTTTGTTTGGGTTGAAATAAGCTATGAGAATAAACGTTAGAAAACACGAGTAGCTCTCAGCCATTTTAATTTTGTAAAAGTAGCTCTCAGGGGAAAAAAGGTTGGAGACCCCTTTGACTACAGGTTTGTGGTCTGTCAGCAGTGTGAAATGATTGGAGACACTGTTCAGACAGCAAGAGACCATCAAACTAAATGCCACATTTGGAATAATGCAAACACTGCATATTATCAAAATCACACCATCCCCACCATGAAACACGGTGATGGCAACATCATGCTATGAAGATGCTTCTTTGCAGCAAGCCCTGAAAGTTTTGTGAGGGTAAAACAAATGCAGTGTGTGGAAATGGAGAAATATGGGGGAATTCATACAGGAAACCCTGATGCAGTCTACAAGAAACCTGCAACTTGGTAGAAGATCCAGCAAGACAATGACACCAAACATAAAGCCAAAGGTACTCGGAAATAGATCGAAAACAACAATGTTATTGTCCTGGTGTGGACAGGTCAGTGTCCAGATCTCAAATGAGAAACTGTGGCTGTTTGCTTATAATCCCCATACAACCTGACAGAGCTGAAACAGTTTTGTAAAGAAGGAAGGAGAAACATGACAGTGTCCAAATGCGCAAAGCTGATAGAGAGAAAGACCTGTAGACACAGACTCATGGCTGGAATTGTTGATGGATTATTTTGTGTTAAATATTTGTAATTAATTTAGACCACTTTGCAGAAATCTGTTTCCACGTTGACATTAAAGATTCATTTCTGCTGATCAGTGTCAAAAAAGACAAATCCAATGTGATTCAATGTTTTACAGCATTACAATGTAAAAATCTTCCAAATTAAGTAAATACTTTGTATAGTCATACTATTGCCTATGGCCAGGTGCAGAATTGACAGCTCCACGAACTGAGAAAATTTGCAGTGCCAACCGAGTTGTCCCGTTTATTGTCTAAGGACACAAAAAGAAAAGCAAAAAAAATGGGATTAAGTGCAAACTTTACGTTACTGTATGTGGGGTATCAAAATAAGTAAAGTATGTAGTCAGGCTGATTAGCCAAGATTCGGATCACAGTGGTAGAGAAACTCCGTCCGGCGAGTCACTCATGGCAGGAATGATGCCTCCTTCCTGGAGGCTCGGATTTATATGGAGGTTGAACTAGAAGCGCTTAGGTCTGTTACTTTCATTGGATGGTTTTTCAGCACAGTGGGGAAAGGAATTGACGGTGTTAGCGATGGCCCCTTCTTGTCCCAGCAGGTATACATACTTCAACCGAGCCCAGTGAGGACATTCACTGATGCGCATGCCTGACATACCTTTTATTGATGTTCCAGTAGCGTTAATAAATGAATTTTAGAGCATCTACTAGTGGATGACATAGTGTACCTACAGATAGAATAGAGATCTCTATATTATCTATCTAAGTATCATACTGTATATTAGGAAGGCAAATCAAGCCTCAAGAGTTGAATCTTCACAAATCACGTTCATTAGGCAACACTTCAATCCAATTTAAATGAGTTTCCCCTCTTTAAACTATCTCTTAGTCAACATCATTGCACCTGTGGCTCCTTCAGGCTAATGAATGCAGCAGATTCATAAATATTAGCCTGTAAAGAAAACCAAATTTTCAGATTCCACTAAATAAACAGAGGTAGAGTCTTCAGGGCATGGAGAGTCTTCTGGCTTCATGGCATTCTTTCCACTTTAAATGGCCGTTTCAACGCCAAGAGATGAAGTGACACAGAGCCATCTGGAGGACTCAGTGCAAAAGGGTATTTAAGGAGAGGTATTGTTAGGTATGAGAAAAGCAGGCCAAGTGCCAGCACTGCTAGAACGGGATCCAAAAACCTAATTTAAGAAGCCTGTGCAGTCTGCTTTACTTCCAACTGAGGATATCATGGGGTGCCATGTTAGATCAGATAACGACAACCGTTGTTTTGCACTTTGCACATTTCCCAGCAGGATGAGACCCTGTTTTTTTTTTTTTTTATCATTGCCTCTTGCGTACAGTAAAATGTGAAGACCTTGTATTAAATTACGCAGGCCCCAGTCTCAGCAGTGGTGTAGCCAGTTGCCATGACAACCACAGGCTGACTCAGGCTAAGTCCTTTTTGTGCCATAAGTGGATAGAGCTGTTTGTATGTGAATTGTTCAAAGTTCATACATGAATTTAGGACTTGCATTTATCTGAATTAGTCATACATTTAAATAGATGTGTTGTATTTTGTTTACAGGCTTGGTATCATTGCTTATAAAATTGCAGTACACTGTATATATTGTATTTTCCCCTAATAAAAATTGTCAGTGGAAGGGATGTCTTACTGGTTTCAGTCATTGAGTAAAACAGTTTTGAGAACATGAATACATTTAAAAATTGGTGAAAGAGTAGTAAACGCAGATTGCGCTGCAGACTACCTGCTTATGTTGCCTTCTGCATAAGATAGCACCTCAGTGGAAAATGGCAATCCCTGAGGACTTTTTTTTTTTAAATAAATTGTCAAGGAAATGAAAAAATATATTTAGGGGAACTGATGTGGTCAGGGGGGGTCAAAATATAAAATAAAACACAAAGAAACTGAGCATCACAATATAAAGTAGAAGCCAAAAACAGTTATTCAAAAAATAAATCCAAAAGACTGTAGTGCTAATCCAATGTCCATTCCCTCATGTATCTCAAAATGTGTTTCTTTTTATAAAGACTCAGCTTTTATAATTTTATGATACTCTTATGGTTGTGTTTTGTGCCCCCATATCTCTTGTTCAGTTGTCCATTTTTTGTTTAGATTCACTGGTTTTGACTCTTTACTTTTGTTCTTGTTTATTCTTTTGATTTTTTGGATTGTAAATAGTAACTAGACACGTTCAAAATGGCTATTACAAGATTTAGTAAACGCAGCCCAGGACTTAAGACACGAATCATAAGTAGAGAAACATAGCAAGATTGTCAGAAACAAAAATAGTAAATAAAGCCTAAGCCAAAACGTTAGGTGAAAGTGTTAATCTAGCGGCAGATAGGACTACAAAACCAGAGACCTTTAATTTAAATCCTGAATTAATAATACTCGGAATTTAGGAATGGTACGGCTTAGCCTATACATATCCAGGAAGAGGGTCAGGTCCTTCATATCAGCTTCCTCTTCTTCGTTTTTATGTGGGGTCGATGTGCTTGACAACCTTCTCCAAAAAGCTTAGTGCTGTACCATCCTCGCCAGTCAAGCTCTTTTTCTTCAGATTTTCTTTTACTTTATCCATCCTCCTCCACTTTGGCCTCCCTCACTTTCTCTTCGCCTGTAATTCCGTTCTCATCACTCTTTTGCTGACATATTCATTGTCTCTCCTCATCACACGTACATACCACTTTAACCTCCTTTCCTGTACTTTTTTAGATATGTCTCCCACTTTTGTTGTACCGCTGCTTGCCTCATTTCTTATTCTGTCCTTTTTTGTAACTCCACACATCCATCTCAACTTTCTCATTTCTGCCACGTCTTAACTTCTTCTGCAATCTCTTTACTGTTCATGTCTCAGCTGCATAAAGTACATCATCACTGGTCTCACGACTGTCTTAAAAACATTACAGTTAACTTTTGAAGGTCCCTTAAAGCAGCATTCTTAGCATTTGGGGAATATTTGCTTTGTGAGTGATGTTGTGGATTTTTTTTTTTGCTTAATTTAGTGTTTTTTCTAATTTTGACTGTGTATTTGATTTGTTGCATTTTAGGTAAACCCTGTGTTTCGCCAGTTTAAAAATTCCTCTTTTAGTTAATAACAAATTTTCCTATTTTTAACAGAGTTTTACACATTTATTCTCTAATTCTTTATTAATTCATTTTCCTAGAACAGGGGTGGGCAATGTCGGTCCCAGAGAGCCACAGTGGCTGCAGTTTTTTGTTCCAACCCAGTTTCTTAATGAGAAGTAAATTATTACTGATGAAGCCCTTATTGCTTAAGTGACATTGTGATGCTTCATTTTAGTGGTCTCTCATGTTAAGGTTCCCCACCCTTAATTGCTTATTTCAATCTTAAACAGCTGCATTCAGTGTTTTAATGGCTCCTGTTTAGCAATAAGATTTAAATAACAAAGCAGCCAGATGTTCTCTATCTAACTTGTTTCCATGTACCTCTGTGTGAGTTTATTCTGCACTGTTTGATTTAATAAAAAACTTAATAGGAAAATGTGACAAACTGAAAATCATATGTTTTAGGCTCAAAAATCATTTTGATGATATCCGTGGAAAGGAAAAAATCTATGATATAAGAACCTTACATTGCAGAGGAACAAGCCGTAAGATTAAATAAGGTCTGAGATTGGGAAGGACTGGTTTCTAATTAAGCAAATGGGTTTGAATGAAAACCTGTAGCCACTGCGGCCCTCCAGGACTGACATTGCCCACCCTTGGCCTAGAAGATTATAGATTATAGCCAAATACCCGCGTTTCGCAGCGGAGAAGTAGTGTGTTAAAGAAGTTATGAAAAAGAAAAGGAAACATTTTAAAAATAACGTAACATGATTGTCAATGTAATTGTTTTGTCACTGTTATGAGTGTTGCTATCATCAAGGATTTGATTATCATTATTTCTTTCAATCAGGTTCGTATTTGGAGGACGTGTTGTGTTTAAGTTACATTCCGTGTCTCTCAACCGTTGTAAAGATAACAGGTTTCATTCATCGAAGTGTTCACTACCCAAATCGCTACTCGTGAATCTAAGATGTTTAACAGGCATTCCTGGTATTAAGTTGCAGATTTGCCTGCGAATATTTAGCGGCAGCGTCTCTATGAACTTGTGAATTTGCCTGCGAGTATTTAGTGACAGCGTCTCTATGAACTTGTGGATTTGCCTGCGAGTATTTAGCCGACAGCGTGTCTATTAACTTGTGGATTTTTCTGCGAGTATTTGGCGGCAGCGTCACAAAGTTGTTTCTGTCTACCTGCATCAGAAAATGTACCACGCCGTCTGACACGCCTCCTTTTTACTGTTTTCTCACAACTTGGATTGCTGCTGTCATAATCGGTTTGAGTTTCGGTAAGTGACAGTTCTTTGATCGATGGTGATCACCTCGATAGACATGTTAATGGGGATACAGTTAGAACAGTAAAGGAAATGTGTACCTGAACAGTAAACTAAGCCTAAAATACCTACACAATAACTATAATCGTAATAAACGAACAATAAAACAGCGGAGGAGCCGTGGACTAAATAAAAAGGCTACAGTTATCAGCAGGGAGACATGAATACCGTGGCGAAGCAAGGAAGGGAATGAAGAGACCAGAGCGATGGACAGCCTTATATGGGCAGGCAGTCAATTACGTGGGAGGCGTGGGGATGGGTGACGCAACTCCGCCTCACAAGGTGACCGAACTGCAGGCTATGGGCGTGTATATTTACATAAGTATGATTCAGTTATGACCGTTACGCGTAGAATTTCAAAGTGAAACCTGCTTAACTTTTGTAAGTAACCTGTAAGGAATGAGCCTGCCAAATTTCAGCCTTCTACCTACACGGTAAGTTGGAGAATTAGTGATGAGTCAGTCAGTCAGTGAGGGCTTTGCCTTTTATTAGTATAGATAAGGGTTGTTTTGTTGCTGGGCTTTTTCGTATGGTATCTGTGATGGCCCTAGCTTATTTAAAGATTTGGCAAACCCATTTTGAACAAGGCCTTAGATTGCCTGAGCCTAGATTTTGGAGGCCAGGGCCTTATTTTGATATGGTAGGTTAAGTGTTACACAACCAGGTAGTGTGTGACACTCACCTTTATACCACTGTGGTGATGATGTCACATGACACACTCTCCTGATTGTCCTACACAGCAACATTCTGGCAACCAAGCAAACAACTTACAAATGGTGGTGCAGAAAAGATTGATTTATTTTTACCACCTTTAAAAATGCATCTAATTCAAAAACCAATTTGATGATCACATTCCTTCACCTCTAAAACCTTCAAAACAAAGTTTCAATTACTTTTTTGACCAAGGAGAAACTGTAAAAAATGAAAAATAAATTTCAGGTCATGACAGGATACGTATTGTATTGACATTTTGGGGAAATGCCCCTCTAACACCGCTCCTGCTATCCTAATTGTCCCTCTCATCCGCCTTATCCCCTGCCTGCATGTTCACACCACTGACTCTGCATCACATCACTTACTTTCCTCAACTCCTAACTACAGTATGTTCAAGTTCTTAAGGAGACTTGATGTTAGCAGCACACCCAGGCCAATGCATTTCAGGAATGGAGCAGTGCCTCCATCTTGCAGGTTATTGCTGTCTATCCACTATCCACCTTTTTATATGCTCTGCACTGACTACTTTCAGGGCTGGCTTATAGCCACAATTATTTTTGTTATGTGGCATTGCTCTTATTCAGCTTCTAAACTCTTTACAATCTGCATGCACGTTTCTGAAGATATTGTTTTATGTTTTCATGACATACTGGGCAAATTACATTTTCAGTATTATTTATAAAAATATTAAAATAACTACAGTACACATTAAATATTTACACACTAACATATTATATCTGAGATCTACAATGTACACAACATCAAAATCAAACAATAATTATTTCATGTAGAGAGACTGCGCAATGACTTCCATGGCACTTTAGTGGACTGTTACTTGAATTTGCGCATTTTGTGCCATCTTTGTTATAAACAAGCTTTGCTTTTAGAGGATTTGTTAGCCAAGGTATTACTGCATTACAGGCCTATTGTTTGTTAATTTAGTATTTAAACATTTGGTTTCAAGTTTTGGTGTTCATTAATAATTTCATCTTTTGTATTATGTTTGTTTTCTTTGGCCTCTGCACTTCTGGATATTTTTTAATGCTTTGGAGTTTTATTTATTTAAGGAATTCAATTAAATAATTAAATGTTTAGTTTATTTTGAGCAGCCAGGTTTTTGGTGGTTCTCCTCAACCTTGTCTTAGGCTTTGCCTATTTGCACTTTTTGTTATGTGTTTGGGCCTTAGGCTTTTTTGAAGTCTTTAGGCCTTATGATTTCAGGGCTAGATAAAGCTCCAAAACATGTCTTAACTCCAAAAACTAGTCTCCAACACAGCCTAGAAACATATAGAAGATCTCAAGAAACACACTGGCCCGTAAAGGCTTCAAACTTTATGGAATTCAAAAAGTGGTGAAGAACCATTAAACCCCTCGTTCAAAATAACAAAAACAGTGTATCTATTGTAACCACTAGAGTGCACCACTGAGCCCCAAACCACAGAAACAGCAATACAGTACCAAATCCCAGGTTTAAATAAATGATTTGTATTTGACGAAAACATCTTTTTCATAAGAACACCAGCACAAATACACCATTCACAATCCTCTGTCCTCCTCAAAAGAGAGAATTTCCCATTTCCACCTGACTCTGACTTTATTTAAGTGAGGCAGCAGGCTCTTTTTTAAACTAGACCCAGAAACTGCTTCCAGTCTCCTGTCCAAGTCATTTGAAGCACTTCCAGGTCATATGAAAGTTACAGCAGTGCCCTCTGGCGGTCCGCAAAGACCCTGACTTCACCTCCCATGCCACAGTGAGGTTGTCTTAAACTGGTCCAGCCTTGAGGAACACTGCCACCTGGGGGAATGTACTGCTCCCTGTGAGACAATTCACCTGCTCCTTTCATTATAGCCTTTTGGCCGGGTATGAATCCATCCTTTGTCCTGGCCAGGATGCCTGTCCTTGCTTCCTGGTATCTACACTATAATAATAACAACAACATTTATTAGATAAAAATATTATACAAATGAAGTAAAAATGATAGCAGAGAGGTAATCAAAAGGAGGGAAACCAAAATCTAAGAAAAAAGTCTCCATTTCAAAAATCATTAATGAAAAGACAGAGCAAAATTACAAGGCCCAGATGATATGTTTCAGCCAGAGTTTGTTCCCTGGCTTATGTATGTTGTCTTTTTTTGTAATTTCTGATGTTTTTCATTTTTTTTTGTTATGATGTGATTTTTATTGTTATTATCACATTTACACATTATTATTAAATTATTAAATTGTGTATATGTACCTCATTGCTGTATTCTCTGTGGTTTGTGGGTAGAAGCCCAAGATGTCACTACTAAGGGACCATTCTCAGCCTTTTTATCCAGGTTGAGGAGACAGTCCCTTAGAGCTTTCATTGATAGTTGTGTTGTTATGAATCATTATTGTACTGTATGTATTTTCTTTCTTTGTTTTTTTTTTTTTTGGATTATTGTGGATTTTTGTTTGGTCTTTGGTTACCGATTAAAAGACTGTAAATTTTTTAGGCAGTCCCTTTTTGCCTGCTTTACCATTTTGTGCTTCTTTTTTAATTATTTTGTTTCAAGAAAATAAACATAGTATACATTAAACCAGATTTATACTGAAGAACATACAACAAATAACTTGAAAATCAACCTAGAAAATGCAAAATCAAACAAAGCAAGAATTAAGCCTCACCATTTTGTGTTTCTTTTTGTTTTGTTTAAAAATATTTATAAGGATATTTTGTTTACCTATATCTTTTTAAGTCAGACTTTTATGGAGTCCCCTCTCCATTCAAGGACATTTTGGGCATTTAAAGTATTTTTTCAGCTAATAAATTCTGAACCCTATTTTGGCCTCTGCAGACCTTGAATTCTGCCTTTTGAGTTTAAGGCCAGGCTGCCTGGGATGAGGCATGTTTCTAGTATACCAGTGGATTCCTGGTCCAGTGTTGTTTATTTTGAGGCCTTTGCATCAGGGTCACGTATTTTGAATATTTATTGCATCTCTCTTTAGGGTTCTTTTAAAGAACCTTTGCCTCATTTTTTACCTTTTTAGCAATAATGCTTGTTTTTTGTATTTTTTTTTTAATTTGGGCCAATTATCATCACCATTTTGTCTCTTCTGATGGTGCCAATTTGATTTCTGTTGCCAGAGCTGTCCTGTGGTGCGCATGCCCTCAGGGCTTGTGGCCTTGTCAATCATGATGGGACAGACTAAAATACTCCCTCATCTGATTACATGGTTTTCCAAACCCTCCTTGCGTTTTGAACTCTTTACTTTCATTTGAATTCTCTGGTGTGGAACTCTAAGCAATGCTTTTTGACTTCAAATTTACCTAGAGTATTTTGATTTTAGCTTTGGTTTAGTTTTAGTTTTAGACCTCCTGGTTATGACCCTTACTTCATTTTTACCTATATCTTTTCCTTCCAGTCAGAAAATTGTGTTAGTGCATCGACATGCTATTGTAATGAAGATGAACTTATAACAATTATTTGGTCTGTTTTCTTTTATTTTTATGTGCTAGACTATTTTACTGACTTTTTTGTAGTGATAAAGGATGTGTTAAAAAAACATTAAGGTTTAGAAAAAAATCTTCATTATATATTTTCAGTTGATCTAAAATGAGAAATTTTTTATTTTCTCTGCTTACTGCATAGCAAGTAAGAACCAGTTAAAAGTGGAACTTAGGATGGCCTGAACAGACACATTAATAACCACAGGTGTCTGCAGATGTAGGACATGTTTTGCTCCAACTCATCGCCACAGGTAGTATTGCGGTTAATTTTCTGCCTCACTCCACACTGTCCTTGCAATGCAGCCGCAGAGAGCTTAAACAACTCGGCACATCCACATAAAAAGCGACAAGGGGTGAGCGAGCTATCTTGAAGTCTTTTACTGGACGTACTTCGTTGTAAACTGAAATATATACAAATATATACAAAAGAAACATACAGTCATTTACAGGTGTACAATCAAAGACAATAAAGAATGATCCATCCATTTTCCAACCCGCTGAATCCGAACACAGGGTCACGGGGGTCTGCTGGAGCCAATCCCAGGGCACAAGGCAGGAACCAATCCCGGGAAGGGTGCCAACCCACTGCAGGACACACACAAACACACCCACGGGCCAATTTAGAATCACCAATCCACCTAACCTGCATGTCTTACCAGATTGTACTTGTTTGCCTTGAATTGCCTTCTTGTCATACTCTTTCTGCCTATATTTTTGCCTTTTTTTCTTTTTTGGCCGTTTTTGTGATTTTTTTGTTTATATAAATAAACTGCTCCTTTACAAAGGTTCTTCATTGGCATTATCTTCTCAAGTCAAATGACTTACAGTTTATCCTCTCCCTTGAAAGGCATTTTTTTGTGTTTTTGAACTTTTGTAAACTTCATCCCTATTTTGTGCCTAAACAAGCCTAGAAGTCTGCCTGTTGAGTTTGGGATCAGGCTGCCTGGGATGAGACTTTCTGCCAGCTTGCGTATGCAAGTTCTTCGCTCGGTTTTGCAAACTGGTGGCACCCAGCGTCAAAGCAATGCTTTTGCTTCAGTGTGGTTTCCCTTTTTTTTTAAGATCCACATCCCTGACGCGGCTTTATCAAATGCATTTAAATTAATCGCGTATTGTTTATTAGTTTAAGGCATGATTGTAATTAACCTGTAACAATGGTCCACGGAATGGCCAAACTATTCCAAATAACATAGCTGCTTTAGCATTGTTACTCTCAAGTATTTATCCCACTGTATCTGAGTGTGGAATCACAGCTCTACAGCAGCTAATTGGAAAGAGAATTATCGGTATACACCATCAAGCACGCACTGCCTCAGCCATGCTGTCTATTTGAACTGCACTCATACGGCAAACACCTCAGAGCCTTTCCTGTAGGGACATCATGATTTAAAAACAGTTTCATCCCAAAAACTATAAATGCACTCAATCAGTCCATCAAGTGATTCTTGTAGAACTGTTTGTGCTTATTAGTACAATCACCTCACTGTAAACTTGTGATACATTTATAATATAGCACAACCTGAGCCACTTTATAAAGAGCGTATTTACATATGATGACGATATCATTTTTAAGATGAAATGCAACAAAATATGTTTATTACATTATACAGATAAAATGTTAACATCATTTAAATAAGCTATATTGTTAATAATTAAATATGTGAGGACACAATGCCACAGCGCTAGCAAGGAGCTGGCGCCCATTCAGGGATTGTTCCTCGCGCTGTATTCTTGCTGGGGCTGGCGCGACAAGGGAAGGATAGATGGATCGAATAATTAAACATGTACTATGAAGATATTTCAATGTTCCTTAAAGGTTTTGAAGAATCAGAGTTCTAAGCCTACATATGGCTTAACATCTATTACACAGCTTATTGTGTGGCGATTGGTTACTTGGAGCAAGAAAAGGAAGGACAGGAATTGGAGGTTAGTACGTTTGAAAGAGACAGTACTGCTGCAATAAATTATTTCATCCAAGGTCACGCACGACGCAGCAAGCATCTTGCGGGAGGCAGGAACAATCTCTGGACGAGGCGCCAGCTCGTCACTATCACTTCACAACTGTGTTTCCATGTTTAATAACATGCTTTAATTCCTATCATCATGAAAATGATAACAAGTATACATCTCAGTATTTAAATTATTCAGAGAGCTCTAATATTACGAATGTAATGGATTCTTTGTCCTGTCGGAGGAAGAGAAAGCCCATTTAAGAAACATGTAGTGATTCACACACATAGAGCACATAGAAGAACAAATACAAAATAAAGCATTTAACGTGTTACTTTAGTTACGAATGTATTTGAGAAACTAGTAAATTAAACAATTTTAAGATTAAGTTTATGATGTTCTACTTTAACAAAATAAACTACATGATTAAAGTGGAAATTTCGAGATTAAAGCTCCGTGCTTTTTTCCCACTGTGTGCCTATTTTTTTTTCTCTCTGTACCCTAATAAGCTTTCATATGACACTCAGGTGGTGGGCTACAATTCGCCTTTTCACGGTGACTTTGATATCTGATAACTTCTTTTTTATTTTCGGGCACTGTGTGACTTTGTGAACTTGAACTTTCGAGTTTCTCAGACACTCAATGTCACTCGACCAACTTCCTTTTGTTGTTTATACCACTGTTTAAACCAACAAATAGTACGTTTTTCTTTGCCTTCACTTGGTATTCGCTGAAATTCTTCTGTTTTCCCCATGCTTTTGCCATTGTCTTTTCACAGAACACTGAGCTTAAGGGCTATTTATATTGATTTGCATATTCAAAGAGGCGTAATTCCAGGAGGAGTAGGGGAGTGGCGGCAGGTGCATGCATGTGTGTTACTTTTCATGCTGATCAGGATTTATGGAGCGGAAGAACGTGGAAGTTGGTGTACGCATAGATTCATGCATTTGGATTTTTTTGTGCGTACACACATTTCCGCTTTTCTCCGTACGCCTTGTTTTAGTGTGAATTCTATGCACGCCGTTATGCATGAGGCCCCTGGTGAGGCCTTTGGGATTTTGATGCCTTATTACCCTTTTCATTATTTTGTGCACTCCAAAGGGTCCAACATAAATATAGGATATGCCACCAGTCTTACGTCTCTCCTTCTATTGATTACATTAATAGAAGGACTCATTAGCTTAGAAGTGCAACACAAGATTACCCATGTAGTCATCCAGTGCTGCTATCTATTCAGGTTGTGTACTGCCATATTCATGTTCTCTGCTTCTACATTTGGCACATTAAAAAAACATACTTTAGAAAATGTTACTGTATATTGAGTGAATAAAAGTTTCAAATCTGAACCCCCTTTTCTGCTTGGTTTGAAGTGCCTAGGGTCTACTGATCACAGAAGGGAGGAGGTATTTTAAGCGTGGATGCTTTCAACTCTAGTTCATCTTGATGGAGATCACAAGTGTAAGTGCAGACAGTAGCTGCATCTCTACAACAGGCTGATAAGTGTGGATTAATAGAAAAGTAGTCACAGGGTTGGGATCAACACAGAAAAATCCTAAGGTCTGGATAGGATTACCATTGGACACTGATCTGAATAATGCCATTAATTAATTCTGTCTTTGACATTAACACCGCTATGATTTTGCTTTGCCAGACTGTCACTCCTGGGTTAATTTAATTTTTTACATTGTTGTTTGTTTAATATCTTGTTTTGTTTGTTATTTACTTATATTTGTTGATGAAAATGTTTTTTTTTTATTTCTTTCTTGTCGTATTTAATGAGAAGTCAAGCAAAATGACACTGAGTTGCCTTATAAGCTTGCATATTGTAATCTTTTTAGTTAGCCAATAAAAAATGTCATTTTGCTTGACTTTTCACTACATTCATAATCGCTAACATGGTACAACATCCTAGTACTACTTGTTATATTTAATAATTTCTTAATATTTTTTTGAGTTTGAGCAAGTGTTAAGACTAGAAAATGAAACATAATGTACAAAGGAAGATCACTGGAGGGAAAAGTGTTTTGGCTCCTGCCAGGAGACCCCGTTTAATTGTAAGAGCCAAGAAAAATCACAAAAGATAATGATATATTTTAAGGTTTTCATGAGTGCAGGAGTTCTGTCTTCTTACTGTTGTGTCTTCTGGTTAAATTAAGCCATCACTTAAACCATATGGGTTCTTATTTATCCTGGTAGAAGGACTGAGTCATGGAGGGGGGGCAGAAAATAATGGAAGACTTCTTCTTCTCTCTGCCCTTCCATTCTACAGAAGGAAATGGAAAGTGACATTCCATTCCACTACTTCACCAGCACTCAGGTATAGCCTTAAAATGGTCTCCCATAAGAGACTAACCAAATCTTTGTGCACGACAATCAACCCACCCCCGACCATCCTTGACACACAGGCAAGAGTTGACCCAGCTGTGAGTTCATGGTCACAGAAAAATGTATCACCTTGTATTTTATAAGCTTATTAGTGGAGGAACCAAAGGATTCAAATTCTTGTGTGCAACAATTCATTGTAAAGGGACATGATCCGTAAGAAGGGTGAATTCCCAGCACAAGAACTACTACCTTAATGAGGTGAAGGACCATTTGATCACCAGGACCTCCCTTTCTACTGCTACTTACCTTGTCCTGCAGATCCTGATTTAGATATAACATGGGGCGTTCAACTCCATTGTCAATCTGAGGTAACACAGCACCTAGGCCAGTTGGAAATGCATCCTTCTGGAGTATAAAAGAACATGAAAAGTTCGTAGGAATGAAAACAGGCTACAAAGTTTGGCCTTTTTTTGAGTTTGTGAAATGCCACCTTTACCATTCCATTCCACAAGGTTAGGTGCCAGCTTTCTTTTTAGTTTTGTTAAAGGCCCAGCCCTTTCAGAAAAACTGGGTACAAACCTTCAATAGTAGTTGACCATTTCTAAGGAGGCTTGAGTTTGTTTTTGGTCAGGACCAACTTTGAATGGTACCTGTTTTGGACATTTGAGGTTTTACTTGTCCTTGACCTACTACATATCCCAAATGCTTTGACTCTGCCAGTCTGAAATAGCATTTTTTTGGTTAATATGTAGACCAGCCAGTTTAATGAACATAAGTATAGTCTCTTGGCGACAGAGATATTCCTCCCAGCTGCTGGAATTAATAATTTTGTCAAGGTAGGCAGCACTAGGATTTGTTTGGCCGAAGCAATCAGTCAACTATATGCTGCAATGTCGCTGGTGCCCTGTTGAGCCCAAATGATATGACAAGGTACTGCCAATGTTCACTGCAAGTGCTAAAGGTTTTTTTTTTTTTATTGGCCAATGGGGTCAAGAGCATTTGCCAATAACCCTTTCTCATGTCTATAGTTGTTAGGAGAGAAAGAAGCATTCCCTGACCTCTCATAAGGTCATCAAACCTGAGCATAGGGTAGGCATTAAATTAAGAAACTTGATTGAGTCACCTTAAGTCATTGCAAAAATTCCATATCCTATCGGGTTAGGGTACCAGAACAACGAGACAGAACCACAGATTAGTACATTCTTTAGTCACCCTCTAGTTCAAGGATTTTTTAAACTTTCACCTTGTTTCTCCTTGGGAAGGTGATAGGGTTGTTCATGCATGATCACCCTATAATCAGTAATGATATCATGTGAGATCAACCTGATGAGTTGTTGTCCAAAATATCGTTTGCCCTGTTGAGTACTTGTTGCACCTGAAGACTTTGAGATGGTGTCAGTTAAGTTCCACAGTTAAGATCAATCATGTGTAAATAACAAGACAAGACAGAGTTCCAGTGCTTCTGAGCAGTCTTCTCTTGCCTGTCAGGTCATTGATAGATTTATGTAATAGGTCTGCTCTGAGGGCTATGAGTTCAGTTGCCTTACCGCATAATCTATGAGGCCCTTTATTTTTTTATTTCTTAGTGACTTTGCCAGTGTGCTAACATTTTGGATTGTGAACTGCAAATAAGCATCATTATTAAAATACCAGGCTGATTCTCTCCCTATGTGGCATTGTGACTGTTCAGCTAAGCCTGCCTCCTCAGGCCATTTTCTGTCTGCTTACATAGAGGGGGAACCGTGTGTCAAAATGGTTGCCTAATTGGATAAGATATTTCAGAACTTTTGTTTTGGCATTGGACTGCACCGCTCAACCTTTTCTGACTAAATCAGGAATCCCTCTGTGTTGTCTTCTTAACAGCAACAGAAAGGGAGAAAATCCCATGGACACTTGAAGCACTTCATAATATGCAAAAAGGATCAAAGGGAGCAGTTGATCTCAGTCTCTTCTATCCACTTTAATGACCTTTTTCAGCATCTGTTTAAGGATTTGGTTAAAATGTTTAATTAACCTGCGACTCTGTGGGTGACATGCAGAGGAATCGAAGTGTTTGATGTGCAATAGCTTAACTAATTGCATAAATGCCTCTAAAGTAAAAGGGTATCCTTGATCCATATGGATTTCTCTTGGAAGCCTGCCTAATAAGAGATGTCCTAGCAACTCATGCGAAATCTTTTCAAAGGTGGCCACTCTCAGTGGGATTGCCTCAGGATACTGAATTGAATTGTCTACCATAAAGAGTATGTACTTATTTAACCCAGATGAGAGTTCAAGGGGTCCAAAAATACCAACCGCAATGTGCACGTACGGCACATAAATTCATTCATCATCCATTCACGTAAAACCACTTGGAATATTTCGCCCAGAAATTAAAAGTTTAGGCTCTTACTGGACATCATGGGTTGTTTTTCCATTTGCGGCACTTCCATGATTGAAGGACTGTAATTCCTCCACAGTAGGCAGATATTTCTTTTTTCCATAGTTAGCCACATTTTAAGTTGAAGAATGCCCTTAAGGCCACACCTTTTTAAAAGGGAATGAACATTTGAGCCCATACAGTTCTAGGCCAATGACAGTGTGTAGCTGAGCACTCGAATACTAGAAGATAAGCTTCTGTGCCTTCCTTAATTCACAAGAGAATGAGTACCTGTGCAGGTTCTGTGTTTTTTGATTCCTCGGTTTACTCCACTGTTTTCCTGTCCCATCACCATCTTCGTTTGCTGGTGTGCCATCTCTATTAACAGCTGATGTAACTGGTCTGCTAACTGCTGTAGAGTTTCTGTCACGATGGGTTTGTTTGCTGGCTCTGTTGTATTGGCCAGATATACAAGTCAATCAAAGTCACAAAGCATAATATGTTTAAGATTTTGGTGCCCTCTGGTGTCAAAGATTGGTAAAAATGCTGCCAGAGTTCCATCCTCTCTCCGCTGCATCTTCTGCTCAAATGATGCTCTCGCACCCAATGGATTTTCATTCTTCTTGATAGAAAGACAGAGTCAAGAATGTGATGAAAAATGATGTCAAGCCTCTTCCTCTTTGTGCTCCTTCATTCTTTGGAAGGAAACAAAAGATGAGTGAACAAACGTTCCATCGCTCCACCAGCATCTGGGTGTGACCTTAAAACTGTCCCCATAAGAGACTCACCAAGCTTAAATGTGTCAGAGTAGCTAAAAAAGGCAATGTTCATAACCAGGGAGAAAAACAGATAAAATAATGAAGTCAAATGCAAACCAAACTCTTACTTATTTACTTACTTCCTCCTCTCCATTTTACCTTTTATAGTGTTGGGATCTTGAGCCATTGGTTATACTTTTATCAGGCTATTCCTTTGTTTCTCTCTTTCTGGCTGTTTCCTTTGATGTTTTCTTCCTCTTCCCTTCTAGGTCTTCCTCTAGGTCTTTATCCTTCACCCTTCATTTTGAATACCATTTTGAAATATTTTATTTTGTTGATCCTTATTATATTCCCTTACCACTGTAGCTGATTTGTTCCTATGATCTATGAAGAACTGGTTGTGTTCCTAGTTCTTCACAGATCTTTAACTTCTAATCCTGATTCTTTTTGCTTTACCTACTACTCACAAAAAAAAACTTTAATTTCAACTGCTAATATTTTTTATCTTTATTAATCAATTATTTCCCAGTTTTCTGCAGCATAAAGTATCATTGAAATAAGCAGTAAATGTTCATTTTATGGATGCATCAGGCCTGCCGCCAGGGGGGGACAAACGGGACTCTGGTCCGGGGCCCTAATGGAAGGGGGCCCCTTCACACTTGATTTTTTTTATGCTGGTGTTGTGCGCGTAGATATATATTCGGACAATTATTCAAGTTACATGTAATAGAAAAGTTAAATCATTTAGCTTACAACAATACAAGTGAGCGTTTTAATAGCCGCACGCTCCACGCAAGTAGATATCGTGTTCGTGTCGTGTGAAGCACGCTTGTCAAAGGGGGCCGGCAGCGGCACGCTTCTCAAAGACAAAGGAGAGCCGACACCGACAACAGTGATATTGCTGTGCACTATCGTGGATGTTGACGTGTATGGTGTAGCAGAAGTCCATCTATGTAGTTTGATAATTCATTCACTTGGGTGTTTATTGTTGCTTTTAAAGCAGTGATGAGTGTGCGTTGGTTTTGTGTGTATCACTAAAGATTCTGGATCACCCGGATTTTTTGAAAACTTTGAAGTTTGATACAGCAAGTAACCATACTGATTGTACACCATGTAGATAACCCTAACCGTTAGTATATATTAAAATGTTCAGATGTTACTCCTATTCATTGCATTGGTATAATTGTACCGTTACACGTTAGATAATACATAGGCCTATCTCATTAATGTTTGTTTCAATTCCGCTACGAGCTTCCATTAGCACTGGCTTTCCTTCTCGCAGTCAAACTTTGATGTGCGAGAAGGCTTAACTCATCATGTATGGTATTCATAAATGCAGCATTGTCGCTGTCGGATGAACTACATTTCGATCATTTTGTATACGTATTTGAAGGTTTTGGCATGTGGGGACCCGGGGGAAGGCAGAGGGGCCCACACGTACCCAGTTGTCTGGGGCCCTAATGTTTCTGGCGGTGGGCCTGGATGCATCTTCACTTTTCTACTTATTTCTTTGTTTCCTATTAGTGTGCTGTTAATATGATAGTATGGAATGGCCAGTAATGAGTCCACCTTTGAGTATGTGCTGTCCATAACTGTAGACCAAGTGAAGAGACAACTGCAGAAGCTACATACAAGTCAAGTCAAGTTGGGGAGCATGCACTGGTACAGTGCGTTGCTGTACCCACTACATGAAGAAACAACTTGGGATCCCGGTTTGCAACCCCCCAGGCAGACGTACGATCCAGTCCCACTCTCTGGAAATGTCCCTCTATCTGCCGCAGCCAGGCGTTACGTGGGCGACCCCTTGGCCTGGTCCAGCCACTCGGGTCCGCAACAATGAAGATCTTATGAACTGGATCACCCTTAGGGAAATGCGCCACATGGCCGTAGTGCCGTAAATGACACTCCCTCACAATGCAGGTAATGTGCCTCATTTCGGGACTCCATGAGGAACCGCTCATTTGACACAAAGTCAAACCAACGGTACCCAAGGTTTTTCCGGAGAGACACAGTACCAAAGGAGTCCAGTCTTCGTCTCAGGTCACTAGATAGCATCCATGTCTCGCAAGCATATATCAAGACAGGAAGCACCAGGACTCTAAAGACTTGGACCTTCGTCCTTTTCCATAGATATTGGGAGTACCGCACACCCCTTTCCGGCGACCTCATAACCCCCCATGCTCTCCCAATCTGTCTACTGACTTCATAAGAAGAGTCACCAGAGACATGAATGTCACTGCCAAGGTAAGTAAACCCCTCAACAAGGTCAACACTCTCTCCGCAGACAGACACACTGCTGATGGCTGTGCCCAAGAGGTCATTAAAGGCCTGGATCTTAGTTTTTATCAGGACACTCGCAAGCCCAGACACCCAGACTCCTCTCTCTGTCTCTCAAGCGCCCCGATCAGAGCCTCCATTGACTCTGTGAAGATCACAGCATCATCAGCAAAGTCAAGCGCCGTGAATTTCTTTTCACCAATAGATGTCCCACAGCCGCTGGACCCCACGACCTTGCCCAACACCCAGTCCATACAAGCATTGAACAGAGTAGGAGCAAGAACACACCCCTGATGAACCCCAGAATCAACTGGGAAAAACGCAGAAGTCCTGCTTCCACTCTGCACAGCACTCACAAAGCTACATACAGAGCAAGGAAAATCCACAGAACAAGATGGAGTCAGTCCTTGAGTTCTTAAGGCCTGTGCTGACCAACTTTGTGGTAGCCTCTGTCACCTGTTCACTCTGTCCCTAAGGCTCAAGAAAATGCTGCTGCTGTGGAAAACATGCTGCATTACTCCTGTTCCAAAGAAAGCAAGTAACTCTTCACTTAATGACTACCAACCAGTTGCAATAACATCTCACATCATGAAGACCTTCGAGAGGCTGGTCCTGAACTATATGAATTATTTTGTGGTAGACCACCTGGACCCACTACAGTTTGCCTATCAGGCGAAGACTGAAGTGGAGAATACAGTTATCCTGGATATCCCACCTGTCCAAAGCTGGCAGCACTGTGAGAATTATGTTTTTTGATTTCTCCAGTGCCTTCAGTGTTATCCAGCCATGTCATACTGCAGTTTGTAGGACTCAAGAACTGTGTTTCTGATAAGGATGTTAGCAGCACTGGAGCACCACAAGGAATAGTCCCCCTTTCCTCTTCTCTTCACTCGGTACACCACTGACTATAAATATAAGACTAGGTCATGCCATCTGCAGAAATTCTCAGATGATTCTGCACTTAGGGGTTGTATCGATAAGGAGGATAAGACAGAGTATAGGAGTCAGGTGGAGAGCTTTGTTCTTTTGTGCCGAAAGAATTGTTTGCAACTTAACATCAGCAAAACCATGGAACTGGTTATTCACTTTTGCCACACCAAAGATCCTCTATTTCTGGTGTACTCCTGGAAGAACTTGGGGTTCCACATCAATGACTGGTTGGATTGGTCTCATAACACAATGGGAACTCTGTAAGAAAGGGCAGAGCAGCCTCTTTTTTTCTTAGGCGACTGCATTCCTTTGATGTGAGACGTGACATCCTTCACATCTTCTGTGACTCCGTGATGGCCAGGATGATTTTCTATGCTATGGTGTGATGGGCTGGTAACATCACTTTAAGAGAGGCCCACCCAATCAACAAGCTAATTAAAAGAACAGACTCAGTTATGGGCCACACTCTGGACCTCCTGGAGGTCATAGCAAAGGTGAGAATGAAAACAAAACTGAGTGCCATTAAGAACATCAATCACTGCACATCCTCTGTCAGACAAACTAACACGAAAGACTTTCAGCTAATGGATCATTATTGTAGTAAGAAAATTCACCTAACATCTAGTTATCATTATGAAAACAAAGAGCAAGCCAAGAGGATCACAGAAAAACTTGAAAAATAAACTGATCAAAAAAGTTAAAGGAACACTTTGAAAACACATCAGATCTCAATGGGAAAAAAAATCCTGCTGACTATCTCTACTGATAGGAATGACTAGGAATAAAAGGATGCCACATCGTTTGATGCAAATGAAAATTATCAACCTACAGAGGGCTGAATTCAAAGACACTCCGAAAATCTAAGTGAAAAAATGATGCAGCAGACTAGTCTATTTTGCAGAAATTTCATTGCAGCAACTCAAAATCGTACTCAATAGTTTGTATGGCTCCCACGTGCTTGTATGCATGCCTGGCAACATCGAAGGATGGGCATGCTCCTAATGAGACAACGAATGGTATCCTGGGGATCTCCTCCCAGATCTGGACCAGGGTGTCACTGAGCTCCTGGACAGTCTTAGGTGCAACCTGGCAGCATCGGATGGACCGAAACATAATGTCACACCAAGAGGTGTTCTTTTGGATTTAGGTTAGGAGAGCGAGTTTGGGGGCTAATCAATGGTATCAATTCTTTCATCCTACAGGAACTGCCTGCATACTCTTGCCACATGAGGCCAGGCATTGTTGTGCACCAGGAAGAACCCAGGACCCACTGCACCAGCACAGGGTCTGACAATGGGTCCAAGGATTTCATCCCGATACCTAAAGGCAGTCAAGGTGCCATTGTGTGGCCCATAGAGGTCTGTGCGTCCTCCATAGATATGCCTCCCCAGACCATTACTGACCCACCACCAAAGCGGTCATGCTGAGCGATGTTACAGGCAGCATAACATTCTTCAGACCCCTTCACGTCTGTCACATGTGCTCAGGGTGAACCTGCTCTCATCTGTGAAAAGCAAAGGGCACCAGTGGTGGACCTGCAAATTCTGGTATTCTATGGCAAATGCCAATTGAGCTCTACGGTGCCGGGCAGTGAGCACAGGGCCCACTAGAGGCCACCCTCATGAGGTCTGTTTCTGATTGTTTGGTCAAAGACATTCACACTACTGGCCTACTGGAGGTCATTTTGTAGGCTCTGGCAGTGCTCATCCTGTTCCTCCTTGCCCAAAGGAGCAGGTATCAGTCCTGCTGATGGGTTAAGGACCTCCTACAGCCCTGTCCAGCTCTCCTAGAGTAACTGCCTGTCTCCTGGAATCTCCTCCATGCCCTTGAAACTGTGCTGGGAGACACAGCAAACCTTCTGGCAATGGCACGTATTGATGTGCCATTCCTGGAGAAGTTGGATTATCTATGCTTCCTCTGTAGGGTCCAGGTATCGCCTCACGCTACCAGGAGTGACACTGACCATAGCCAAATGCAAAACTAGTGAAAAAACAGATAAGGAGGGAAAAATGTGAGAGGCCTCCACCTGCTAAACCATTCCTGTTTTGGGAGTCGCCTCATTGTTGCCCCTCTAGTGCACCTGTTGTTAATTTCATTAACACCAAAGCAGCTGAAACTGATTAACAACCCCCTCTGCTACTTAACTGACCAGATCAATAGCCAAGACGTTTCATTGACTTGATGCTATACTCTGACTAAAAAGTGTTCCTTTAATTTTTTTGAGCAGTTTATTTTGGAGTAATGTGAACTCCTAATTCAATATGAAAGATATCCTAGTGATAGCACAATGTACTCGTTAATCAGCCTCCACTAAAGTGTTACCATCAAGATTCACCTCCCTGACTAAGGCCCTTCTCCCCCGATCGCTCAGTTTAGATGGCTGGAGCAGAAGTTGCAGAATAACAGCATGAATTGTGGACTATCTTACAGACAGACCTCAGTATGTGCGTCTCGGGAACTGCAGATCTGACATTGTGGTCAGCAACACAGGAGCGCCGCAGGGTACTGTACTTTCTCCGGTCCTGTTCAGCCAACATACATCAGACTTCAAATACAACTCGGAGTCCTGCCATGTGCAAATATTTGCTGATGACACTGCTATCGTGGGCTGCATCAGGAGTGGGCAGGAGGAGGAGTACAGGGAGCTAATCAAAGACTTTGTTAAATGGTGTGACTCAAACCACTTACACCTGAACACCAGCAAGATCAAGGAACTGGTAGTGGATTTTAGGAGGCCCAGGCCCCTCATGGACCCCGTGATCATCAGAGGTGACTGTGTGCAGAGGGTGCAGACCTATAAATACCTGGGAGTGCAGCTGGATTATAAATTGGTCGGGACTGCCAATACTGATGCTCTTTGTAAGAAAGATCGGAACCGACTGTACTTCCTTAGAAGGTTGGCGTCCTTCAACATCTGCAATAAGACACTGCAGATGTTCTATCAGACGGTTGTGGCGAGTGCCCTCTTTTACGCGATGGTGTGCTGGGGAGGCAGCATAAAGAAGAGGGACGTCTCACGCCTGGACAAACTGGTGAGGAAGGCAGGCTCTATTGTAGGACTGAAGCTGGACAGTTTGACATCCGTGGCAGAGTGACGGGCACTGAGCAGACTCCTGTCAATCATGGAGAATCCACTGCATCCACTGAACAGTGTCATCTCCAGGCAGAGGAGTAGCTTCAGTGACAGACTTTTGTCACTGTCTTGCTCCACTGACAGACTGAGGAGATCGTTCCTCCCCCACACTATGCGACTCTTCAATTCCACCCGGGGGAGTAAATGCTAACATTATTCAAAGTTATTTTCTGCTTTTATATGCATTTTTATCACTCTTTAATTTAATATTGTTTTTTATCAGTATGCTGCTGCTGGATTATGTGAATTTCCCCTTGGGATTAATAAAGTATCTATCTATCTATCTATCTATCTATCTATCTATCTATCTATCTATCTAT